>OZ037768.1:16255374-16792874 GCA_964035545.1 Bugula neritina | reverse complement strand
GATAATGATAATATTAATAATAATCTATATCATAATCATAATGATATTGATAATGATAATTGATTATTAATAATGATAAATATAATATTAATATCATTAATAATTATAATAATAATCATAATGATAAACTTAAACTGATGAAATTACAGTCACGCTCTCAGTCACTAAATCTAAGACTAATGACTACTAGTAAAATTGAAACTCTGATCAGTGATCAGTGATCACTTATTCTTAAATTATCATAATCATAATGATACTTCATTATCTAATACTTGATGGTTGATAGCATTGATAGTTTACTGATAATATTTATTTGGATCTACAGTATCTTTATCATTATGATTATAATTAGTAAATTTAGGTGGTAATGTCACACTCACAGTCTTTGATTTTTCAAGTAGCCTATTCAAGTTTCAACCCAAAAACATCTTGTTCTGAAAAATAACTACAACTGTGGATTGAAAACTAATAAATTGTTTAACTTTTATTGCTTATGAAAACTTCCTAAAAGTATTATCATCATGTTTATTAATAATTAGATTCATTCATTAATTTTGTCATTTTTTTATAAAGTTTGAAGTGCGTTACCAGTTTTCAGTCCATGGTAATGGTCATGACTATATCCATAATAATGAGGACTATTACTTTGACTAAATTTATCTTGCATTGTTAGTGTATGGAAACTTAAAATACTCTTACTGATACTCCTTTAATTAAATGATAAATAAAAATTCTTAGTTATTTACTTACGAACTAGATATGATGGTAAACTTTTTAATCTCACTCGTCTCAAAGCCAAAACAAAAGTTTGAGATAAGATGTGTGCTGATGATGCTGCTATTGTATTCCACACACAGCAGAGATTGCAGACACTCATTAACAACTTCTCACAGGCTTGCAAAACCTTTGGGCTGACAATTGCCTTGAAAAAGACCATAGTCAAGAACAAAACACACTGGCATCATCAGCTATTGTATTAGACAGTTACAACCTAGATGTTGCCAAGGAGCTCACTTAACTCAGGCCCACTATCATCGAAAACTTCTCTCTTGACTGTGAAATAAGCAAGAAGATTGGAAAGGCAGCAACAACCCTGGCCCGTCCTACAAACTGCGCTGGAGCAAGCACCAAGCTGACTGTGTCCGCAAAGATGGCAGTGTATAACGCTTGTGTCGTTAGCACTTTGTTGTATGGCAAGAGAGGAAGCTAAATACTTTCTACCTGCGTAACATTCACCACATCCTAGAGATCACATGGCAAGACTGAGTGACCAATGCAGAAGTCCTTTCTTAAGCTAGCTGTTCAAGCGTATTTATCCTGCTTAGACAATGCAGGCTGCGCTGGCTTGATCATGTATGACCCATGGACAAAGGACGCATCCCAAGGACGTTCTTTATGGTGAATTAACCAGTGGGAGCCGAAGTTGTGGACGACTTTGGCTGCCCTACAAAGATGTCTGCAAGAGAGACATAATCATCCTTGGAGCACCTTGTTTTTGATCACTCAAGTTGGAGGAGCAAGCTGAAACAGCATATTACATCAAAAGAAAAACTTCTCAGTGCAGCTGCTGAAAAGAGGGCACACATGTAGGCTCATATCACCACCAACAGACCAGTGTCTACGCAAATGTGACCTTTGCAACAAGAACTGCTACTCATGCATTTGTCTACAGCCTACACGGTTACAGGCGCCGTTATTCAACCCAATCATGAGGTGTAATCTATGGTCGGACCAACTGACAAAAGCCTACTACTGCTAAGTAGTTTGGAATATTCCTAATAGTTAGTAAAATGATTTTTGCTCCATTCAATTGTCACTTCATTGTTATTAGATTATCTTTGTTAGATATTATTTAGGTTTTTAAAATTGTTAAATTAAAATTTCTATAGAGCTTTGTTCAAACTTATTTATTGTCATACTCTCACACTACACTTTTATTATGATTCGTAATAACATAGTTTTTGCTTTTATTAAATTTGTATAAAGTACACTAATACAGTTTTTAATTATAAAAGTGTAATTTAAATTTAATTCCACTGCCTATTTAATGACGTATTATTTTATATTATTACAAAATATGAAATCGACAGACTGAGCAGTAATCTAGTATATTTTATTATTTTTATTATATAGATTTAGTTGTTTGAGTTAGTTATAGTAATAGACTACTGGTAACACTAACTGTTTTGTAGCTTCCATTTTGGTTTGTTAATTTTGAAATAAAAATAAATTGATAATAGATTTCTTGATGATTTAAAATAAAAAAAATTATTTAAAAATAATTTGTTTGATATGATTGATAAATTTGTGTTTTTTATTTAATTTTTGGTTTTGGTTTTGTGAGTACCAGTACATGCATATACTGATGCAATGCTGTTGATATTTAAATTTTGCTTTAATATTTGCATTTTAAGTTTTAAATTTAAATTGCAAGTAAAAAAGTTTTCTGTTCGAGAGAGTTCTTTGTAGAATGCTGTATTAGTTATTAGTAATTATTTTTATAACAATGACATTAGTACAATTTAAGTTTTATGTTTTGTAAAATGAACCCTTTTTTGTAGCTGTTTTTATTACACTTTTTAGAAAAAAATTTCCGGCATAAGCAATGGCAAATATTGAGCTTTTACCAGTAATGTTATGCAGACAAATTTAACTTGATTAAGGAAATTGCTCTTATTCATTTGTTTTATTCTTTATTGCAATTTTAATTTTTTTAACAGGTTCACAAGTTGATGCAAGCAAGTTGAACTGAAGCATGAGTAAGCTGATATCTTATCTCGATAACATAGTTGCACATCTCTCCTCTTCAACTATGAACTCTTCTGCACCTGAAGCTGATGAATTTCCCACAACATATGCGTTTTTTCAAGGGTTTAAAAGATGCCAATCAGATCATGAAAGATCTGTGTTTGTGGCTAATCATGTTAAATACTTGAAATGGCGACTGTCAAATGCTGAAACTACAGAAGTACAGAAATGTGAGATTCTTGAAAGATGCCTTATTTGTAAGGCACTTGGTGAAGACGTAGCATTTGCAGGATTTCATGCCATATCCTTGGCTTGTAATACAAAGTCGGCATGGCATTCGAAAGTCATCAGCTTTAATGCTTGTCAGCAGTTAGTTACGCCGCAATCTGAGTTGTCTCTTCTCATGGTGTCAACATTACAGCACTGTTTAGTCCAGCCTTTAAGCCTGGTATCAGCTGCCGAAAAGTGTATGGCACTTATGACAATCGCTTCTACTCTCTCCCGGCAACAGCTTACACTCATTGAGAATGCTGTTATTGAAAACTTGAAAAGTTCAGACAAGTTTGTAAGAAGAAAATCAGTTCTTGTTTATTACAAACTTATTTCCGATAGCTCTCAGCATGTTGAAGAGAAACTATCATATTTAAGGGTAAGTTATATAAATTAAATCAACTTATGTTTTCTATTGAAAAACTAAGTTATATAAACATATATACTGCTCTTTATTAGTTTATGACTTTATATTCATTTCACTTATTTTGCTGAACTTTAAGTGAGCACTTTGTCTTGTAGGCGTCTTTACTCGACAAAGATCCAGGGGTGATGATGGCTAGTCTACAAGTTTACGACAATCTTCCTTCCAGCTGTATCAAAAACTCATCAAATCTGCTGAAGCCATTCATTTTCATTCTAAGTCAAGTAGTCAATGGAAATTTGCCTAAAGGTTTGTCTGTATTTGTCATAGCCAAATAACGGGCCCCATTACCAAATTGTAGGATACCAAGACAAAAAATATATGTTGAATAATTGGCAATATTATAAGCAATAAACAGAGTTTTGAATATTTGATCACATGTTGTCTTTCTGCGACCAAAGTTTGCATAGTAAAAACGTTCAACCATGTGCTCTGAAGTAATGGGCTATTAGTTTGTTTAAAAATTTGCTTCTTTTTAGGTTTTGTCAGAGGTGGTGTATGTGGCCCTCACATAATCAGCAAATTAGTTCGACTGCTTTGCAAATTGGATACGGAGAAAGCTGACACTAAGCAAAAAGTTCAGCTAGCATTGCTGGCTGTTGTAGAGAAGTATGAAACAGTAAACACATTGCCTGCCGTTTTTGTTGTTTCGGAATGCTTTAAAGTTATACCAAGAATGTCAACTGATAACCGACATTTTTCTAGAATTGCGAAGTATGCTGCCAACCTATTAAAGTCGGCTTTAGCTAACTACACTCACACTGGTTTGTGCATACTGACTGAATTGTTGAAATATGATAAAGGTCTGGTGAAATCAAATCGGGATCTTATCATGTCGGCTTTAAAATTGTCCGATTTAACAAATTCAGAAAAAGCTATGGCTTTAATCATTAAACTTACCACACCATCTAACATTGAAGCTATATGTGAGCTCTGTACAAAAATAACAAGACCTATCGAAAACACGGCATTGTTCCAGAAACAAACTATGGACATTATCACATCGTGCAAGTTATCAGAGCTGAATATCCAATGGTTTGCCCAGAAGCTTGTGGATGTACTTTGTATCAGTCCAGGAGATGGTTGTGATAAGTCTACAACATACACGTCAGCTACTCTGTTGAATAGTGTGTTGAAATATCTATCAATCCCTGATGTGGCAGAGTCAGTTGAAAATCTTACAGTAGTTTTGAAAGAGCAACTGTCAGCAAAGGCCTGTATGCAAGTCGGGACTGTAATAATGTGGCTCCATCTTTCCCATCCAGATAAGTTGAAAAACTGTGATGAGGAAATCGTATCAATGTGCGTGCAAATGAATGAGGTATTAGCTCACCATTTGTTACCCTTCTTGGCAGCAGTGCGAACTCTATTAAATGAAAAGTTGCTGACTCTGAGTGACAATACATTGAAGTCTATTAAGAAGCTTGTTGAACGAAACTCCGCTTTTTCAGCCTGTAGCCATTACCTAAATGATATTGAAGATATTCGCTCTTCTGCTGATTCTCCAAAAATGTCCATCTCTGCAAGTGCCACATCTGATGAGTTTTGGACTAATTTAAAGTCTTACACTGAGCAACAAGTGTTGTCTAAAAGCTGCCGGCAGACCACTATGCATAACCCAAAACCATCTTTTGGTCATGCAAATCCAACTTTGGTGAATGATGATGCTGTGAATTTTTCCAATGTTCCCACTGTCTGGACTGCGCAAGGTAATATTATGTACTAAATCCTTTATTTCGCGTGCACATATAACGATTACAACTGGGATGATATGAATTTGAAGATTATCTCTATTTTAGGACAGAAGTGTGTTTTCGTTGCAGTATTATTTGTATGACTACTTAATGGCTTTTTATTTCTTTACTATATTATTGCAATTATTGTTATTAAAATGTTTTAGTGAAGATAAAAATAATTTTGGAGTATTATGTCATAGTGTTATATCGTTTGATTTAAATTCAATTTCAATAATATTCAGTATTTTTATAAGTTGATTTTCAACTACTGTTGATTTTTTCCACTAGTTGCAAATATGTGTTATTTACTATTTGCAGTCTGCATATATGATTGCAGGTAGAGTAAATTTAGACCAGACAACTGACAATACATGTGAAGGCAAAGATGACCAGACAGCAGGTGCAGATGACTCTGAAATGGCGCCCACAGAATTTCACATAGAAGATGATGACTGTACAACTGATGAAATAGCGTCCAAAATATTTTCTTCTGAATAAATGATACAAACACTAACTTTTTATTTTACTATTTATTAAATTATCAATATTTATATTTACATCATTTTAATACAAATGAATGAGATACGATATTTGTAATTTATTAGTAGACTTGTTATAAATAAAATGATATTTATGTTTCAAGATAGAAAAAAATAAATATGAAGACTTGCTACAAGATTATCACTATTCTTTCAAGCCTTTGTTTAAGAGCTCCAACATGATTGGATACACAGTACTGTACTCTGTGCCACCTTTGGCACTGACTGACTTGACATATGCTTCTAAAGCTCCTCTAAAACAATTAAACTGACACTTATAATTTCATAAAGGAGACTTGTATTTTAATGGTGCAAGTCAAGAAAAGATGGACAATTGTAAAACAATTAGTATAGTTGCACTTACTTTATAAGAACAAGTCTATCAGTTTCTGAAGGGTGAGTTTCAAGCCAATGAGTGTATCGAGAAAGAGACCAATTAGCTACCTACAAGCATAGACAAAATTATATAATGTATAAAAAGTCTTAATTATCCTTGTTACAATATCCTTGGTAAGGGTCTAATGGTAAAATTCATATATTGCATAATAGATCCAAAATCCTAACTGTTATGAACCAACTAAATTCATTTGTAGTTTTGAGAGAGAGCATGTAGGGATATTCACTTAATGGTAAGCTGGATATAATTCAACTATTATTAAAAGTATTATCTTTTTGCAATGATACGCAAAATTAGTAGTTCGTAGACCATAGAGCAACAGCAAAGGATCTCACTTGATCTCGTACTAGGCTAGGCCTTACAGGGTTGACGCAGCAAAAGAAAAATGCAATCAGCTTCAAGTTTTAGAATATTTAAGACTTCTTCATAGGTTGTTGAAAGTATTGCTTTGTCTCAAAAGGTCTTGTATGGGTGCCAATGATTTTGAATATTAGCTTGAAATTAGAAATGTGTAATATAAATTCTGGTTAGCAGATAATTTGAAAAGATTTGAAGTAGAGTAATCATCGTAGAATATGTATATTTATAGTGGTTTTTGTCACCTTGGGTTTTATATTGTAAATACTGTATAGGAATCACGCTAGTTTGGCATATTTATAAAACATTTCTGAAACTTTTTAAGACATATTCCACTCAAATAAATAAATTCATATCAAAAGTATATTTAAATATACCTGATGTGGTGATCTTAATTCCTCGGGTGCTCTCCCAAACAAGTAATGCAAAACTGTACTAATTGGAATCACATCACCGACAGCATGACTTTGCACTATATTCTCCACAGATTGAAAAAGAAGTGGTCTAAAAGTTTCAAAAATCACAAAATGAAATGATGTAGAAATAAGTATATGGTAGTATTATGAAAACGTTTTGTATGGGAGCCATTATACTCATGTCTCAATAATCTGTTTGTCTAGACTCTAGAGAACCTTCACAATTTCAGCGGGTTATCCTTTACAATTATACGAAATGTAGAAAACCTGTAGCGTTATGAGTTCTCTATAAAAATACACCATTAGTCTTAGATAGAAGCTTGTGAGCAGCAATAAACTCCTGAAATACAAGTTAAAAGTGAGACGTTTGGTTTTAGCACCAATACAGGAGTATGTGAATTCACCTGAAGGCTCTGAGAAGTTTATATGACCTTCCAAGGTCACCGACTCGTTTACAGAGAGGATGAACAGCCAACTCCATTTGAGCAAAGTCAGCTGCCAAACGCATCTTACCACCATCACCAACTGGCCTCAAGAGACTAGAGTGTCTTACAAACAGTTCCAGCCCATTGCAGAGATATGGTTGCACACTACAGCGGAAATTTAATATCATCTACATACAACTAAGAAGTTATTGCACTTCATGATATATTATATAATCTTCAAAAATATAATAAGAAATAGCGCAGACTGTAGTTTCTAGTATGAAATAAAGACTTATCAATTGAAAATTTTGCCCACCATTCTAAGATAAAGTCTGTACACTCAAACAGAGAGAGGTACTCAGAGTGCACTCTGGCCAGGAATCCTTGCAATTCCTTCATGTATAGTGAGCACTGTTGGGAATCACTGTGTGCAGTGGCACTACAGTAAGTAAACATAATACTTTCTCAAACATATCAAACAATTATGACGACACAAATAAATTACAGATGTATAGATGAAAATGAACTGTGTTGATATTTTAGATTCTAAAACAGCTGCTAAGTGATACTATATTTATGTTAATACTTGCATATTAATTGTTCCATATTATTGGCATGTAATGCATTAAAGTTTAACACCAAAATGTCAGCAGCTATAACTACCATGGAACAAGTTTGTAAGCTCTGTTTGAGTCAAGCAAAGTTAGCTGGAAACAAATTTACTTAGTTGAGATTCATTAGAGCTGAAGTTGCCAATACTTCCATCAATAATTTGCACAAAACCAACACATTGATATTAGCAAATAAGTTTTAAAAAATTTAATGTGCTTGAAAGTGATACACATTTTACCTAGAAAAGTCTTCCTGGTGCATCGTAAGGATGATTGCTTCCATTGAATCATTGATAGAACTGAGTAACGGCTGAACAGCATTTCTCATAAGAGTTGTCAAAGCCTGCAGCCAATAATAAATAATGGTTGGCTGTCTTACTTGACGTTATAAATTCATTCAGAACTGGAATATTGTGACTTATAACAAAAGAGCAGTCATGAAATGGTAGATTGTGTTATTTGATGTCATGCATTCATTCAGCATTAGAATATCAGCAGGGCAGTGTAACAAATGAAATTTCCGAAGAAACGAAATATCTAGTACACCTTTAACTTTTCTGGTGAACATTGGTCTTGCTTCGAACATAATCGAGCATCAACATAATTTACAGAAAAAGATATTAACTTCTCGAAAAGGAAGATTGCTTTTATCTATAGAAGTTCCCTTCAGTGTTACCGAACAACTTACAGATTGGAGCGTAAATTTGCCAATTTTCACAATAAGCTAGAACATACATTGACTTAGTCCTCTCCCTGACTATAATTATATAATCAACATTATAGCTTATATTAAACATTGAACTAATTCAAAGCAAATAAGTAACCTAAGAGCTAAGAACTTTACCTCAAGACTCTCGGAAACCACTGCTAGGCATTTAGCATCATAACCTTGCATTGAGTTGTTTTTAAGCTTGTTGATGGCCATGTGTAAGTAATATAGACTGTTCACAACCGCTGCATTGCGAGTTTGACCTGCTGTCGCTGGCTCTATGACCTGGCTAGCTTCACCATCTGTACTCAACTGCAACAAGACAACACTGGCAGCTGAAATACATGCATACAATAATGTATTCTAACAGAAAGGAAAGCTTGTTGCAATTCCTAAAAAGATGATTAATGAGGTGAAAACTCCTTATCAGATGTGACTTAAATTCCATACTAAAAAAGATAAATACAGTTGGCAGCAAGGATAGCAAATGAAACTTGAGATAAAAAGTATTGGCCGATGAAGAGGATGAACTAAATAGTCTTTGTCTCACAACATGAATTAAAACGCTTACCAATTGTTCGCATTTGACAGCAAACATCTTTATTGTCTTCGAAACATTCTTAGACACAGCAAAGGCCATCTTAGAGTCAAAACTGGCCAGCTGCAATTCACTGAAAATTAAACAAAAAATATGAAACATATAAATAACTTCAAATAGAAATTACAGCAAGTAATAATGTATACATGTGTCACCATATATATTATTATTCAACACTGAAAGTGCATTGTGGTATACACCTTATTATGCTGCACATGTTTAAAACCTAACCTTGATATAGTGCTGATCACACCATTGATCTCTTCATTACTAGGAATAGACATAGATCCTTGGATAAACAATAAGTTGATGGGGTCAAACAAACGAGACAGGGATCTTGAGAGATAAGCATTGTTGAAATGGTCTACAGTTTCCCGTAGTAAAACCTCAGCACTACAAAAATACTAAAAGTTATAAAGAGAATTCATAGCAGTCTATAAGCAAACCATTGACAAAAATTCACAGGGAAAATAAAATGATAATAAGAGAATTGAGCTCGAAACAACGCCAACTCATAAATTGAAAAATTATCGAAGATTCCACAAAATATTGCAGTTTTGTTTTAAAAAAAAGAATGAAAACAGCATAAGGTTTATTTCAGTCAGTTAACATTTGAGAACTAGATAAATAAAATAACTCACTCAAAAGTTCCAGTTTTGTGATCAGCTGAAGTGTCAGAGTAAAGGAGAGAAACCGATGAAATGTCTGTACTGGTTGTTGCTGCTATGAGTTGGTTTAATCGAGTCCACAGGTCACTCAACAGTCTTAGCAATTTAGGAAATTCACCTTCAAGTGCTTGTCTTATAAGATTTGATTCTACAATAATTTGTCAAAGTATAAGCTAAGTTTGTAACAAACAACTCATATTAGCAATAGATTATAGCAAAGTTTCTAAAAATGACATAAAATTTGCTAAACAAACCATTTTAAAAAAATATTTGAAGAATTAATTTGAGATATGTAATGCTAGTATGCTACTAGTGTAACTGAATGAGTGCTTGCCACTTTATATAAATCAATGCATGTGAAATACAATATATATTGATAGCAAACACTACATACGAATATAATCAAAATGTTAAAGAAATTCTACCAGAGGTTTTACTCACTATTTGAAGCAGAAATCAATTTCTTTTGCAGCAGCATGTTTATGCTTTTCCAATGCCTGTTCAATAGTTTGGAATCAGAACTTTTTACATATTCATTAATAAAACAGACTTGAGTCACTGGATCCCTTTTTTTAGTCAACACTCTTTGTAAGTGATGAATCTACAAACATGGCAATGGTCACATTATGCAACTTCAGGGGAAAAATTGAAATTACTAATAAAAATATTAAAATTACTAAAAAAAGCTGAAGTTCACATTCTGATAGTTGCTGATATGATTTGCATAAGCATTGTCTCCAACCTCCAAAATTAAAAGGCCACAATAAAAAAATACAAAATTAAGGAAATATATTTCAACAGTAGAAACTTGAAAATAAAAATCAGACAGAAAAGTTGTGACTGTGACAAAAAGCTACGACAATCCTCATGTACAAGCTGACCTTCCTAAAGTTGTATTATATTTGTAAAATATGCTCGCTAACTTGTTAACCAGCAACTGGGGAAACATAGGTTGAGCTTTATCCATGCAATAAAATGTAGGATACCAACTGAGTGGAGTTGACTTCTAAAAGTTGGACCATTCTAAATCAGTTCAATAAATGTATTGTGTTTTATTAGAGAAAGCTTTGGCTCACCAGATACTACATATATGAAAGTTTACCTGAGCGCAAGAAGAATATATACTCTCCATCAACTTCTCCATAGCTGTCCATAAATTAGCTCTAAATAAAGCTGAGTTCACTGGCAGATTTACACGTCCTGGCCCTACAATATGATCAGCATGAATAGGTGTCCTACACTACTCTTATGTGAGTGAACAGACAAATTATGATTACAATAAACGCATTATTATACAACTATTATTGAACGTCAACAGCAATAATAACATGGCGATCTTGCATAATATCTAAGGCAGCATATAACAAGACGCTGCAAAACAACAACAAGATACATCAACAACTTGTGAATGAAGGGCTGACTGTGAAATTAATTTGAAGTTTCAAAATAAAATCATTATAAATCAATAATTATTAAAGATTTACTGAAAGCATCACTTTGATATAAAATGAAAACGCCATCTATGAAGATTAACTTATTGCAAACTTGGGGAAGCAACTCCAAACTTTACAAGATGCACTTCATTCATCAAGAATAGAACAGTTTTACACGCTGTTCCAAGAGAAGACATATAAACTGCAGCCATGAGAATCTTCCCAGTAAGAAAAACACAGAATTAAGCAACTCACCCGATGCCAGAGCCGTCTCATTATTGGCTGACAACTTCTGCAGATCTACTGTCTGGTCAATAGATGTCTCAATCTTACTCTCGTACTCAGTCATCAGGTCATCCACTGTTCTAGTCAGCAAGTTGAGGTTATAAAACACTTGGAGAGCTGTACCAGCCTGATTCTGGTTCTATGAAAGCATGCAGCAAATGCAATGAATACTCATACTAGTAGTAAATACTTATACTAGTAGTAAATACTTATTTTAGTAGTAAATACTTAGATTAGTAGTAAATACTCATACTAGTAGTAAATACTTGTATTACTAGTTAATACTTATATTAGTAGTTAATACTTGTATTAATAAATACTTATATTAGAAGTAAATACTTATATTAGTAGTAAATACTTATATTAGTAGTAAATACTTATACTAGTAGTACAGATGAATGATCAGTCAACACAAACTGTGTAGTCATGAAGGAATTTGGTCATCTTTAAAACAATACACTAATTTCTACACTCAGATGTTAAGTATTAAGTAATGTTACCAGGTTTGTCATTCCGAGGTGAAGCATTTTCTGTGCTTGAGACTCGACCTCCACTCTGACCTGTGATATGATCCGCTTGTCATTCTCCAGTACTTCAATTCCCGATAAATCAACACCTTCAGACAGCATCCCTGTAACAAATTTATATGAAAAATACACCATCTGTATGTATAAATTATAATACGCTCAACATAATGTCTATAAATGCACTTAACTTGTAGGCATAAAGTAAATATTGTACTGGTGCAAATTTGTAAGCAACAGCCCTTTATAACTTAAGACATGAAAACACGTACGTAATTCACTCAGACTTTGAGCAGTTTTCGTAATTTCCCGGACACCACCTTGCTGTTGAACTTTCAACCTTTTAGTAAGATAAAGAATTCTGATGACACGCCTCAGCATGTCACATGTTTCCTGTAATCGAGTCAATTGGTTCATTCTCATAGTAATCCTGTTGAAAGGTTCTGTCACTTTACTACGAATTCTTTCCGTGGTGCTCAGCAGTGACTGAATCCTTGAGTGCATCATTTGTAAAACACCTACGCAACACATGCACTCATTTATTCACCAGATTTATGAGCATATTGCTATTTCATAATTATTTTAAGAACAAAAAACACAGAGAAAATCAGACTAACAAAAATTTAATTTACCAGGCTGGTAAGTCGTTTAGTTAAATCAATATAAACTAAACATGAAGCAAGCAATTCTCCAAGCTGCATCAATCGCCAAATATGATGAAATATCATGCAAAAACTGAATCAATAACAAATAATACTTAGAATAAAATAAGAGTAAGTTGTATATTGTAAACAAAAAAAAAGGCAAGTTCGTAGAGTATGCACTCTATCTGATATATAATACATACCTTCAAGTGTTTCAACTCCAGTAGCTTGTGAGAGAAGATTATCATGGTGTGCCACGACCTGTGCATGAAGTTCTTTATTTAGAATAATAATACCTTCAGAGATTTTGCTCAATTGAGTTGATATTGATATCCCACTCTGTAACACGGTGTTGGCTTGCTCCTTTACATCAAAGTCTGGATCCAAGAAGCTTTCTACAGACCCTGCATTTGTTCATAGACTTACAAATGCCAATAATGCACTCATAGAAAATCAAGAAATAACTTGCAATCCTACATGATAATAAAACAAAATTTACCTTGGAGGTCAAGTTCTCCTAGCCATTTTTCTAAATCAGTGACATCATTAAGTGGCTTAGATTCCATAGTTTTTAGCTGATTCTAAAAATAAAAGCATAATATAAAAGCTAAGCATTTCCTGCTATTATTATCTCATCAGTGAGACATTTTATTTACATTTAGAACATAAGTATTACTAACAAAAATACTGCAATAAATCTAGTGATTACGATTATTCTCAATAATTGTGATTATGATTATCTAATAATACTTATACTAATAGCTGTAACAACAGCAATACTAATAGTAATATTAATAGTTATACACCTATGCTTTATGTAATAGTAAATGCCATACTGATTATTTGATTATTATTTAGTGAGTAAATGTAGTAGTAATACTAAGTCTAACAGTAACAGTATTACTATTGGTACTTATATTAAATGTAATATTATTTATAAGGTTATACTTATACTTATAGCATAAATTAAATAATAAGATATTATCAATATCAATATCATTCATAATAATTAAATTTCATTGTAAAAATATTTATATATTAATATTAATATTAATATTAATAAATTATTATTTATAGAAAGAGAAATTCCAATTAATAGTTCTAATTAAACAATTAATATTGCAATGACTATCACTGTAATACTCCATGAGTATGACTATGATATTGAGTATGACTATAAGTATGAGTATCAAATTCAATACTCACTCAGTCTGACAATAGCATTATCATTATGATAATGATGTTGATTATGAGTCGAAGATTTACAGTTTACCTTTAGATAACCAATGTCATAAATGACTAGTATAATAAAAAAAATTACTTCAAATGCGATTTAGAATAACTATAAGAATTATAATAACTATAAGCATAAGCTAAGCAATAGCTATTCTATGATATTATAATTATTAGCTAAAAAAAATTATTATTACCATAACTCATAAACAAGTACAACTGATTTCGTGTATGTATTACTGCTCGAATTCACCAACCCATCGGCTTTTACAATTGTGTAAATTGTATTTAAGAAATGTTGCCTATAGGCTGTAATATATCAGCCACAAATTACGTTTGTAGTGTCAAGGTCGTCTTTTGCAGTAAACCAACAATAAGGTCAAGGTGATCAGACTAGTTTGGCAAAAGGTTTCACGACGCAGGTAAAGCTCTGTACTTTATACACACAGAATATTATTCTAATATGGTCAATTTTTCTTTTAGTTATATACTATGGAACTCAGACTAACACTAACAATTTTCCTTGGAAACAAATTGAACTTTCCTAAAATAAAAAATATTAATTAGAGTGCTTTTGTAAACATTTGAAAAAAGAACATTATACAAAAAAATTTTTTAGCATATCTTTTAAGAGATTTTTTTAAACTCATCTCTTTTTAGGTAAACTATGAAGTTATGGTTTGGCCGCATTGAAAACACAGATTTACTTTACTTATACTTATAGTTAAACTTAATGTTATAGTTATACTAATACTAATAGTAATAGTAATAGTAATGCTTATACCTACTTATAGTTATACTTATACTTGAAGTTAATGATATAGCTTATGTTATACTTGTACTAAAAAAGTAATACTTATACTTATAGTATTAGTTAATGTTATTGTCTATTACTATTACTATTAGTATTAGTATTAGCATTACTATTATTATTAGTATCAGTTCTAATGTTGAGGTTTAACTTTACTTTTAAGGTTATTATTCATAAAAAAAGTTATCTATCTATTTTATTTTTAATTTTGTATTATATTTATTATTTCAAAGTTTTATTAATAGATAATTCCTATTCAGTGATGAATCATTACTCATTAGTCATCAGCTAATAATTTTACTGTTATTCTATCCCTATTAGCACTTATACTGGCAGTTTGGATTAAAATTGTTTTTACGAATATCACTATTGTTGAATGTTTGGCCATTGTGTAGAGTGTTATTTATGAATTACGTTTGTGATATTTATATTGATTGATGTTTTAACTTATCGAGTAAGCTGAATGACTGATTTAATTTTAGTATTTAATAAAATATTTATTTGAATGAAAAATGGCACGATGGCCCATTTTATAGAAAACGGAAGAGAGGAATAAAAAAGAATACAGCGGTTCTAGTACAGAAGTTATTTAATATATTGTCACGCGATAGTCACGTGATTAGTGATGGGATCGTATGATTGTTTCTCAACACGCCCCCTTCAAGCATATGATTCGATAGCTAGTAGCTCCAGTGCAATTCTGTGATTACTTTTAGGCAAGCTCTTAGTCATGACATTGGCAGGGTTCTCTGCTCCTCTGATGTGTTGGTACACTATGGTGGTTTGCTCTGGCGAAGTGGAATCCAATGGCAATGTGTTTGCTCCTCTGATGCGAGTATGGTTGTCCCTTAGTGATGGCAATGGCTCCAAGGTTGTCAGTGAAAAGCATGTTAGTGCTACTCTGTTTTATCCGGAATGTTTTTTCATGAAGTCTGTGACATAGTGTACTGGTCTCCTTGTCTCCTGAAGTCTATCCCCATAAACCAGGTTAATTCTCCTCTATCATCCATGTTCAACTTTTGTTGCATCATAGATTTGGTTTGTGTGATTCTGTTGTCTTGGCTGCAGAGAAGGATATCATCAACCCAAAAATGATGATATTGGCTGATTTGTCTGCAGGGTCCTTTTTTAAATATGGGCAAGGGTCTCCGGCACCAGGTTTGAAGCCTTGTTCTTTGAGGAAACTGGTTGGTGTTTGGTGCCAATTCCGTCCGCTTTGTTTGAGACCATATATGGATTTGTTGAGACAACAAGAAAGCTTCTCTTGGCTTCCGGTTTCTTCGTACCCTTCAGGCTGTTGTGGATAGATTTCCTTATCAATTGGTGCGTTTAGGTACGCCCCTTTAACATCTAGTTGATGTATCTTCATGTTTTCATTTGCTGCTTTCTGTAACTGCAATTTGATCGATGTGAATCTGGTGGTTGGACTGTAAGTTTCGTCATAGTCAACTCCTTGTATTTGCTAGTATCCTTTTGCCACGTATCTAGCTTTATGTTGAATTTCACCTGTTCTGGTTTACATGGTCCAGGTTGGGCAGTGGCATTTGCCGGATTTGGTGCAGATTCTTGTGGTCGGGTATTCTGAGTACCATTTCTGCTGTTTTGTGCGGGTCCTTGTGGCATGATGCTTACTGCGTCATTTCCGCATTTTTGTGGTATGATATTTCTGGATGTGACAATTTTCTGATTAGAGGCAAGTATAAGGTAGCTTTGGCTCTTTGTGTTGACACCAAGGTATATGCCGCTTTGTCTGCGATTACTGAGCTTTAACTTATTTCCTTCTGAGCAGAATGTGCATTGAAATCCAAAATTGTAAATTTTCCTCATGTCGAAGGGTGTGCCTGTAAATAACTCATAGGCTGTATTTCCCGTTTGCTTCTAGTAGCTTCGGTTTTGCAGGTACTTGGCACGGTCAACAGCAAAACTTCAGAAAGTCTTGAAAAGATCTGAATCTTTGAGTAGGCATAGTGACGTGCCAATTATGGTACGCTAGGTCCTCTGACTTACCATTCTGGCAAGGTGAGTAGAAGGCTGTGGTGGTGTGTTTGATTGCCCTCTCATGTAGCACGGCTTCAAATGGCTGTCTAGGGTTTTCCATGCCATTGTCAGTGTGGATCTCCTTCACATTTCCTATGGGTGCCACATCTGCAATGAATTGCTCAAGTGCAATGGTGGCATCACTTTTGTGTGATATGTTGTAGGTGAGCAACATACTGGAAAATTCATCTATAAAGTTTATTTTATAGCTTTGTCCACCTCTAGCAGTTGGTGTGATGGGTCCGCATAAGTCAGAGTGTACACGTTGTAGAGGCTGTGTAGCTAATTCAGGTTTATCGTCTTGTTTGAGGTTGTTTTGTGATTTTGCTTTTGTCACATGTCTTGCATGTAATTTTTAGTTTTGCTCCCATTATGGTCATACCTGTTGTCACTTTCTCTAGCTGAATTATGTCATTGCTGTTCATGTGACCCAGTGCCCTGTGCCAATCGGGCAGAGATTCTGCGATGTTTACTGGGTTGCCGGTATTTGTTGTCCTGGGAAAATACAGTTTGCCTTTCGGCATAATTGAAAAAGTTGTCTTATTGACTGTCAGTATATTTTTCTTTCTAGAGAAATTTACATTTGCCCCTTTTTATGTGACAGCGTGAACTGAAAACAGGCTTGTTGAGATTGTTAGTGCCAGCAAGGCGTCTTTTAGATGGATCCTTTGCTCAATGTTGTTATCATCAGTGATGGTGAATTGTGCTGTGCTTTTGGCTACACTCAGTTGGTTTATTTTGTGGCCATCAGCCATCTCTTGAAAATTTTATCAAAACTAATGGAAGTTGTTCTCACTGTTGACTAGATGACTTGTCACTTCACAGTCTACCATCAGCAATTGTCCGTCTTGACTTTTGTTTTGTGTGGCTACGTTGCATTGGTCTGATACATTAACAGTGAAGGCATATGTGGCATTTGCAGCTGAAGTTTCTGTTTTATTGGTCTTCTTCTTTGTCATGCACACTGATTCAATATGTTTATTTTTATCGCAGTAGTTACAAAATAGTTTGGATCTTTAATAACAATCCTTTGTAGAATGATTGTTTTTTTCCCACAGGCCATGCACTGTTTATCATGTTTGTTTGGGGTCTTGAAATTTTTTCTTCCTCTAGATGGATTGAAAGCACTGAGCCGATTTAGTAAGGTCAAAGTTGGTCAGAGCTGCTTTGAACTGTGATAGGATTTAATTTTTGTCTAGTTGGGTGTGCACTACTACGGAAGACTGTTGGAATGTTGGTAATCTTTTCAAGATCATTGCGTTCACCAAATTGCTGCTGATATTTTCCCTAGCAGACTTGAGGCCTGCTGAGTAGTTCTCAGCATGAATCAGGTAATCTGTGATGTCTTCTGTATCAGTCATTTTTACAGTCGTGAGCTGTTCATAGAGAGTTAGTATTTTGAATTTTGAACGGTTTTTTCCATCATCTTTGGCGTCTCATCATAAGTTGAAGAGACTTTTCATCCAGAACTTGTACTAATTCAGTTTAGGCTCGCTTGTTCTTTTTGTTAAAATCATCAGCGTTGTCTCCTCCTTCTTTTATGGGTAGAAGGGCAGTGTGTACGCCTTCATCTTGTGTGTGCAAGTATGATGTGAATCTTGTTTCCCTAATTGGAAAATTGTTTGGGTCACCATGAAGAAGAAGTCTGTGTTTGAAGCCACTGGGCCCATAACCTGTTGAATGTTTCACTATTGTGTAGAGTATTAATTATGAAATACGTTGGTGGTATTTATATTGATTGATGTTTTAACGTATTGAGCAAATTGATAGACTGATTTAATTAATTTTTAATAAAATATTTACTTGAATGAAAAATGGCACGATGGCTCATATTACAGAAAACGGAAAAAAAGAATAAAAAGAATACAACGATTATAGTACAGAAACTATTTAGTATATTGTCACGTGTATGCCATGTGATTAGCGATCGGATCGCATGATTGTTTCTCAAAAACTATATCTAAAAAATACTAGTCGGAACAAAAAATGAAATGATATACTGAAGAAATACAATACTATAAAGTTAAAAATGCTTCCTGTACCCATGATTGAATGCTTTTGCTTTTTTCAGGAATTAGTATTTGAGTTTACTTAACTGCATCTAAGTCAACTCTATATACGTTCTTCCCGTACTCTTCATATGTTCTCAATTTTCTCTACTTTTGGATATAAATCAAATTATTTTAGCTTCTCAAACATTCTTTATAACTCAAATTTTTCTTAAATTATCAATTTTCTCTCAAGCTATTTTTTTTGCTTTTATTTCTCTGACTCCTTATATATTTCATCATGTTTAGCTCTTTGGGATTACATCTTGATGTTTATATTATAACCATGCATCTTCTGTTGACCAATTATTGCAAGCATCACAGCTTGTAAAATCTGTTCCTCCAAGTTGTAAAATTGCAGCACTGTAGCACATGTGATAGCACTATAAATTATGATACTAAATCAATCAAATAACAACTTAAAATGTTTAAATAGGAATTGAAACCATTAAAATTATATCGTTTCTAGTTTTTAGAGTTTGGGATAAACTTGTGTGTTTGCGCATCATTTGATTTATGTATGTTATTCAGGACCTATAGGAGGTGAATTTAAGTGCACTTTGCAAGTACTAGTATTATTATGTTGACCATGATTTTGATTTATTTTCCCTAAAATATTTAAATTTGTTTAACTTGTACAATTTGATATTAATATATGTTACCAATATTGTATAATTTTATTTTTATTTGGCATAAACATAAACAAGTTGAATTACCATTGATAAGTAAAGAAAATTTTAAAATATTTTAGCTTAATTCATATTATGTATGCTAGTTAAACTTTTGTGTTTTAGAGCGAGCATCAACATGTCTTCAACAAATCAGGATGTAGCAATTGGTCCCGGGTTAATTATTATCTCCACGCTGTGCCTAGGTAGTTTGGTCATAGCCCTCCTACTATCTAGACTAGATGGACCAGCTAAGTGAGTTTCTTTACAACTATAATAAAGGAGTGATAACTTTGTAATATTTATTTGACACATGAAGGTATTGCTGGTGTTTGAAAACCTTATTGGTTGTTGAAGTTATAACCAAAATGATGTGCATTAATCTACTTCTACCATACTATGTCTTTCATTTTATTTAGAATGGCTGGCTTAGTGTTAGTACCACTCGCAGCTATAATTAGCCTGATTTTATGGTTTGCACCACGAGAATCTCTAGAAGGAGAAACTGAAATAGATATTACAGTAAGCATTGTTATTCCATGTTGCATCCATGCATATTTACTTTTTTTAATTGTTTCTTTCTATGTTACTTGTGTCTTGAATTTCTTTCAGGTATATGATTCTACATACTATCCGAGAATATTGATCTTGTCATTCATGGTGATATCATTCATTGCCTCTCTCTTACTTTACGCCTTGTTTGAGATACTCCAACCAATATATGCCAAGCCTTTGAAGAAACTCTCATACAGACAGTGATCAGATTTACTTCTACAGTTTATATCAAACGAGATACAAATAAATTGGATGTAAATAGGCGGAATGTTGAAGTTTCTAGCTTACTGTAATCTTGTCAATTGAAACAAGAATAAAATTTGTAGTCTTTTCTATTAAATGCAAAGAGAAACAGAAATTGACTACAATTAGAAGATAATACTCTTTAATAATGAATGGATGTTTCCTTGTTTTTCGTCACTTAATGTTTTTATTTCTATCAATCTGTGATTTTTTTACCAAGTGACTCAAGATTGGGGTGCAATCTCTTCTCTTATACCACTAGACATAAGAGAAGAGAGGCTAGGCTTATATTTGTTGCATTGGTTATAACATTGTTATTGAATAGAGTGCTTGTACCTGCCTTTACTTGTATTACTAGGTGATGTTTCTATTACTTATGACAGCTACAACATTTTTAATTATTAGCATTTGACTGTTAGTAAATAAATTTAGTTCTCACTATTTTAACCGGTTTCCCTTTTTTCTATGGAATACTCTATAAAGCAATTGGTCTCATTTCTATATAACCTAGGCTTTAGTAATTAGTAGTTGGTGCCAATGTTACTATTATCAACACATACATTATTTTACACACTGTAAAGTGGATGCTTCTATTTTTCTGTTAGCATATAGTTATATGCCATCTTTTATTAAATCCCAAATTAATTCAAGGCATGTTAGCATGAAATTTATTATAAAACAAGTTTTTTGAGAATACAACCCCTAAAAAGTCTGTAGATAATAACATATAATATAAGTATAAGTATTTCAACACTGCATAGATAAAGTGTGTCAGGCGTTCTTTACTTATAAGAATATTTCTACCACGCACACGTGAAAAAGTGAAAAAATTATCGAAAAAATCAATAGATTGTCTTTACAAAAAATAATTACAGGAAAATATACTTTGCCACTATGTCACTATAGCATGCATGCATGCATGTTGATTTAAATTAACTCAAAAATTTGCTACTGTTATTTGTAAATTAGTTTACAACATATCCTATATGATTACTATTAAATGGAAGCGTTTAGTTTAAATATAATTGTATTCATCCTTTGCTTGAAACTTTTCAACTAAACTTATGCAATATTTTCAAAGCTGTATGACAGGTTAAATACCACTTAATACTCATTCTATTCAAACCAACAAATCTAAATTTAGTAACTTGTGTGAAGAATAGAGAGATAATGAAACTACCTATATGCTGGGAAGCATCATATGGACTTAAAGTCACCTATTGCTAACTTCAACTAGTTGTACAATAAACTATCAACAAGATCAGTCAAAGTTTATTGCAGCAGGTGTGGCGTAAAAATAATCATGAAGCTGGTAGCTATACTTATTGGTCTATTGGTCTTCATATACACAGGTGAGTAGCAAATTACCAATAGAGCATATTGTCAAAATAATTGGTCTATTTGTTTCAAAGCACATCGTGCTAACTACCGTACTGAATTTGATCAATTTAGCGTAGGGCCACACGACGCGTTTTACACGTTTGTGAAGTGCGAGAAAACCCATTTAGCTCAAAAATGGGACGTCGTGAGCGGGATTTTCATGCGTCTAACATGCTGAGCGAGAAGTGTGGCAAGCTCGTGTGTGTTTGATCTAATTGGCTCATTATCATTTAGCAAGCACACTTTTTTTATTTCAATTTTTATTTTAGCTTTTAGCGAACTGATTTAAAACAGTTTCATATAATTTGTATTTCCGCTTTTATAATATCTAAGTCACTTTGCCGATGACGTAGTTTTATAAACAAATGTTTGTAGGCGAGCAGTGAAGTTTAACGCTAACATTATTGGCGAATAAATTTTCTCACTCGCAACACACTCACTGTGTGTGGCAGGTCTATACGGGTTTTCTCGCACGTCACGAACGTGTAAAACGCGCCGTGTGGCCCTACGCTTATAGTTGAGTTTACAGAATATGTCGCATGCACGTATTGGTGTTGTAGTAAACAGCGCTGTTATTAGTGGGAGACCAGTAACCTGTGGACCTGTATGCAAAAGGTACTGCCGGTACGGAAATGTTAGGGACTCTAGAGGCTGCCCAACTTGTCAGTGCAGTAAGTAACGTACACGAGCGCTGATGCGTATATGTATAAACAAATGACTTACTGCAACCTAGCTATAATTGTTAAGTGTGTACAACAGGCAAAAAAGCAGTATATTTTAATGATAATAATATTATAGTTGATGGTGCAATAACAACTTATAGATGTTATCTAGATTTACATACAATACAATGCATAGCACCATGCAAATAACGATAACTCTATTAGATGGTCTTGATAAAATATTATTATATATCTGTTGATAAATATATTTTCACACTCAGCATTTTGTTTAGGCTTTGATATATATGCGTATCCACAAAGTTGAACTTTTTTTCAATTTCCCTTACTCTCCTTTAACTAGAGCTTAACCACTGAAGATATTTCAATTATATTACATATGTGTTTGTCTTTTATATACTGTATGTTATATATACAATGTATATAATATACATTGCATATATACAAGATATGTTTCATACATAATATTGTATAGATGCTCAATGTATATAATATATATGTTATACATATATTGCATATAATATATACTGTACATATATAAGACAATACATAATGTATCTTGCACATATACACAAGCAGCTGAGTTTGTTGTAGAATCAGGAAAATCCGAGAAGGTGAAGATATCTGTATCTGATCTGCTGGGTTAATCACAGAAGTTTGCAGCTTATAGTTATGTACAGTACACAGTACACACTATATTGTAACTGCACATGTATGCATTTAATAAATATATAGTAGATTATACCTCATTCTGTTCATAAGGCTTCCAATCAGTAACAAGTTTCCTATATTTTTTTAGAAAACTTAAATTACAACATTCAATATATAAGTAAGCCATATAGTGATGCAGATAGGGAGCAGCTGTGGTCTAGGGGTTAGAGCGTTTGCCTAGTAAACACGAGGTCATGGGTTTGGAGCCGGACAAAGGCCATTGGTAATGTTAGGCAGTTTGGTGCCCTGTGCCTCATTTAAATAAGTCCTTAGCCTGATCTAACAAAAGCCCTTTCCATCAGGGGCTTCTCACAGGGACTATAAACTTCTGTGAGTGAGTTATATAGTAATGCAGATAAAACTTAACACTCACATTATACTCTATAGCAGAACTGTCCAACAGGCGCCCCAGATGCGGTCCCCCAGCCTACATTTATGTGCATGGCCCTCAAAGGCATAACAAATAAAATTATTTTGCACATACATATATGAATTAGAGTGGAAAAACCACAGGTTAGATGTCTCATTTATATACATGTTACACGACATACAGCTTGCAGTGATTATTAGGGCTCCGTTGTAATCATTGATGGGAACTTAAAAAAAGTAATTAAAAAAAATATACTGATGCTGTGGCCCACTAATTCATGCTAAATTTTACAAAGTGGCTCTCGCCATAAAATATTTCATTTCAGTGGACCTAGCTCTAAAAGGGTTGAACACCCCTGGTTCATCAGATAGGCGTATACGTATCTCTGTGAGAGCTGTCACATGGAGCTATAATAGCCCTACTGTACATAAATTTGCCACTGCCATCTTCAGGTATATACATTCAACATTGCAACTGCAACAAGTCACCATGAAAGTTTTGGCTTTACTTCTTTCTTTTATAGCTCTGATATTCTCTGGTGAGTATAAAACACTGATCTGAAATTTTGTAGTATGATAGAAAAAGTTCTTATATATAGCATATAAAACCACCATTGAGATTTAGAGCGACTACACAAAAACCAAATTAATGATTTGGAGTTTTAAGTTTTTCTTGCAAACATCCGATGCTAAAAGAGCCTCTATGGAGAAGTAATGCTATAGGTACCGTCGCAGCAATTATCTTTAGGAAAAGTAAACTATAAAATTCATCATTTATATTTCTTATTTCACGTAACTTTAAATTTTAACAAAGTTATAACAGCATTCATAGCTTCAAACAAGTTTTGCCTATATTGTGCTACATTATATTTTTGTCGGTAAATTATAGCTTAAAGTATTTTACCACACGCACACACACACACGCACTCACGCACACACACACACACACACACGCACGCACACACACACACACACACACACACACACACGCACGCACGCACACACACACACACCACTAAACATGTACTGGCTTTTGGCCAGCTATAACTTTGTCACAGTTGCAAAATTACTATTAATTTTAGCAAACAGTGCAGTGATTGGTGGTGAAATGCGATGTGGACCCAGTTGTTTCATTTCCTGTGTATATGGAAATGTTCTAGATGAGAATAACTGCCCAATATGTAAATGCAGTAAGTATAGTTCCACACTTATGTGTCAAACACTGCTTGAGAGTAAATTACTATAATTATTAGAAAACAGATTCTTTAATTCATCCAAGAATTTAGACAGTGTTTTCATAACTAACAGGGCAGTTTCACAAACAAGTGAAACTCATATAACTTGAGCTTCTTGACAATTACGCGAGTGTATTGTAGCTACAAAGTTTAACTACTATCACTCAATATACCCAACCACTAAATATATATGCAAAGTTTAACACTTGAGACTAAAATTTTAATATATTTCAGTTGAGAGACATTTTTGAGAAAATCATTAAAAACATATATTTGATATATATAATATATACACGAATAAAATTTTAAATATGTAGTTAACTGACTTTAGTTAGTAGGTTCTAAATTTTCTGATATGCTACCATTTTCAGACATGGTTTATAGTGTACAAAAACAATATTATTTAAAATTAGTAAGTCTCATACATTCCACAAAATATTTCTCTAAGCAAGTGTAAACAGTCTATTTGAGTATGAGTTCAAGCTCTTTGTGTAATGTTTTAAAAATATAGCAAGTTTCAACACAGTGCTGTAATTTTAATCAGGTGTGTGACATGTTACTGATTCACCCAAATAGAGCTCATATTTTGTTCATTGTGTTCCTTAAAGTAGTTTTATTGTCTTGTAGAAAGACCTTCGGGTGAAGGTCCCATTGTGTCTTTTTGGAAAACCAAAAGTGTAGTCCCTGAATAAAGAGATGATCCTTGCTACACTCCCCTGAATGTTATAATGAAGTGTGTTTCTTTATCAAAATTTGTTTTGATAAAATAAAATGCAGTTGCGTATACATACATAGGCTCCTCACATTATCAATTATTGGCAATAAAAATATTTTTGTAACTTGATTTATAAACTGTAAAAATATGCTGTTTTACAAATCGACTTGCTATGATTTCTTTGTGTTTACGAATAAATATTATAAGTAAGCTCTGTATATTATATACATATACAGTATACAGTATACATATACAGTATACAGTATACATATACAGTATACAGTATACAGTATACATATACAGCATACATATACAGCATACATATACGATATATATATACATATATACATATATATACGGTATATATATATACATACATACATACATACATACATACATACATACATACATACATACATACATACATACATACATACATACATACATACATACATATATATATATATATATATATATATATATATGTGTGTGTGTGTGTGTGCGTGTGCGTGTGCGTGTGCGTGTGCGTGTGCGTGTGCGTGTGCGTGTGCGTGTGCGTGTGCGTGTGCGTGTGCGTGTATATAGTATATATATTGATCATTATGTACACAGTGCACATTATATTGTAACTGCACAAATATGCATCTATAACATTGTAACTGCATTGGTATGCATCTAATAAAGATATAATGCGATTATAATATTAGTATGGCAGAGGTTTTCTATCTCTTGCTTTAAAAACTGAAATTACAAATGGCCAATATAACATTGCAGATAAAACTTAACACTTATACACTCTATATTATATACATATCTATCAATCAGATGTGAGAGCTGTCATATGGAGCTATAGTAGATATGCCAGTGCCATCATCAATCATACACATTTAACATTACAACTGCAACAAGTCACCATGAAAGTTTTGGCTTTACTTCTTTCTTTTATAGCTCTGATATTCTCTGGTGAGTATAAAACACTGATCTGAAATTTTGTAGTATGATAGAAAAAGTTCTTATATATATCGCATGTAAAACCACCCTTGAGGTTTAAAGTCATTAGATAAACACAAAATTTATGACTTCTAATTCAATTATCTTTTTTTAAAAAATATAATGTTAAAAAGTTTTCACTAGCTAAAATGAGGTTGTTTATCACAAAGAAGTAACGCTCTACTGCAGCAGCAACTTTAAGGCTATGTCATTTTAAAATATTTTATTTATATTTTTTATTTTGTTCAACTTTAAACTAAACAATGTATTTATAGCATTCATAGTTGCAAGACAATCTACGTTAGCTAAGGCTTACATTGTGTTACACCTCCATGTTGCTAAATTATAATGCTAAAACTATGGCTACACACACACACACGCACACGCATGAACACACGCACACACGCACACGCATGAACACACGCACATATGTAGTTAGCTAGCTTATTTGACACATTTGCGATTTTTCTACTGTATTTTAGCCAACAGTGCAGTGATTAGTGGTGAAATTGGTAAAATTCGATGTGGACCTGTTTGCCTCATCTACTGTCAATTTGGAAATGTTCTAGATGAGAATAACTGCCCAACTTGTAGTTGCAGTAAGTATGACACGCCGAACACTGAATGACAGCAAATTGCTATTAGAAGACAAAATTTCCAACAAATCTAAAGTTTTACACGGCCTATTTTTTTAAAACCGCTTGGTGGGGTTTAATTCTTAAACAAGTAAAAGTTTGTATGATCTTCGCACATTTTGACAATTACTAGTAAACTGTATTGCACCAAAAAACTTATTTCTGTAATATTTATAAGCCAAGCGCATTTAGACCATTTGATATAAAGACTAACGTACAGGTTTCTCTTGAAACCCCAATTAAACGTTTTAATTACACAGTTTGAAGTTTAAATGCTATCACTTAATGCACTTTATGCATTTAATGCGCGAAGTCTGAAACTTAGACAGAATTCATTTTACATGGTAATCAAATCACACAGAACTATAATTTTTTTAAATTGGTCAAAATTTCATGACTCTTAAAGTGGCAGCTCACACCCCATTTGAATAATTCGTTCAGTATCCCAACTGAGAGTCATTTTCTGGAAAAAATCATAAAAGTATTTGATACATAGGAAAAAAATGTACATTTGTATTCAACCAATTAAATTCCCTGATAGACTATCTAATGGTTACAGTTTTAGACATCAATCTATTAGATAATACAAAAATTACATTGTTTAAAATCAGTGCATCTCATGTAGTCTATAGACTGTTTCCTGGAGTAACTGTAAGTGGTAAGTATAGATATAACCTGCTATAGATTCATCAGTAAAAAACAGCAACACTGTGCTAAAATTTAAAAGGAAAAAATGATTGCTAAAACTAAACAAACTGGGCTTCAAACTTTATAACTGTGTAATGTTTCAAAGGTACAGCAAATCTCAGTCATGCATTCGTAATATATCACCAATATACACAAATAGTGCCATGTTTCATTCATTTTGCTTCTTATAATAATTGTATTGTCTTGTAGAAAGATTTCCAGATGAAGGTCCCAGTGTACCTTTTTAGAAAGCGAACAGTGCAATCCCTGACTAAAGAGATGATTCCCTGCTAAGCTCTCTTGAATGTTATAATGAATGGTGTTTCTTTATGAATATAACATATTGGATAAAATAAAATGCAGTTGCACATACATACATGGCCTCCTTTCATTATCAATTATTAGCAATAACAAAACTGTTATAACTTAATTTATAAGTAAAAGTATGTTGCTTTGAAAATAGACTTGTTATAAATCATTCGCTTACACAAAACCTAAAAGATAAGTGTGCAACACACATGTGTAGAATAACAAACTAATGCAGATTCCAATACTTGTCATATTGAGATTGGGGCAGCATCTCAACTTTCTGTCACCTATTTAAGTAGATATATTTAAAGTAAGAAATAGACTAGCTTGATAAATTTTGCTCAAGTTCTATATATGAAAGAAACTGAAAGTCATGACGAACTACAAAAGTTTACCGAAAATATGCTATGGGTTGTAAGTAAAATTTAAGCTCAGATGTATTGCAAACTTTAATAGAAAATACACTAGTCACAACTATTTGATGTAGCTCTTAACATTAAATTTACAGGAAACACCTGCAAAGCTTGTCATTTAACAGAAGTTGTATTATATCACAAGATAATGGTTTGAAAACTCCCAGTCACCAATTTATTTTGTGATTAGATTACCACAGCAAGGATAAATTATTATGCAATAACGGATGCTTTGCATATTAATCTGATTATTTACAACAGTGGAGGCATTTTTGATAGAGGCCAAATTACAGCACCAGGATCAAGCAAATTGCATGTTAATTTATTTATAGTAACTCTGCAAAACAACGTATATATTAGAACTGCATAAATAAAGTTCATTTTTTGCATTAATTTAAATTTTGCATTAGTCCAACTTTGAAGCAATTTCTGCTTCCTGTTAGTCAATGACGTGCATGAAGTGTTGATGAGAAATAGCAGATGTCAGCAATGTTGGAGATATAGCCTACATGTATACCAGGTACCTTTTAGCAAACACTATTGTTCATTTGCAGTCAGTGCATCAAGATGAAGGGTTTTGCTATTATTGTCACTCTGTTAGCTTTAGTGTTTGCTGGTGAGTTGAACATTGTTAATCTTGCATGAATTGTGTGTCTGTTTGCACATGACAATAAAACCACTGCTACAATTTTTTGTTGTTAATAAACATTTAATAAACTGTTGCAGCAAACAGTGCAGTTATTGGCAGAAACTGCCCTGTACTAGCTTGTGCAGTGTATTGTCCATTTGGCATTGCATATGATTCTAGGGGATGCAGTACATGCAGCTGTAGTAAGTACCTATTCATTAGATCTATAATTTATATATACAATTTCAAGTGACATAATATCATGATACAGTGAAGGTAGTATACTAGTAAGATATTAATCATATACATTTATTTATAAGATTTGCCAGTGTAAATTCGGTGCCAGCTAGCGGAAAAGTATACTAATATTAATTTAATGAGAAGTTTATGTAAAATGTTGCACATTTATTCTAGCAAAAAATGAAGTATTGATTCATTACCTGCATTAACAGGTTTTATTCTTTTTTTGTAGACAACAGTTTTTTGGACAAATTCAAATGGAATAATAACAAAGCAGTGCTGTCATAGAATGAAAGAAGTTTGATTATTACAAAGAAATAGTTTTATTTTTTTGTTTTATAAATAAAATAATCAGTTTCTTGCAAACTTTCGACATATTTTGTAACCATGACACAGCAAAGCTTTGTGCTTTAAAAATTGTGTATCAACAAAAACTGTAGAAAGCTATAACTCCCTAAAATTGCTTAATATAGCCTGCTGTACTCATATATAATATTGATGAAAAACACACATGTTTTCCACATCGAAAATAAACGCTTTTACATTGCTTAAGAAATTTTATTATATTGAAATAATTAACAAATTAAATATAAAATGTTTTATATTTGGGCAAGTTATGTAGAAAGACACGAATTCAGCAATACAATAGTTAACAGAAGAGGTGTGTGCTTCAATTATAATTATTATAGTATAGAAAATCTGCAACAAAAACAAACATTTAAAATAGGGTTACAAGTTTTATTTTGTAAAAGCAAAAATAAAAAAAATCTATAATGTAAGTAAATGTAGGATAAGTATAAGGAGATCTACATGATTTAAAAAGAACATCTTAATAAAAAACATCCAGTGGGAATACACTTACTGCATAAACTCAAACAATACCAGTTACAAAATAGCGTGATTGACTTACTGTGTATAATATAAATTAGATGTAAATATAATAAATACAGTAGGTTATGCCAGTAATAGAGTTAAGTAAGCCAAAGCAACTCAGTGAGATGGAGTCGTCCCCTCCCTTCATTAGACTAATCGCCTTCAGAATACAACCTCTACATTTCCCGGAGCACCTGCTCCAAGGCATCAAGGAATATATCCACATGACACTTCTCTAGGATTGCCGCAGGTCTTAGTCGTAAGCTCCTGGTGCCACATCCCGCTGTCACTATACCTAAACAGGCAACATTTACTTTGTTTACTATGAGTCACAGACATCTTCACAAAATATTGCTTTCAAAACAAATACTAAATGATGAAAGAAACATTGACAGGGTTCAAGCTGGCAGCTTGTTGATTAATTAATATTTACACTGAATAAAAAAATTGGGGCAAGTTGTGCAAAATTGGCAAACATTTTCTAAATTTAAAGGATTATCATTTATTGAATAAACCATAAACTGTATAAATAAATATCTAACTCCATGTTAGATACTAATGGTGTAGATATTGCACAATGCATTTGCATTCATTGTGAATCTTGATGACTCATTCTACTAAAGGCTTCTGAGTGATATTAATTGAATCCATATGATATAAGATGCTAGCAAACGATTGGCTACTGCTAAAACCTAGATTCTAGCATAAAATACTGCTACCCACAAATATATTAAAATAAGAGTATTTAACTCAAATAAGTTGTACTGCAACAATATTTCTCTAGCAGTGAAAACACCATGTCAAATAAACAGCTCATATATGTATACCTCTACCATATATATATATATGTATAGCTCTACCAGCTAACTACCGGCTAACTACCAGCTAACTACCGGCTAACTGCCAGCTAACTACCAGTTAACTACAGCATCTGAAATACAGCAATACTCAAAGTACAGGAGAGAGAAATGAGTTCACCTTTGTTAGCCAATCTGCTGATCATGTCATCTCTAGCTGCCGGGTCAGCACAGTCAAACGCTGCCATAATACCTTGACCTCTAGCATTCTCTATCTGACCAGAATACTTGGCCTACAAACATTTCTACTGATTATCTATCGCTCCTTTTAAAACATGAAATCAAGCGCATCGCATGAATTGTGTACAATAGTTTTACAGACACACGATAGACATGGTATAGTAATAGATACATGATAGACATAGTATAGTAATAGATACATGATAGACATGGTATAGTAATAGTTACATGATAGACATGGTATAATAGTAGATACATGATAGACATAGTATAGTAATAGATACATGATAGACATAGTATAGTAATAGATACATGATAGACATAGTATAGTAATAGATACATGATAGACATAGTATAGTAATAGATACATGATAGACATGGTATAGTAATAGTTACATGATAGACATAGTATAGTAATAGATACATGATAGACATGGTATAGTAGTAGATACATGATAGACATGGTGTAGTAGTAGATACATGATAGACATGGTATAGTAGTAGATACATGATAGACATGGTGTAGTAGTAGATACATGATAGACATGGTGTAGTAGTAGATACATGATAGACATGGTGTAGTAGTAGATACATGATAGACATGGTATAATACTAAATGTATGGTAGATAAGATATAAGGAAATAGTTATTCAAATATTGAAAATAATCAAATTAAAATAATAGTATAAAACACCTGAAGTTTCTTGAGTCCACTGAGTATGTGCTCTCCTTGGGTAGCCATGTTGTCTACGAGGTTGTCTCTTTTGTAAACATCCAAAACAGCTTCTAATACAACCATTTTATGAGGATCTCCCATCCAAGTATTGAATATCCTATAACCCTGTATGTTGAAATTCAATCATAGAAAGCTAGAAGAACCAACTGGCAAACGACACATTAGCTAAAATGCTATAAAAAACTTGATGAATTTGCTACTCATTAAAGAGCCCATTTATATAAATTTAGTGCTTCTTCTAGACAAGGGCATTCATTATATAGACTTACATTATCTCTAAAAAACATGAATAAATATGTAGACATTTAACACTCATCTCAGATACACCTTATGAGAACCTTGAAACAAACAGAAAGCATAATTCAGCACATATAACTATTTAAATAATATTACAATACTTTCAAGTCTAAAATACATAAATCATGCATAGAAAATAAGAACTGTCATGTTTATCTTAGCCCAGGAAAAACGCATAAACCAAAACTTAAAATTTCCTTAGTTACACAATATAAGTCTACCTAAATACTAAAAAGTATTTCCAGTTCGTCACCTGATTTGGTATCAAAGTATGTTTATAGTAGAAGCCAGCGGCGGCCATCTTTTTGGCAAAGATGACAATGTCTGGAGGCTCATCTAGATTCCAATGTTCATGTGCCCACATCTTCCCAGTCACACCACATCCTGTCTGCACCTCGTCAACTATAAACGCTATTCCCCTCTAAAGTTCAGCAGATGATCCACAATGACATGCATAAATTGATACATTTATGTTATCGTAGTTCTACTCCAGAAAGTAGCAAACAATTACAGTAGTATTATAAATAATATTATAATTTGTGTTGGCAGCAATTAAAATATTTTCTACATTCGTTTTAATTAACTTCTCAATTTTTTTCCAATTGCAGTTAAAAGCAATGATAACACCCTATGTGTCTAGTTGCATAACTATTATAATAATGCATTTAGCTAATAAAACTGTTTACTCGAACTTTGCTGCAAGCAGTTAGCTGAAGTATAACTTTACCTTATCACAGATATACTGTAACTGTCTAAAGAAGTTAGCAGAGGCATAATTGTCTCCCCCTTCCCCTTGAATAGGCTCCACATTGATGCCAGCTACCAGCTGCCCTGCATCTTCCCTCTCTTCTATTAACCTTTCAACCTGAAATACCATACAGAATATTATATTAATATAACTTTAGCTCTCTGAGATTACTTCTATGTACACAATTTTGTCACTTCATGCTCACATGATATACATAGTAACATAATCTAATTTAGCATAAAATAATATAACATACAATATTATATTAGAAAATAACCAGCATAACATAATATAATTTAGTATTATAAAATAACACAACATAAGATAATATAATATAAAATAATATACATACATAACATAACATAATATAATATAATATAATATACAGATTCTTGTTACATGGTAAACTTTACGTATTTACTTCGTCGAGACACCTCATTTCCTCGGCCTCATTTTCAACAATATTTTCTTCTAATGGATACTTCAGTTGAGGGAACGGCGCATGCGGCCACCTCAACATTGGTAGATCCAGTTTATGTATGGGTTTAGCGTGTGTACAGGTGAGGGCGGCTGAAAAGTAACAAGTATGGCTAATATTTTTCAGACAAGAGAGTCCGTATAAAAAATTCAGTAGATTATGATGATTTAATGAAACCAGTTTTAGTCGGATGACATGGCAGCAGTTGATGCTAATATAATAAATTGATCCAACAAAGGCAAAGATGGATGACAGGAAATACAAAAAATAATAACAAGAATTTGGATTACATAATAGATTACAATGCCTACAGTGAGAGCTTGTAACTCACTCACACACTTGAGATTAGATCAGCAGTATTAAAGTACAAAAAACAGCCAGCGAAATAATTTAGATATATCACACTGTTTTGTGCTACCTTGCTGTTGAGGTTAATGACAATATGCATGAAGTACTGTATTATTCAAGCTTTTACCCGTGTTCAGATGTGTATTGCTACAATCCAGCATGAATTTGAGATCCAGAAATATTGGGAGCAAATAATAGATAACAGTCTACTAGAACTATATGCTAATCTATGATATAGATTCTAGAGTGCTTAAACACCAAGCTAAACATTTTATAGAATGAAATGAGATGTTCACTCATGCGATGAAAAGGACTAACAGTATTGAAGAACTAGTAGTAAACACCTTAAATGCTAACCAACTCATACTTAGGCAAATACTTACTTCAGCTAGATGTGCTAGAAATGGAAGACTACCCAATCCAGTAATCAGTCTGTAGCATACATGTAAATTGCCAGTACAGAAAAAATGACTTGTGTCCACATAAGTGATGGTGTAACAAACCCACCTGTGGTGCGTCCATGAAATCCATTGACAAATGACATGATAGCCAAGTCAGGACAGCCTGGCTCTTTGTTCCACAAGGCACTTTCCAGCTCTTCAGCACTCGGAGCTCCACCTCGTCTTTTGGCCTGACAAAGCAACAACTTGCTTGTTGATATATAAAATGTGTATTACAGCTTGTGTAAATCCACCACTATAGCAAAAGGACGTCATTTTTAAGCAATTATTTGTGCAGCTTATTTCCAACATTTTAATCAATGTAACCAGTCTGATCACATTGTTTCACCATATCAACATGTATGTTACCTAGCTTCCCACTATCTCCAGCTGGTAACTAACATATTGACACCTTGGCTACATTGTATATATATAAAGAGATAAATACCTGATAATGGATAAAAGCAGCCTTGTAAGCGTGTTCATTAGCACAGGCTCCACACATCATAGTCTGTAAACCAGTGAGTCCTGAAGGGGCGACACTAAGTAGTCCCTCATTGAGTTGCTCCATCCAGTCTGACGGTGGAACCAGACCAAGTGCTGGTCTGTTCACAAGTCTTGTCTTAAAGCGAATCAACAGACTAATAAAATAACTTTTATTCAATTTTGTGACAAACTTACAGGTTGAGTCTGTGTTTGGAAATATTCAACATATTTCATGCAAGTTTTGTTACAGACTCAGTGAAGCTTACCATGTTTTTAGGATCTTTCATGGCTTCTATTATCCTGGGATGGTTGTATCCTATTCAAGAAAAATTGTGCATGTGATTTTACAACAAATACTTTGAATTATTCATCGATGTTGAATAGAAAAACTAAATTACAAGCAGGTTGTATCTATACAGACTATATTCAAGGTCTTATAAATAACTTCTTGATTAGCTATTTTCTTGCTAATATAATACGAGATTCAACAAAATGAGTACATGTCAGTTAACTTCTTAATTTTTTATTAATTATATATTGATATATAAAAATCAACATGCTAATAACAATATTATAGAGACTAAATTGAGTTTTCTCAGCACAACACGTTGATAGACAAGTACAGGAGAAACCCATAGAGCCTACCGATAGCAACAGATGCAATCTGCGTTAGAAGATCCAATAGTATGTTTCCATCAGCATCAACTAAGTAATTGCCAATACTCTTTTCATAGTTGGCAAATAGTGAGACCGAACCTGCCGACTGTAACATATATATTTATATAAAAACATGTTGAAGAAAGCAAAAACAAACAGAGAGATGTCGTAAAACTGAAGAGCACAATTACCCTAAAGTTATATTCTATTTGCAATTTCATTACTGTAACGTTTTGCTTGTATTGACTAAATTAAAAAAACATAAACATATAAAAAGAAGCTAGTTGAAAATAGCAGAAAATGTTACTCCATTAACCTGTAAGCTTTGAAGGTTTGATTTCAATTGTAAAGATCTTGGCCCAGGAACTTCAGTTTTGACAACAGGCTTATCGGGTTGTCCTTGAACAAATGTGGCCAGCCCTTTCCGGCAATGAGCCAGTGCTGTAAAACAGCTCTATAGTATTGATACTTTGCAGCAGTGAAGTCAAATATAAAACATTAAGATCAAGCCTAAAGGTGAATGTCATAAAATTATAAAGTGAAGTACAAAATGCGCGGAAGCTGTTCAAGAGGGCTATAATATTTAACTAGTAAATATCTAACACAGTTTACCTAGACTACCACCCTGCAAATAATATATTGGTAAAATTTAAAAAAATACACAAGCAAGATCAAATAGATCACAGAAATTTGCTTTTAAATACAAAACTAATACAGTTAAATTTTATGATAAATTACAAATAAAACTTACAAGAGCGACACACTTGGAGCATAGTGCGTACTGATAGATAACCACTGCAATATTAAGCACTTTTGACCCTGTAAAATATTATTATCATGAGAACTAAATTTAAAGGGCCTATGTAATGCATGATTAAATGCACCTGCATGAACACATAATTGGTAATGAACTAATGAACCAGCAATATTTCCCATTGGTACCATTTTGCAACATGATTTACACTTTAGCAAACATGTTTGAAGCTTAACAGAGAGCAAAGTTTTAGAAGAAATCAAATGGCCTGTGAGTTCAGTCTAGAAAACAGTTACCTACATGAATACGTAGCAGTCAGCGTAGATTTAAATTCGAATACACAAATACTTTGAGACCCAACTAAAAAAATACAACATAAATGATTGAAAAAATTGAGATTATAGTGAGGTATATATGTAAGCATGAGAGTTAAAAGGTGTAAGAGATGTTAAAGAACAGGTAACATGAACAGCACTATCACAGAGTGACGCTGCTTGTAAAAAATATTTAACATGAAGTATGTCATAGAATACCCTCATCTGAACATGACCAGATATTCAACATTTCAAAATTATAATCGCTACATGTACTACTATCTGCATAATGCTTACTTTAATATAATTATACCTATCCTAAAACAGGGATTACAAACTTTTTTGCACCATTTTTGTCTAGTCCCATAATTTGACAGATTTTCAAATGTGATTTTTCCTCATGCCTCGTTGGCTTATAGCTACTGAAATATCTACCTAATTTTGCTAAGACTGCTTCCACTGATTAGGTTATACAGTATTTAATTAGCCATTTTTGGCTTAATTTAGAAATGTATTGAAAATAAACTATTCAACGTTTAACTATTTATTCCAGCTTGTATTAAGTGTCTGTCTTATAGACAACAAAACCTTTAGCTAAAACTATAGGTGTGTATTATGTTGTAGTAACCAGTCTATTGATGTATCTTATATCGGCAACTCTTTTAAACTTGCAATAAAGCATTTATCGGAACTGAAGCAAACTATACACATTACTGGTGCTATGTTGAAGTATTTCAGTAGCAGAGAAGCAAAAACCTCAACACCACAACCATTTGAGCCTTTACCAAAAATATGAGAGTTGTACTAAATTAAATTGTAGAAGCTATGCTTTATCAAATGGTTGCACACTGAAATCTGCAACTTCAGCTCTTAAGCATACCGTTTGCTTGACACACAACAGATGATTCATTTATCAATACTTTATCAAACAGCTAAAACCTAAAAGACACCACGAACACAGATTCAGAGGTAAATGCAGGGTAAAATGGTGAAAACCAACAACGCGGTATTGGTAACAATATTAATGAGTAACAGTAGCAGTAACTGAATAACTATAATACTAACCTCAAAATTAGCACACCAAGCAGTATGAGTACTACTACTAAAACTACCAGTATTACTATTAGTATTACAGTATTACTAGTCCAAGTCTAGTATACGTATAACTTAAAATATAACTATAAGTATTACTAATACTATTAGTATAAGACTTAGAGTTAGTATAACTATAAGTGTTACTATTAGTATTACTAATACTCTTAGTAATACTAATATTAATAGACTATTAGTATTACTATTAGTAATACTTATAGTTATAGTAATACAAATATTAATAATAATAATAATAGAGGATGTTATAGTTCAGCATGAGATAGCCGATGAACCAACGATAAGAATTTTAAGAGTACCCAGTTTAGAGGCAGAAATAGTACTAGTTGAAAAATTATAGATGAGCGATGAATGATCGATTAAGACTAAACGCCCTTAGACACATTGAGAGGGTCAAATTATTACAGGCAGCAAGACAGATTAATGAAGTGCTAGACTGTGTTGAGATTAATAATATCACCGAGCTCAATGACACCATCATAGCTTGTGCAATAATAGTAACAGAACAAGTGTGTAACAATAAGGAAAGAAGAAAATCTGACAATGTACCAGCATGGAAAATACGACTGCAGAAGAAATTAAGAGAAATTAGATCAGGTTTGAGTAAAGTAGTAGAGTGCAAAATAAGACCTTACAATGATCCATTGAAAAGGCTTGAAGGAAAATATAGGATAAAGAACAAAGGATATGATGTAGTTATTGAAAAACTGAAGCAAAACCTGAGAGCTGTAAGTAAGAAGATAAAAAGATATACATAATGAGTCGAACAATATAACCAGAGCAGGATGTTTACAAACAATGAAAAGCGCTTCTATCAAGAATTACAAGGAACTAAATGTACATCTAAAGAGGCACCTGACAAGGAAGAGTCAAAAGTGTTTTGGCAAAACATCTGGGGTCAGCCAACTAAGCATAATACCAATGCAGAATGGCTAAATAAAGTAAGTAACAAGTTGGAGCATATCGAAAAAACAAGAGAACTTAAGCATTACACTGACTGATGTGAGGAAGATGATAAGCAAAATGCCCAATTGGAAATCACCAGGACCAGATAGAGTTTAAGGATACTGGATTAAGCACCTGACAAAGCTGCATATGCTGATGGCTGATCACCTGCAGAAGTGCTTGGATGACGGAGATGTTCCCGAATGGATGACATCAGGCAAAACAGCATTGATAATGAAGGATCCAGCTAAAGGGAAGCAGCCGGGAAACTATAGACCAATTACCTGCTTGCCACTTATGTGGAAAACATTGACAGGCATATTAGCTGACGAACTGTATGATTATCTCTCAGAGCAAAAGGTCATTGGAGAAGAACAAAATGGCTGCATTAGAAAGTCAAGGGGCGCTAAAGATCATCTCATGCTTGATAAGGCAATCATGCGTGACTCGAAAAAGAGAAGTATCAATCTAGCAATGTGTTGGATATACTATCAAAAGGCGTGTGACATGGTACCACACTCATGGATCTTAGAAACAATGCAACTAACTGGAATGGCTGGTAATGTGATAAGGTTGATAAGAAAAAGCATGAAGTCTTGGAAAACACAACTGGAGTACATTGGGAAAAGATCGGAGAAATAGATATCAAGCGAGGAATTTTCCAAGGAGACTCTTTATCTTCACTCCTCTTTGTGACTGCTTTTATCCCTCTATCAATTCTAATGAGAGAAGCGGCTCAAGGATACAAGTTTTGACAGGGCAGAAAAATAAACCATTTTCTATATATGGATGACCTGAAGCTATAAGGGAAATCAAAGCCAGAACTGGAAGCTTTGGTAAACACTGCCAGGATCTTCACAATAGATGTAGAAATGAAATTTGGGTTACAGAAATGTGCCACACTAGATATGAAAAGAGGAAAGAAAATTAAAGAGACAGGAATCACTATGCCTGATGAACAGATAATTAAAGATCTAGATGAGGAGCCGTATAAGTACCTAGGAGTTCTTGAGACTGATAAAATAAAAATGGATGAAATGAAAGATGAGATCAGGAAGGAGTACTATAAACGAATAAGAAAAGTTCTGGACTCAAAACTGAATGGAGGGAATACGATCAAGGCAATAAACACTTGGGCAGTAGCAGCAGTGCGTTACACAGCTGGAATACTTGACTGGATTGCTGATGAACTAAAAGCCATGGACAGAAAGACAAGGAAGCTTATGACAATAAATCTTGCACTCCATCCAAGAGCAGATGTAGACAGGCTGTATGTTAGCAGAAGGGAAGGTGGCAGAGAAATGGTGTCAATTGAAGAATGTGTAAGGATTGAAGAATGCAGCATGTCAGATTACATAAAGAAGATATGCACTGACGGAGACACCACTCTGAATACCTTCCTAAAGGACAAAACAGCGGTAGAATTCAAGAACGATAAATCTCCAGAAAGAACTGATGGGTGGAAAGAAAAGGCTCTACATGGTCAGTACATCAAAAAGGTAAAGGACATAAAAACGCACTCATGGAACTGGTTGCAATCTGGTTGGCTGAAAAAGGAAACAGAAAGATTGCTGTTGGCTGCGCAAGATCAAGCACTCCCTACTAGAAATTATAAAGTAGCTATAATGAAAGAACAAGGTAGCAAGAAGTGTTGGATGTGTAATGCAAAGGACGAAACTGTTGTGCATATACTGAGTGAATGTGAGAAGTTAGCACAAGGAGAATATAAGAAAAGACAAGAACATGTGGCATCAATAATTCACTGGGAGTTGTGTGAAGTTCATAGATTTCAGAAAAGCAAAAATTGGTATGACCAGTGAGCAGAATCAGTACTGGAGAATGACAATGTAAAAATCTTGTGAAACTTCAACATACACACCGACAGAGTCATTGAAGCTAGTAGACCTGATATAATAGTAGTTGACAAGCATAATCCTGAAACAACGATCATTGATATCCCAGTTCCTGGTGACTACAGAGTAAAAGAAAAAGAATGAGAAAGATAGGAAAATATCAGGATTTAGCATTAGAGTTAACCCGCCTTTGGAAAACATCAACAAAAGTCATCCCCATTGTAATTGGAGCTCTTGGAGCTTCACACAAGACTGTAGACTGGATGGCACTACTAGTACTTAGAGTAGTTGAAAACAAATACCCACTGATTGAGGAGGTAGGTGCAGTAATGGAGATATTGGAAATCACATATAAGAATTTACTATATAACACTTTCAATTTCTCCACATTATGTTATATATCAACACTCTTGGAGAAGTGTTGAAAGTGTTAGACCAGGCCCTGTCATATTATTTTGTTAGAATGTTGGACTGTTGGAAATTCAATGCTTTTATATATCAACACTCTTGGAGAAGTGTTGAAAGTGTTAGACCAGGCCCTGTCATATTATTTTGTTAGAATGTTGGACTGTTGGAAATTCAATGCTTTTATATATCAACACTCTTGGAGAAGTGTTGAAAGTGTTAGACCAGGCCCTGTCATATTATTTTGTTAGAATGTTGGACTGTTGGAAATTCAATGCTTTTATATATCAACACTCTTGGAGAAGTGTTGAAAGTGTTAGACCGGGCCCTGTCATATTATTTTGTTAGAATGTTGGACTGTTGGAAATTCAATGCTTTTATATATTAACACTCTTGGAGAAGTGTTGAAAGTGTTAGACCAGGCTCAGTCATATTATTTTGTTAGAATGTTGGACTGTTGGAAATTCAATGCTTTTATATATCAACACTCTTGGAGAAGTGTTGAAAGTGTTAGACCAGGCCCTGTCATATTATTTTGTTAGAATGTTGGAAATTCAATGCTTTTATATATCAACACTCTTGGAGAAGTGTTGAAAGTGTTAGACCAGGCCCTGTCATATTATTTTGTTGGAATGTTAGACTGTTGGAAATTCAATGCTTTCATGGATTACCTAATCTAAAATTGGTTGATATTGTTTATGCATTGTTTTGCTGCAATGTATTTGTTGAATCCTACACTATGCTTTGAAGCCAATCATTTAAAATGCAATGCTTCCATTCAATCAAAAAAGTCATAACACTAATTGTATTTTTGACATTTTGAGTATTTAATAATGAAGTTGCTAAAATATAAAAAAATACATCACTTTAAATAGCATTACCAATATACAAGAATTACTTTTTTATTTTTTCACAAAACGCATGGAATCTTTTCTTGCCCCTTGGGAGATGGTCCCAAGTCCGTGTTTTGCAGCAGCCATTAAAAACTCTTTGCACTCACTTGCAATCTTAATAACTTTATTCTGTTGCAGGGTTCTTGCTGTTATTACTTTATCCCTTAAAGCATTTAACCTCTTTGTAGCATTCAGCTCTAAAAATTCGTCTTCTGTCATTGCCCCATAGTGTCTGTTATTCTGCAAAATTTTATTACATATATCTCTTGAACAGTCATTGGAAGGTTCCAAAGATGATTTGCTCTACATTTTCAATTGTTCTATATTTTCAACAGCAGCTCCACATTAGGTAAGGTTGATGTTACAAAGTGTTACAAAATGTATCAACATAATTCATAATTGTTTGCACATGCTTGCAATTTTTTTCTTTCAAACACTAACCTCTTTAGCCTTTACACCCTCTCTTTGGGGCTTTCCAATAACGTTTAATTTTCCACCATCCAGATGCCGCATAACTGCAATTGCCTGTTGCATGCTGGTTGCTTGTACGATTCCAGTCACTGCTGCTCCTCCCTCAAGTGCATGGTTTGCTGCTTCTAATACCATTGCCAATCTTGAGACATGGCCCTGCATAATTATAACTGTTATCAAGCAACTGTAAGTTTCCACAATCAGGGTTTTTACAAACATGTATGAGTTCAGCTGCATCTATGATACTGACTTAAAAAAACCAAACCTGAGTTACTGCTGGTATCTGTAGCTTTTTGATTCGTATATAGACATTGAAATTTGTCAAAGCTAGCTTATGAAGTTTGTAAAATTGCCAAAATTTTACTCACTGATGATTTATTAATGAGTCCCAGAAAAGGATCAGCTGCTGGAAGGTCAGATGTTCTTGCCTCCATCTCATCAAAGTAGTTTTCGAACAACTCGCCTGCTTCCGAATTCAGTTTATAAAAGTTCTTCTGAAAAAGTGGCCTCACAATATTAAATGGCGTCAAAATGCTAAACAATACAACAAACAGTCCTGTATAGAATACAGTAAGAATGAACACAATTAAAATTTATAAGGATCTAAATACATCACGCAAAGAATCTTTTTCAATGAAAATGAACTTATTTACATCCTCGGTCCACTTGCATACAATTTATAATGTATCCAGTTTTAAAGTTCAGCTACCTGCTAGACCAGTTACCAGTTACCCTGGCAGATCAAAATACATTTATAGCTATACAGCAAACATTCATTACTTAAATTTTTACCTCTGAACAGTGGTGATTTTGAAACACCTTTAAAAAAAGAGTGAACAAATCTTTCCCACTCTCTACTCGTTTTCTTATCTCCTGAAACTTGACATGGCGCTTTGTGGTAAAGCATATCAAATGCCGGTCCACAAAACCGTCTATATCGTCTCTCTTTATGCGCTGGTTGAGCAGCCTAGGTTGAAGAAAGCCTAGAAGTACATATGGAAGAGTTTGTATAAAGTTTCAACAGGTAAAATATATTATATACCATTGCACAACACTTCTTTTAATAAATAATAGAAAAGTAGCCAATAGAATGCAAACTAAAAGAAAAGGCAATAAAGAAATTTTATGTGTACACAGTAAACTTTTGTGTACCTGTGTAATTTAATCTTGATTCTTCTATTTCTTGTAGGCCTTGCTTGCTGTTTCGGGCCCAGCTTCCACCACCAGATAGTATTAGCCAAATGCGTCTATCTAGGGAATCTGGCCTTCCCTTATTCTCTAGACATTCGAACAAGCCTTTAATCTCATCCAGTATATTGAGATAAGTTCCATTATTGGTGGATAATTGCTCATGCAATTTTGCCATCGTGATAGTTTCATTTGAGCAAAAAAGGCGAGAGAGACATGGCTCATTATCTATATATAAAGCAGTTCTAGTAAATAGCAACAAAAAAATTATTATTAGTAAAGTTAAATAAACAATGATTACCTGAAAGAAGTTATCTTTTCTAGCAAAAGTTCAAACTGCAAATATTATAAAACATTGCATAACTACCTTGAGTTGAAAGCCCACTAAAACTTTTTTCAGCTTGTTCATGACACACAGTGTCTTCCACTCGCTTGAGGGCTGCCAACAGACACTTCAATGCCACTGTTTTTCGAGACCCTGTAGATAACAGTAAATAACACTAATAATTTATTCTAACATACAAGCGTGGAGGTTTGGGTAAAAATGCTCTAATCATGCTAAGCGAAAGACTAATTTATATGGTTTTGAGTAAAATTCTGTTCTCTTCATAATTTAGGCGTTTTAATAATCATTAGTTAATAAGCATAAATATCTATTATCCGTGATTATGTCTAACCTGGAGGAGCAGCCACTGCCGACCAAATTATATTTGGTTCAGAAAAGTTTATCTCATCCCTATGAGTTGAGACAGTGGAAATCCCCATCAATCCAGACACAATTGTAAGAACTGGTAGCAAAAGCATGGAGATGTTGACAGAGGCTTCTTTTGAAGTCTCATCTAATAGCTTTAACAGCGGAGTGTTGGGGAGCACTTCCCATAATGGATCAGGATTTACCTGAAGTAAGTAAAATATGGTTTAAATGATAACTTATTAAATAAAAATACAATTGATCATTTAAATTTCCTAGAAATGTTATTCCTTACCAAAATATAGAAGAATAGTTGTATAAATATAATAATGCAAATCCGTAGCTACTAATAACAATTCAAATACTTACATGTTCAGAAGTATCTGTAATAGTAATTTCAGTGCTTTCTACTGACATAGCTTTACAGTCGAGATTGGTTATATCAGTATCTGCGTTAGTGTCCATCATTTTATAATTCTAAGTATAAATACAAAGATGATGTAGTCTGGATGTAGTCTGTATCAGGCGAGCTTTACTGCTTTACTGCTACTCTTTGGTAGTCTTACGTAAACTTAAAAAATGCTGTCTAAACTGGCAGCATGACTCTAACAATATTGCAACTACTAAAAATGGTTTTGTCTTATATACTAATCCATTTGATGAACATCATTGCGTTGTAAGAGGTATGATTTCACATTTTAGCTATTTTGGGGTAGGATCTTACTGTTTCAAAGAAGTGGACTGAAGTAAACAAACACCGTGTGACATCACAGCTGATGCAAGCATAACTGCTGACTATAAATCATTCTACATGCGTAGCTACTGTTTTGGGGTAGTAATTAAAAAAGCATTAGGTTGACTACTGGCAGCTAGTGGTTAGGCTAATTTAAGGTTGATGACATTGTGATTGTGCGTGATTGTACTATGAGTTATAATTTCCGTAAACATCCTATTTCGTAACATTACACTCCCCCCTTTAATTTCTCTCTATTCACTTAGAGGGAATTAACAATTATATTATTACGCATTTAAGATACTAAGCTAAAATACTAATATAGGTATGCATGCAAAGGTTATGGGGTAAATAAGTAAATTAATTTGTGGATAGGCCTATCTAAATATTTGGGTGGAGCTAGTCTCACACCTTTACTGTTCAACTCTGTGGTTGCTAGTTGCACTTTTACCTTACAAATTAAGTCATCTCAGTTTTATGTTGATATATAAAAGCATTGAATTTCCAACAGTCCAACATTCTAACAAAATAATATGACAGGGCCTGGTCTAACACTTTCAACACTTCTCCAAGAGTGTTGATATATAAAAGCATTGAATTTCCAACAGTCCAACATTCTAACAAAATAATATGACAGGGCCTGGTCTAACACTTTCAACACTTCTCCAAGAGTTTTGATATATAAAAGCATTGAATTTCCAACAGTCCAACATTCTAACAAAATAATATGACAGGGCCTGGTCTAACACTTTCAACAAATCTTTAAAAGACATTTCCAACTATCTAACAAATATGATACATTAGTCAGCCGTTGTCTAACAGTTGTATCCATAGCTTTCTACACTTCCAAATATGTTGGTAGGGCCCATCTAACACAAGCCCAAAACTTTCAACAGTATGCTATTCAGGGGGGAATTTTTGGTCAAAATCTCCATTTCTGCACCTAACTGTGATTGAGACTGAAGTGAGCTGATCCTAGTAAGGCTGTTTGCTGAATCAGTGATTCAGCAGACACTGACAGCCTTACTACTACTAGTACTAGGATCAGCTCACTTTTTGAGGAAAGTTTTATCCATCCCAGCCTAGTAGATCTAGGCCGATGGTAGAAGGTTACACCAGCTAAAAGCTGTGATACAACCAATAATAATATTAATATTAATAATATTATTATTATTATTAATAATAATTTTAATATTATTATTAATATTATTTGTATTATAAAATAAAAATTAAATAATTACCGTAATTCAATTTTTCAGTTCAAAATAATTGTCAACAAATACTATGAATATAGATAGTTACTTTTATAATAAAGATCATTGATAACATTTCATATAAATGTATAACTATTGATGTAAAATTGTATGTAGCTGCAAACCTAATTGTCCACTTTTGCAGCTGCATCGACGACTAAAATTTGAAACGTAAGAAACCGGAATCGCTACTCATATAGACATGCCTTTCTAGATATGCCTATGCCCTATAGTCACAAGCTCAAGCCGCCAGTGCGAATTTTTATTTTAGAATAATATTATATAAATGTATTATAATTATAGTAGTAAGTACCGACAGTGTGTTTTCAAATCAGAAATAACATTTACACTAAAGCCATTTTTTAAATTTCTTGGGATATTCATATTTTTAGGCTTCATTAAATTCATTAATATTATTATAGTTTAACTTAAAACCTGTCAGTGTGAGTGTCGCACTCACTGACTCAGTCTCATGTCCGGCTGTCACTGTCAGTCACAGTGTCTCCATTTGCTTATATTACTCTTAGTCTTACTATTAGTGTTTCTAACTTTTAATCCAATATGAACTTTTAGTTTTGGAGTAATCAGTGAACTGTGAAGATCGACTTCGAGATTAGAATCATCCTCAGTCCTCACTACTCGGAATCGTCATCGACTTCGAGCTTATCACTATGACTATGATTATCATAATTTAAGTTATAAAATGATATAACTTTTAAATTTAATAATAATTATAATTAATTTAGATTTTTATAATCTTTATAATAAACTTTATCATTATCATTATGATAATCATTAACTTGTAGTTGAAGTGAACATCATTTATGATCATGATGATGTTATTCAGTGTGATTGTTTATTGCTATTTAGCATTGACTTTGGCCTTTGGGTCTCACTTTCAGTGTGAGTTTGACATTTAATTTTATTTCTAACTTGATCTATTTTTATGTTGATGTATTTAACTTTATAATAACAATTACTTCAATTAGTGAAGTATATTACTATTAGTGATCAAATTTAATATTTATAATCATATTGATAGTGATATTAATTTTGCCAAGCCTAATAGTAATAGTAATTCTAATAATGCTCTAATTCTAATAGTAATACTCACTATTGGCTATGCGGCCTAAGCCTAATCCTATGGCTATTGGCACCGCCAACTTAAACTGGTGTTCATTTTAGATATTCAAATTTAAATTGTCAAGTCACTTGTCTGTCAAATTGAAATTTGTATTATTATATTTATGATATTATTAATCATTCTTTTTCTTATTAACAGGGCTACTGCTTTTATTGCTGCTATGCCTCAAATGTCCTCATTCCTTTTGTTCTTTCAAGCTTATGGCATCGATGTCGTGTAACATCCTCATTTCCGTGGAGCTGAGTCGCTCTTCTAAGTGCTGTGTCAGTGGCTATATCATTGCCATACAACAGTGCTGGCTGAAAGCACACTTTGTATAGCAGCATCTTCAATGTTGGTGGACCCATTGTCACACAACGCGCCAGTTAAATCTCTTCATTGTCCCATGTTTTTCATATTTTTTTCTTCACCTCTGCGTTGCATCTCCCCCCCCCCCCCCCCCCCCGTCTTAGTAGGTTGTTATTCCAAGGTATTTAAATGTTGGTGTCTGTGGAAGCCCGACATGTTGTACTTTTTCAACCTCAACTTAGTTATGTTACTAGCTGGTACCAGGTGTTCAGTTTTCTTCTACTCAGTTTGAGACTACTCCTTCCAGATGTACTCTTCACATTTCAAATCTTTTCTCTATAGTTTCTGTGTTGCTGTCACACAGAACGTCCTCTATAAAAATGTTTAGAATGATAAAACATATAAAAGCCTTAAAGCTGAGCATACTTCTATCTTAACATATTGTCTCTGTAACTACTGTGGCTACCCTTGCCTTGCACTCATTGCACATATCTTGAATATTATTTACATATGCCTCCATGATAGATCGTTCTCTCAAACAGTACCATATTAGATCTATGGTTACAGTGTCGTATGATTTTGTTAATATGCTTATACACAGCCCTTTTCTTCCTTATCTTTTCTGCAACATTAAGTTAAAATAACTGTTCAACATTATTATCTAACTTAAAATATGCAATTAAAAGTTTATAATCATAGTTCTAGTAAAACCATGAGAGGTAATTTTTTACTAAATAATAAACACTTACACGCTCAGTAACATAATTCTGTACTCAACTTATAGCTATAACAATACATGTTATTCTGAGGCTATAGTCATCTGAATCATATATTCGTTAACGTCTAAAATAAATATTTTGCTAAATATTACTCTCTGCACCAAAAGCAATTAATGAGGAAATAAAATACCAGTGAAGTAAAACTAATAAAATGATAGTAGTATATAAATTACAGAGCAATGGTTGCAAACACAATGCACTGCATACTCACTCAGTATGGACATGATAATGATGACCATGACAATCAAGTGATAGTGAGACTATCCGTAGCTATATTGGATCATACTGACATCAATGTTTAATGATTGATTATTGGGTAAACAATAAAAATGTTAAATTTATTACCGTTAATTGATAGAGTAAATAAAATTATTATGCAATCTAATAATTATAGGCAGAAACGTATCAGGGTATAAATAGTATAAGTGCCATAATAAAAAATGTAGCATTGTGTTACTGCCCAGAAATTGTTAAATAAAATGAATATTTGCAGCAAATCTGCTAACTGAACGTGCACAGACACTCTGTTTCACCAATAAACGCTATATTTCTATGTTGTGAAATAATTTTGAAATTTTTTTAGTAATCAATAATTTTAATAATAAAATTAGGTAGACCATACTGTGTATATTTGAAGCTGAAAGAAAATAGCTCACTTTATAAATGTAATTATATTTGTGTGGTTACCCTCATTTTAGATATTTTAGCACAGATTTTCAAATCCCACAAACATTTAGCCAATAGCCTACTGCAGTTATGAAAATGAGCACAACCTGAAAACTTGTTTACATGTATTTGACTTGTGTGATCATTTTTAGCAGCACAAATCTAGTTGATGGCATTACAAGTGCTAATAATAATGGATATTGTGTTTCAAGTGATGCACCCAATTATATTGTAGCTGTCTTAGAGATTCAAAAAGACCTTGTTTTAGCACATTAGGTTATTATATGTAAGTTGAAAAAAGCACATTGCATAACTTAATAGGATTTGCAATAAATTTGCTCTAATGTTTTTAAATCTTTTGCACACTGAACTACATTTTAATTTGAAAAAATAATTTGATATTACACGATAATTATTGATTCAAAGTCACTGAAGGGCCTATATTAGATAGTTTGGACAATATTATTAATTTGATTATGAAGGTAGTAATATGGTAATTTTGACTTAGTATGCAATGACTGTGATAAGATGACCAGGGGAAGCAATTCACCAAATCAATGCCCATAAAATAAGTTGCCTTAAAAATGCTTAAACATATTAGCTCATGAGATTGACAGGCCAACTAATATTTCAAGCAAATTAGAAATCTGAATGTATGATGTACCCACAGTTAGCGATATCATTAGGACAATTTATGCCTAGTACTACAAATTTTTAACAATTGAATTTAGATATTTTTTTTATAAGTTAATCGGTCCAGTATGTTGCAATTTCTAGTAGCTGATCCTAGCGTGTTTTTTGAGTTGTTTGCGCAATAGCGGTTAAAATACAAGTAAATGTTGAATTTTGGCAGCATTGCTTTAAAGCATCAGCAATATCAAAGATTGTCAAAAAGGTTTCATGATATATTTATAATAAATCAATTTACTGAGAATTATATGCTCTATAACGGTTATGTTTCATTTCTTATTTGTAAATGATAGGTTTGAGTACCTAAATTGCAATCTTTTCCTTCTATGCTAAAATTACCTGTGCAAATCACAGTGCAAACCGCTAGCTATAACAACTGATATTTTCAGGATGTGGCGTGTTTTGAATTTTGAGACTTGGAGTGCAATTGGTTTGTCATTGAGATAAAGTTCAATTTCTAGTAATAAAACCTGTATTTTGCCAAAATTATATGCTAATTGTATGTTTTTCTGTATAGCAACCAAAGTTCTACGTCAGCATTGGGAGTTAATTCTTGTATTTGTATGCATTCTATAATTCATAAAAGAAGCTGGAAAAGTATAAAATCAACCTAGAGCATTTGAAAAAGCAGTTTCAAAAACCTGTAGCATATGTTGAATAACATAGCATATGTTGAATAACATAGTGTATGCACATGTCTAGTATGTGGGTGCATGCAAACTTCGTACCCTAGACATTAATTATCTAATAGTGAAGTTATTATTAAATTATGTGCAGCTTTACCAGGCTCACATAATTATGAGTATGCAAACTACTCCAGTGCTTCAGTACTATGAGATCTAGTATGTTTCGACAGCTGCAACCATAAATATGCTTTATGAGGATGTCAGTTTATATAAATCATTATTGAATTACAATTTAGTACTTTTTTATTAGATACAATTTTGCAGATTTCAGGATAAGTCATGTATGTATTTTCTAAATGTGTATACTGTTACAGTTTTTTTATATTCTAGATTTAACAACTTTATGTATTGGTAATGAGTCAGCCCCCAAATTATGTGAGGTGCGACACGCCGGACCCACGGGCCGGGACATACCAGTTTGATGTGTCACCACCCACCTGTCCCAGCATAGATATCTCCGCGCCATGGCAGTACTATGGCACAAACAGCTCAGCCTTGAAAGGCCAGCCTTTGGCCCATGCTGTACCCACTGAATTCAAGTGGACAGAATTGTCGCCTAGTTTGAACCTGCAAACCAGGACTCTGTGAGTATTAAACAGAGTCTTGCTTTCTACTGCATTCACCAGGAAGGGTGTGGACTGTAGAGGATGTTAGTTATAAGTATAAAGTTGATAACTTTGCATGTTTACTAAGATTTATTACAACTTCATAGTGACTTTTTTGTCAATTCAGTTTCAACCACTTTGTGAATGACCATTATTTTTTTATTGGTCAATTGTTAGTATAAGCATTTTATTGGTCACTAAATATTTTAAGCACAAATACGAAGCTTCTTTTTTATTAGTTGGATTGTATTTTGTTTTCTAACCATCATGGGTAGCTCTGCTATGGAATACTCACTATAGCCATAATAAAACTTACAAATGCTAGTTAGGAATGCTAGGCAACTGTCGTGAGCTGAAATGAAACCAACTATTAGGACTCTGTGATAAGCTTGACATAAAAAGAACCTTAATTCTTGTGCAGAAATTTGAGATGTTGGTTAGGATTGCTCTTTCATATCTGCAGGTAGTTTATTGTCTGGGCTCTGGGTTAGAACTCGCTGTTCTGGCTGTTGAATGGCTTGCTTGCATTTCTGTAGACTATTTGATATCTCGTTACTTTGTACTTTGCAGATACAGTGATGGGAGAAGTGGTGTGAGACAGAAGAGACACTGGCAAAGCACAGATGACCGGTATGCTAAGTTAGCCTTACCCTATTTACCTTTGTATACTTACCTTTTTATTCTTACCTTATCACACTTACCTTTTTACCTACTTAGATATTTTTACTCACCTTGTCACATATTCACAACTCATACCTGTTCACAAGTACCTGGTTACATAGTAAAAATCATGATCAGCTTCTGTAGTTCCTATAATGTAATTGTAAATTGAATCTCAATCAGCATTCATATAAGGTTGCCAGATATGTATTGTACCTCACTGTTTATATACCTCTAGATCTATATCTGCAGTGCAGGGAAATTGTAGATCAGTGTGCAGTAATAATGTGACTTTGTTTTAAGAAAATTCAACGTTTGGCGTCATTAAGTTTTCTTCATTTTGTGTTCACTGCACTTTGATGAAATTTATTCAGTTGTATCGAATGCCTTTTATTCTCTCATGGGGATAGACGCACTCTGACACCCTGGATGAGTATTGATGTGTGAAGTTTCTATGTCTGAATGTAGTGTAGATTCTATACTTTGTCAGCTCACTATTACCAGTACACACTGCTGCATCCTTCTTCTCGGTGACAGTTCAGCATATCTAACCTTCGCATAGCTGAGTGTCTGTATTTCTTTGTTGTTTTTATAGGTTTTCAGATGACCCTCCGTGTAAAATCCATGTTGATGAACAGAAAATGGCACAGCAGTTTCATAGCATGTCTTTACAGCAAGATAAATCAAAATCTGCCAACTCAAACAGTTCAATGTGGGATCATTTTTATGAGTTGGAAAATAGGTAATGTGTTTGTGTAAACACTGACTGCCCAAGTACGCTACTCCAGTGGTGTTTATTGTCTAGCACTTAGCCTCTTTGATTATATATATACAATATACGTTATATCTACAGTCTATATAATATCTATATATTGCTTAACCTCACCAGAAATAGTATTTAATCATAGCTACCATGTTTATTTACTGCATTGTCCTTTGCATCATAATAATAATTATACTCTAGCAACCTTTTTTTATTATGATGTGGCTGTTTATTTGAATAGGTAAGCAGTACATCATCCTATTCCTCTGTACTAAGTTCATTTTCTCTAGATTCCAGTATACGATAACTTTAGCAAAATTTTTATAAACCTTATGCTACTCTTATTTTAGAATTTCAAGCTGTTAGAAATTCACATTTTTCATAATTGCTTGGTGGCTTATATTAACTTCGCTTCAGATAGATTGCATGTGCATGTTTTGGCCCTAATCAAAGACCAGATTGTCAATAATATACACTAGAGTTGTCTTCCCTTAAAATGACCTACTCTAGTATATAATTAATATAACATACTCAAAGTTGTGGCTATACCATTCACAGGACATGACATGGTAAATAATTGTGAGTTTGATAGTCCGACTCTCAGCTTTGACTTAGTGAGTAGATGAAAGGTAATGAATGGTAATTAGCTCTCAGGCAGGAATAATATTGTTCACTGGATTGATCAGAAAGTTTTTTTCATACTACAGTGCTCCCTCAGCACCTCACTATGCCAGTAAAATACCAGATTTAACTCAGGGATCCGTTAAATCGGACCATTTAGTTCCTAATACACATAATAACGAGGGTCCAGGCCCTTATCGGGACCTATGGAAATGAGTGAAAGCTGGAACCGTTAGATATGGATGGAGCACTGTACTATTTTTTGTTAGACATGCCATGTTCTGTGGATGTTTTTATGTGAGATGCTTTTGTAGGTTGAACGACCCTGTAGAGGCAGATGTAGATGAAGGTGTAGATATGGGTGGAGATGGCAACTTCACATCCCAAACTAAACTCTCTGAGCCCAAGTTACTTATTTCTGCTGATTTACAAGAGAAAATAAAAAGAGCTCCCCTTCCCCAGATTATGGTACCCAAGTAAGCACTATTGTTCCGATTATATTGAGTGCTTATTACTCATATAATATGCTTAATACTTATATTATATGTTTATTACTTATATAATAGTGTATGCTTATTGAAGCATCACATTAAGTCTGGTGTATCATTGCCAAGACAAAGGTTTATAGTTGTTTTGTTAAACTCTCTGTGTTAAGCTCTGTTACCATGGCCACTAGATTACTTTGTATAACAAGACTGGACTTGAGCAGATATGCTGCTGTGTGGGTTGATACTACTGCTTTGCAATATCCTCTTTAATCTCGTCTAAGTACTGATATTTTGCTGACAAACTCAGTGTACTGTGTCAAGTCTAGTATGAAAATTTAGTACACTTAGTTTTCAGATGTGGCATTATTTCTCAACAGATTTTTGCCCATGTAGCAGGTAGGCAATAGATTTGATTCTGTAGCTGTTATTCCTGTTTCACAAGCTCGTCTGGTATATTTGTTGATTTGTAGGCCCTGCAAGGAGTTGGTTCTCTGGCAGCCCTCAGGAATTGAACAAATAAAAGAAGCCGTAATACTGCAGACCTCATCAGCTCCCTCACTTCCTCGGGACTCAGCTTCAAAGAGAGTCAGAAAGAATGCGGCGAGGTCGCTGCTAACAGCGCCTAGCCTACTTTCTGTGCCAGCTGTCAGGCCAGACACGCCCCCACCAAACACCAGGTACTGCTAGATTGCTAGCCTAACTTGCTCTCTCAATTGTAATACTCTGATAATGAAGTTTAAAACCATTTGAATAGTTTTGCTTCTCTGAAGTGTGCAAAACTTGTCTGGTTTATTTTGTTAGCACTTGCTGTTTCTAGAAGTAACTTTCTTATGTAATACCAAGATTCAGAATTTCCATTTAAAAACACTAACTGTTAGTAAGCTTTGCAAAACAATTCATATTTTCACCTCTAGTAATTTGTCACAATTGTAGAAGCAAATATTTTAAATTTAACGTATTGATACTATTTCATTGTTTTGCTAGCAAGAGCCCCCTTAGCCAAGACATACCAGTGTGCTTTGTTGATGATGATGGGATGGACCTTTAATGTTTGTAGTCATTAAGTCTAGTGTAATATAATTATGGTTATATGTAAATGTACATGTATGTAAGTATACTGCAAGTCATATAGATGTAGGTTGTATCATTATGTTTTAAGTTACAAGTCTTTTTTCAATTTCTCCCACGTGATATAACTGTAAATTATGCAATAGCAACTAAAGAATTGTAAATCTTTTCATTTATTAACTTGAATCAATAAATTATTATATAAATGAGAAAAGCATATGCTGGATGTAGTCAATCTCTTTTACATGCCTAAAAAGTTATTGTTATTTATGTCAGTAGAATTCACATTAACTAATTATAATTTTTTTGCTTTCATTAAAACTTGGTGTTGTGATGAACCCACATGGTGGCTGTTTCACCTATACATGCTATACATGCTTGCCTGCCATTATTTTTCAAATATTCATTCAACCCATTATACTCTTCTATTTAATTGTTTTTGCGCTGATAGGTTTGTAGGTTATATTAATATAATAAAAAAGAATGCTACACTCATAGATATTGTCTCAAAGTGGAACACTTGTTTTAGAAATAAAATAATATTATAGAAAGTTTTAAAAAAGTTGGCAGATGAATTGTAAATATTGGTTTTTTGGAATTTTCAAGTTTTCAGCTTTTGTGTATTGAAAGCAGCCATTCGCTTAGACCTTAGTAAGGTGATTGATATACTTTTGGATGGTTTTACTAACCCTAGATTTTCATACCTTTCTGTTCCACAATTTAGAATATCTGTATGAAGCTTATCTACCACATTACCAGAGAATTTAAAATCTGACTGCCTAGATATAACGTTAATAATGTTAAACAGGATAATGAATTAATATGATAAAAGTAATGGTATTGTAAACAAGAAACAGTCAGCATTAGTTACATTAAAATGATTTTACATTTTACTTATTACACTTGAAGACAAACAAAATTAATTTATAACATTGTAAGCTTGCTGTAGCGTGTAACCTGAAGCGATAGCAGTAGCTACCTACTACTTGATAGCATAATACTATTAATGTCAGATGACCAATTTTATTACATTGCGTATGTATACAACAAAATTTAGTGGCCATTTTAGTCAAGTAAAGCAATTGTTATGCCCCATTTTAAAGAGGTACATATTTTATAACATTATTAGGCATGAGCTTGATAAAGTAACTTTGTCAGTTATGAATATATTTGCACAGTCTCACATTTTCACTTTTATACCTTTGGGTAACTGCTACAGTTTGCTCTATATAAAACACATAATAAGACCAAGAACATTGAAACCAATACAACTGTCCACAGGTTTTACTCTATTGTACTGAGTCATAAAACTAGAGAAGTGAGTCAGCATCTGCCAATAAATAGAGTGAAAACTCCTACTTTATAGTGCAATTGTTTATAAAATAAACCAGCTGTAATTGAAGTTTAATTAAAAATAAAGATATGCGTCTGAGGATTATAGTTCAACGTATGGTTAAAACATGCAATTATCTGCGTGAATATACTCTCACAAGCCATTTGGTATAATATAATATATTTAAGCATCTGCTAGTTTAGATGCATGAGATACGAAGCCGCTTGAGTCTATAGTAGAACTGTTCGCCAAAGTAGACAATCTCCTTAAAGCTGTAGCACTGTGGCTTCGCAATACCTGAGTAACAATAGGCTCGGACTTGTCCTCCATGTACTTTCTTGTCTATAATCATTAATAAATACTCTATTATAACAAAAAAAACAGAGATTAAATATAATGCATTTTTTTAACAATCTCCACCATAGACAAACAAGTTTACATAACATATATAGCCAGTAAAGCAATCATGCACAGTTTTACAATGTCAGATGTTAGTTGCATTACATGACCAACATGGACAAAGTATTACAAAATGTATAACGTGATAGCAGATATTGCAAATAACAGTTGCATGAAATTTCAAAATATAATTTTGTCGTCTCTACCTACCTATAGATGAGATGAAGAGAAAATGTGCAAAGGTGCAATACATTGTTTATAGACTAGGCACTGTAGCCTGTGAATGTAACTTTGCAGGGTGCAATTTAGTTAGAACATGACTAAGTCTTGAATCATAAACATTCAGCTGTTGTACTGGTACTATTGGGGAATTCTAAAGACAAAACATCACAACTCATACATCTACAGCAACATATACGTTTCTATGGGTTGATACAACATGGTACTAGAAAATTTATCATATAAACAGTGTTATAGTGTTATGGCCGCATTTCATTTTATATGCACAGTATGATACAAGCCTGCATACACTTAAGCAATCTATACTAATACAGTTATAGTAGCTAATATTTTTTGTTATAACTTAAAGTTTTAGCTAAATTATACACCAAATTTCCCATCTTGTGTGATATAAATTATGCAAATTTAAAAAAAAGACAAGACAACAAAATGTACAATGTTCCCTGCATCATACATCAAGCTAGTGCTACATATGCAATAGTTAGGAGAAAATTTTTACAAATCTAAATGTCATACAAATAAATAATGGCTAAGATTAATTATGTATTTTTTTGCTGACGACAGTTTGAGCAATGGTTAGTGTTCGGCAACAGAAAGACGTGTTTACAATAGCCAAAGTTTATTTTAATTACATATAAGCTTAATAAGAAAAAAATGAAACAAAAAACATTTATATTATTAAGACTGCAAATATTATTTACCACAAAAATAGCAGAAATAGTGTGCAATGTAAAATAATGATTCACATGCAAAGAAGCTTATATACATAGTGAAAATATCTTGTTGAGTCATACAGTATAGTTTGAAATCTTTATGAGTACACAAATTAAAAACACAATACAACAAGCAAGCAAAAAAATTATTTTATTAAAGCTCTGAGCGAATCACCAACAATATAAAATTACAAACAAATGGTAATTAACAGCTATAAATTAATTACAGCTCAACTAATTTTATAAACCTCTTTTTCAATTACAATGATTAGTTTATTTGGTGGTAAAATTGTATCTAGGTTCTAGTTCAACAAAATTATGCAGATAAGGGGCACTCAAGCTGTTTTAGTCTTACAATGTTGCAACTTTTTTGGCTGTCTAAAATCTCAGGTTTATAATATAACCTCAAGAATGAATTTAATACAATACTTAGGAGCATGGTATGCTTTCACACAGCATGGAAACTATTTTCCTGCCCTGTTTTTAAACAATTTACTTTTGTTCAGTTTCAAATATTAATACAAATGCTTTGATATTTTAAATGAACTTCTGCAGAATGATATGGATAATTCCATCTATGAAATCAGGAAACCAAGGGAAACAGCAGGGCTATGATTGAATAGCAATGGTATTTCCATTTTTGCTATCTTGTTTGACGCCTGAAGCTTGAGATCGCAATTGCTGTGTGTGCAGAAGATAAAGTTGCACTATTCTTCTCATTTTTGGAGTCTCTGCGTCAATTTTAGCACTCTGTGAACTCAATGTCTAGAAAATGCATAAACATTAAATAACTGCTGTTAATGTTTATTGATAATAGGTGTTAGAATTGTTTTAAAACAGATAATTTTACACCAAGTCTAAGGGTTCTTAAACCAATGGCTGAAGCAGTGGCTGGAGAACTAGATTCTGGATCTATAATTGATGCTCACCAAGTATACAACAAAAACTTAGCAATTGTTTACTGGGTGTTCACATCAAAAGCCACTGCTATAACTGCTAGTTGTATGAGCAGCACTTATTTGACAGTACAATGATTTTAAGAGCCTTGTGTTAGATTACTAAGCTAGGTAATATTTTGTGAAAATAAATTTTATAGTAAGTATCTACAATATATATATATACATACATATATATATACATACATATATATATATACATACATATATATATACATACATACATATATATATACATACATACATATATATATATATATATATATATATATATATATATATATATATATATATATATATGTACATAAGTTTTTAAAATTGAAGAAAATTGCAAACATTTTTAATGAGAGTCATGACCGTTCATGGTATTTAATTTCATATCAACCACTAACATAAAAACGTATCGGAAACTTCCAGCTTTGCAATGCATTGTGCAAAGTACACTCCTAATTTCTTACCAAACTGAGAACTCTCACATGTCTCATGTGCAACTTCAAATTTACCTACATTTGAATGTAGGTAGTAAGCTTATTTTCAATAGATCAGTATTAATAGGCCCAGGAATCTTTTTTATAGAACCAATATTGGCTGCAAAAGTAACTACACTTAAAATGAGGTACGGTTTCAAGATTACAATAATAACAGGTTTGTTTAGAGTTTCCTACACTCATATGCACAAGGAAGGTCACAGCAATACCAGATATAAGCGGAGGTTAACGCCACCACAACCTTTAGGAAACAACTGGTTTACTTAGGAATCCAAATTGGTAAAAAACATATATAACACTGGATATTGTTTCATAAGAGTATAAAAACTTAGTCACATTGCTATAGCAACTATAAAATTGCTGTATCATCACTTTGTCTGCACAGCACTAGGAGTTGCAAGGATGTTATGGTAATAAAGCCAAATTCTTATGTCAAATTACCACAAGGCATAGCATGTATCTAGATATTTAGTTGTTAGAGTCAACATTATTAGCCTGGGAGAGTACAGGTTTAGTTCAACTGCTAAGTTGAACTAAAACTCAGGAAAAATCCGAGAATATAGAAAAGATCAAAATGACAGCAGACAATGAAGCTTCAGAATAGCAGGAAGAGAAGAGGATTAGAATTTATTATTTGGTAATTGAAAACAAAAGAAGGAAAAACAATAACTGAAATAAATTTGTATTGTAAAATGATAGACATTCAGCATTTTTTGTTCACAGTGTTTCAAGCAAAACTAGATATCATAAGCAAACAACAAAAATGTGTAAAATATGATAAATTAGATAACCTACATACAGCATTTTAACTAAAGGACATATTGTAGAACTTGAGGACATTCACAAATAAAGCTGACGGGACAAATAAAACTTTGAAACCACAATATTATACTGAATGTTTCGGGTACATTTATCACAACAGCTACACATAATGCTGCATGCTGAGTTATACAGAGATGTTTATTAAGTGGAATGGACACAGTGCTTTATGTTGTACAACAAAAAATAGAAAAAAATTGTTGAAAACGCAGAACCTGTTAACTGCAACCAAAAGCATGCTACACTTACTAGAAATCACAAACTCTTGTTAATGTGTATAAGTAAAAAGATAATTAAAACTACAAGACCCAGTAGTTGAGATATATTGTCCATTAGTAATAATATCAAATTTTCTAGCAAAACCTATCCACACAAGGAGACATATATCCATATATAAAACAGAACTATATCAAATCACAACTACTATCTATATAATAATTTTAATATTGTGTCCCAACAAAATTAGTATATCTACAAAGGGTACAAATAAAAATGCGTTATAAAAATAATTGAAAGTAGCATGCAAAATGCAAACACAACATACCACTCTATTAAAAGTTAAGATATACGTTGCCGAATAAATGCTAGAACAGATAGCCTGAGAAAACCATAAAATTCATAATTACAAAATTTACTACACCTTTAGGATTTAGTTAGTTTTATAATGAAATAAAAAGTTATTTTTAGGCAAAGCTAACAAAATTATACATGCATTGGCACATACATAATTGACAGTGATTCGTAAAACCACCCCTTCAGCTCAATTAAAACAAAAACTACACATAATTTGACAGCAAATGATTTTGAACATTTTAGACTTACTATATGACTAATAATACATATAGACTACTCGGACAATGGACGCTTCAAGCTTTGATTTGATTGACGCAACACATTATTATCTGTTTGAGGGCTTAAGGTGGAGCTGCGAAACCTGGCTGTATACTGAGCTGACCTCGCAGATCCCATACTAATTTGACTTTGATTATCTAAATGCATTCTAAACGCATTTATAACGCGTATCTACAATGCATCAGAAATAGATATAAACAGAAATACATTGAGACATGCACCACGCTACTAGCATGCAGTATTAGTACACTGTACTTGAAATAGCCTGGTGAACTGTTACACTAGCACATTGTGTTACCTACAAGATGTTATACCATGAGAGAAAGCGATAAGAGAGAAAGAGTGTTGCACGTGACTATGGGTGAGGTGGGCAGTGGGTGAGGTGGACAGGTCAGCTGATGTGTGTCAAAACAACCCAGCAAAGACGAGCTGCTAAAGATGATTTACTACTAGACTAGATAGAAAGAACTAGTTCCAAGTCAGCAATACAAGGTGCAGGTCATTTACTATCTCCGGTACAGTTCTACAGTCTATAAGGTGAGGGAAGACTAGACTACCTATAGCACAAAGCTGTGACTGTTAAACCGGCTTTTCCTGATGTACGATCGGCCACTTATACGATGTGATCTACGTACAAGGAACCAACTGCACTAGATGTATTTACACGAATGCCGCCGTGGTTTCGCATAGGACACATCCAAACGATTTTTTGAGACAGAGTATGTGTCATTTGGCAAATGCGATTTGCTAAAATCTTGAAGTAAGTTAACATGATTTTCGGATCTTCTCCTGTCTGCTGTGAGAAGGGAGGCAGCTGCCCTGGGCAGGCTGTGACTCCTTAATGAGCTGTAAACTGATCTCTTCTCTTCCAAGTCTTCCAGATAACTTCTAAAAGCTCGAACGACTCTCAACTGAAAACAAGATGGACAAATTCTAAGGAGATGAAAAATTCTTTTGGTAACTTCTACATATATCATGTGGTGCGTGATACAATATTCACGATTGCAGAAAAAATTGCACAGTGCCCATAGATTCAACTTCGCATGACAATCAGTGTAGTGTAATTAGTAAAACAGCATAGAAAAGCAGAAACATAATCAAAGCTGTCACACAGAGAGAACATTACATCAACTTCTGCAATTTAATGTGTCCATCACCTAAACAATATATTAGGTATATTGACAATATAATTTATACAATAGTAATTAGCTAATGTGTAATAGTTACTGTAAGATAGTAATTAACTTTATATAAAAAAACTAAGACTAAAATGATGACAAATCTTGCCATTAATTGTTGGCTAATAATTCAGTATGAAAACTAACCAAACTTTATTTCGAATACAACAGAGCAAAATTTGCTGTACAAGACGGGACACACAATCCAGCAGATTGAGTTACTGTAAACTATACCAATATATACAATAATTACCTTTCAGCCATTTTCTGTCTCCCAAAGCAAAGTAAAGGTCATTCATTGTTGCACTTCTTTTAAACTACCAACTGCCAGTTGTTAGCAACATTTGGCGGTACTTTGATAAAAATCTTGAATTTTCAAGATTTGGTGGCATTGCAGTAGTATTAATAGTATTAGTAATAGTAGCAGTAGTAGCAGTAGCTGTAGTGGTAGTGGCAGTAGTTACAGTAAATGTCTGGCATTTAAAAGAAAACTAATAACTTGAAATATTAGCAACTTATTGATAGTAAAATGAAGGCAGTAACAAATAAACAAAAGGCAACAAACACAACAAAAATGCCAAATCATGACACAACGTTAGAATACAACACAGACTGTGAGTAAACAGTGGTTGATGTGAGTGTGTAGACCCAGTGACTGACTATCTGGACAAAATCTAAATACAGAATTACAAAGACCGAGCACAGGGCGGTTTAGAAGAAAGACGTGTAGGTGAATGGTTGTTGGTAGGAATTATGAAGTGTAACTATTCCCTAATGTGGTATATAGAAAGCAACAGAATGTACGACGACTAGAGCATCAACATTTTACTATATATAAAAAGCAATTTGTGCTAGTAGCAAACATTACACATATCCTAGATCAAAAAATTATTAAAAAATATCAAAAATATTTTTAAAAAATGATTCACAAAATTTAGAATTTGAAGCTGAAAAAGTTGTACTCTGTTTTCTGGAGAAGTGCAGAAGGTGAGAAATACCTGCTGCTGGAGTCTGCTGATGCTGCGGATCCACAGAATCTGACCTCTGGTTGGCCCCTTCTCTCCAGACCGAGTTGCTCCATCAGGGACAGTGAATGCTGCCTGCACCTCAAGATCTTTCTCACGCACCTCTCTGCCAACTGTGAAACACCTTGGCAGCTTCTTTATAGGCAAGCTTGTGATTAGCTGAAATTTACATTATATACTTAATATTACAAAGTGTGACATAGCATCATATTGAGTGCGGTAAAATGCCTGAAACATCGCTTTTCTGCACCCTCCTTGTTCTTGATATATCAAGAACAAGCAAGGAGCAAAAAAGTGATGGCCTTGACGTCCACTTAACACATAGTAGTATCACTTAGCACATCATACTTGCAATCTTCAACTACTATTACTATGTTTTGGTCAAAATGAATGCAAATTTATCTGAAGAAATAGGAATCTTGAGAAGTCCTCATCAATTCTGACAGGTGAGTGTAACTATCAACTCACCTGACACCAGAGCAGTGAGCCAAAGCCGAAGAACAAGCACCAGCCCCAATGTTCGATGGATAGAGATTTACAGCTGAACACGAGACCTCCAAACTCCACCAATAAAATCTAAAAATAGAATTGATTGAAGAAAGGGAAATGTAACAATTATTGTGAAAACCTTTTCTTATTTTGCAATAATTCAATATTGATTGCGATTACTTTTATGATGCATAACTGAACATCTAAATTTTATTATTTTAAAAGACACATACCATGCCTTGTAATTTTATATCATCTGCTGAAAATAAGACAACTTGAAATAAAGTGAAATAAAAAATTAGTTTTAAAAAGTGGCTTTTAACAAACCTAAAACTTCTTTAGATATAAATCACAAATTTTCCCCCCACACATAAAATGCTTTACCTGCGCTACAAAAGTGCCAACCCATATTCCGAGGAAAAGGTAGTTCTTGTGCAGGCCATCTAGAATGTTCCGCTGACCATGAATCTTGCGAGAGTTGACTTCATTAAACAGAGTCATCAACACAAAAGTATTGAATATCATAGTGAAGTGGACAGTAGGCATTGGACATGCGAGGTTGATGCCGCTATCTATATCTAACCAAGCTGGACCTGGGATATAACAGAAGATCATAACTTCCTAAGATAGGATAACATAGCAGCTCAAGACCGTGTTAAATTATGAAATAGCTTGAGATTCACTGCATTGAAACAGCATATGATGGATAAAATAATAGACCCCATGCTATCAATCACATACTGTAGGGGAGCTTGTATGCTTGCTATGATGTTATTACTGAAGATTAAATGACACGCTTAGTGAATGACTTTGTCTCGTTACTTTTTGAGTGAAACAAGTGTTTGTGAGAATATGCCACTCTCGTGACTTTCTAAACTTCTAAAGGTATACCATGTCATGCGCTACGGAAACACTATACAGTGCACAGTGACAAATGTTTTGACTCTTTGTAAACATTATTCCTCAAACTACGCTAAAAAAACTACTATTTGTTTAAACCCAACCACTATGTTAAAAACAACTGCTATACTTGCTGCACATAATAAATTTAAGCTCTCAAAGTTAGATTATACAATGTGTCTTATAATGACAGTTACCAGCAAACAGCAATACGAAGAGAACTGTGATTTGATAGACAGCTTGGCCCAGAATGTTGGTCATCATCCTTCTGCTGATAAGAGGCTTTGTTCTGCCATAGGGGTTCCGCTCCAACAGCTCATCGGTGGGTACTTCAGTGGCCAGGGCCAGAGAAGCCAACGTGTCCATTATCAAGTTCACCCACAACATTTGAATAGCTTGCAGGGGACTTTCCTACACAAACCAAACACACGAGTCGCACAAATGTTGCTATTTAGATTCAAACAAGCTTCTGCCTGGATAAGGATTGAAGACTAAAAACTGGATATGACCAATTAGAGAGCAACAATTTTTCTAAAGTAATATCTCTGAGAGCAAAATGTATCAAACTCAATATAAGCCATGTTACAGACGTTAAAGCCCTACAAAGTACCAGCAGACACCATAGTAAGAGATGGAATGAAGGCGATTAGATAACTACCTTGATGGAAGCTGCACCAATGAAAGCTACAATGATGGCCACCACATTCACCGTCAACTGAAACTGAAGGAACTTTGAAATACTATCGTAGACGTTTCGCCCCCACATAACTGCCTTGACAATACTCGTGAAGTTATCATCCGTTAGTATAATATCAGACGCTTCCTTGGCTACATCCGTTCCAGCTATACCCTGATGTAATCAACCACAATTCCATACAATATTATATGTACATTAGTGAATATTGAGCTTAAAACTCAAAGCCATAAAATATAATCTATTAAATGGTTATTACACCTACCATGGCGAAACCAACATCAGCCATCTTGAGGGCAGGTCCATCATTGGTGCCGTCTCCAGTAACGGCCACTACTTCCCTGTTGGCGCGCAACTTACTCTCAATAATTCCCTTAACTAGAGTATACTTGTCAGTAGGTGATGACCTGGCCAGTACTCTCAGTTTGGGCCAAATTTCATCAAGGAGGTGCTGCTGGAACTGATAAGTAAAAGAGACCCCAAATGAACAAAGCTCTGGTGTACTTGCGCGTTGCATACTGTGGCAAGATGAAAATTTAAGAAATTCAATAAACAGATTTCAAATAGCAAGTTTTGAACCAGTAAACCAAAGATTAATATTGTTGATATGTCTGTTGAAACTTAATGAAGCAATAGTAACTCAGCCGCTGAGATAATTTATAAACTATGCCATTCCTAAAATCGGACTGCATTACATAAAATGGAGGGAGGTGCACTTACAACATCATTATCATCTCTTATACGCTTGTTGAAGTCTTTGCCTTCCAACACTAGGAAGTTTGAGTCAGGAGTTATGATACCGCACTTAGTTGCTATGGATCTGGCTGTATTGATGTTGTCACCTGTTACCATTCTTACAGTGATTCCTGCACCTTGACATTTCTTTATAGAGTCTGGTACCTACAGCATATGTTGGGCACACAACTTCATGTAACATTAGCTCTCCAAAGGGTTTACATACTATGGTAGATATTAAATACAAAAAATAAAGCATAATATCATGTTAATTAAAAACAGTGGAATTGAAAAAAAGCCATTCACTCATGCTTCACTTGTAGCTGTTGATAACAAATACCAAAATTGACAAGAGAGAAATTCAGGTAGAAACATTACCTCTGGTCTTACAGGGTCTTCAATACCGCAAATAGCAATAGATGTCAAACCAGATACAACAAAATCTTCATCTTCCCAATCTATATCGTCTCTATACAAAGCTTCATTGAGAGCAGGATCAGCTAGAATATTTTATACAGAAATATATCATATTGAAAAAAAATAAAAATCTAAAATTCAAATTAGGTTGTAGATCTTTGATTGTAGACCTAATAATGTGAACAGTGTGGAAGAAGTATGTTGGTTATTACAATAATGTGAAAAAAATATATAAAAATAGCATAATACTGCCTATTAAAACACCTATTATACTACTTTTTAACTTACAGAACTGAATTATTATAATAAGAGTGCTTACATGTAACGAAATCTTTATATGCCAGAGAAATGGTTCTTAGACCCTCTAAAGCCATCGGTTCAATAACAGAGGCCACCAGCTGTTCCTGGTCATCGATGTTGAAGGGCTTAGCAGAGCCTTCACCAGTCATGATGTAATCACACCTAAACATAATGCAAAGCTATAGCAGCCACTTTGATGAGTGAATAAATCAGAAAAACCGCTGGACACTGAGTGGTGACTTATGATATAATAGTAGAACCTGGTCAGAAAACTTCTAAAACTAAAGTATGCTAGTCAGTTCTAACATTTCCACTTACAACCTACACAAGTAATGTCTTAGTTAGTGCATCCAATCAACATTTAGCCCGTTTTAAATTTTTAACAAGTTGTTGAAAAAATCAAAGTTTGAGCACATTTTAAAAAATTTCAAACAAAAATTCTGAAAATTTAATGAAAACCACCAGAAGCTTTTCGTGTACTTCCCACAGAACATCTTATATTTAATAAAAAACACATAAAAAGTGCCATCTTAATGCATTTAAGCCTGCTTTAAAACATTTCAATAAACATTTTGCAAATTTTCATGAATAAAAATTCTTTTTTAGATTTTATGAAAAAAATTGTTCAAAATACAAATTTTGTTGTAAGAACGCATTTGATCACACATACTTTCTTAATATCACTTCTGAGGCTCCCTTAGTGAACACTCGGTATCTGCCATCGTCCAGCTTAACAACAGTGCTCATACACTTCCTCTTGGAGTTGAATGTAAATACTTTAAAGAAAGAGTCTTCCGGAAACTTCACTCGAACAGAGTCATAGTGCTTACCCATGTTCAATACCATGCCAAGCAGAGCACACTCAGTCTTGTTTCCGAGCTGAAAGATATATTAGAGGAATCATAGACCAGGTTGGATGTCGTCAGCTAATCATATAATAGTTAGCATCGATGCTATTGATGGTGTATAGTAGGTAAACAGTTTCTGTCAGGTAGAAACTAATATCTGGAAAAGTGAAGCAAGTTGTCTGTCTTTAGTTAGGACACCTGCTTTAATATCTCATATGCATACTTCGGCCACACTTGCATTTGCTTGCAGTGTATGATTCTCTATCAAAATTACCATAATTGGAAATCAGTCTACAATTACCAGAGACTGATTTCCAAATTAGCCTGCAGTTCTTAACACAGGAAGTACACAACTCCCCACTCTCTATCTTACATGAGCAGCTGCTGCAGAAAGTTCAAGGCTTCATAGACTTATGTTTTACAGGCTGTGGCAGCAAAAATATTTTAATGCTTTGAATAAATAAACTTCTCCGAACTACTGGCTAATTGGGAACCAGCCACAACACAAGTTTCTTTGACATGACAAACAAACCTACAAACTACTAGTTATTATGTTGTCTAGTGGATTCCAGGGAAAGATCTATGAATATACAACTACATACAAATTGAGACTGTCTCATAAACCCAACCTCCATAGATAACTAGATGAGTCAGAAGAGGAGGCTAAGCTAAAGGAGGGTGAGTGGATGTAAATATTTATCATAATATGCTAGCTGTGTGTCCCTGAACTGTCTAGATGGTACATCTTCCAGCTAGCGTTTCATTGGCTAACGACATGCTAGATAGAGATCACCAAAGCTCCTCTTCCTAAAGGTTGGTACAGACTTAAGTGTTTATAGTATAACCAGAACACACAGAGATAATCATACCAGCTTTATAAAAACTGGCCATGAGAAGAGTGATGCGCAAGCACCATGTTAAAGCAATTATAAATCTGATTATATCTACAAGCATTGGTCTCTTTGTCATAAATATCTTTGCAAACAGAGGCCTGGCATAAAGTCTCAAAATCCCTTTTCAGTCTACATGATGCAATTCGAATGGTGAATACACATTGTTAGGACACATAATTAGAATAGATAACGGTGGTAGGGGTTGGGTAACCCAGGTCTCACCAGGAACAAGCTCTATGAGAATTGTCATTTTCCCATCATACTTATACTAATATGTTTTCCAATGTCACTCACATCGCCATGATTAAACCAATATCATATGGACAATGAAATGGCTACTTTCTCATCTATTGCACTATCCCAAAACTACTGAATGATTTTTAATTTGTTCTAATATGAACAATGATGTAAGAATGGAGGGTTTGGGGTACTAACAACTTGGTATGGTATCTACCTATCTCTTTATCTATAGGCAGAGAAACTAGGATCAAACAATCTATATTTACCAGAAATCTTCGCATCTATATCAATGCCTGAATCAAAATAATGATTTCTTGAAATAATCAGATTACACTGCAACGTATTAGCTGTATACAACATATTTTGTACCATGTGAGGCTTACATTAGAAAAATGGAAGAGTAGCAGGTAATATCAGGTGAACAGCAGGTAATATTAGGTGAACAGCAATTGATAAAGTCTTAGTAACAGAACGAAAAGCCCAGACTTGTAATAATAGTAGTCACAAAACTGCAATAAAGCTATAAGCGTAGAGCTACACGACACGATTTACTCGTCTGTAGGCGAGCAGTAAAGTTGAACTCCAAGATCATTAGCTAATACATTTCCGCACTCGCAACTCACGCATTGCGTGGCCCTACGCTAAGAAATGTAAGAAAATGAAGTGCAGTAAAAATGAGACTATGACCTATACAAAGGTTACAGCCTCCGTTAGCCCTAGCAGTAAAACGCATGACTAAGTTTGAAGGACACAGGAGTAGTCCTGCACAGGCTGCATGTGGAACTTACCTGGTCCATGAGCTCTGGGTTGTTGGACTGTCTCAGCATAGAGGTATATCCACTGTTTATGGAAATGCTATTCACAATCAACTGAGCCAGATTGTCATTTAATTCTGTGTAATGAGGTATACTCTTGTATAGCTGTCCTGTAAGATGGCAAAATGTGTAGATACATAACTACAGCTATATAGAACTGTTCCCAGTATATTAATTGCTGATACGAAATGTGACAGCACTGAACATGTGCTTTTATGTACTCTGTGATGCCTTGTTAAATAGTGTTGAGTCGAGTTGGAGTTGAGTTTATATAAGAAGAGCTTAAAAGAAATTCAACAAACATATCATTGACCCAACATTTATGAACTTGGAACAAACCTTGTTAACGTTACAAATGCTGATGCAAATAGCTAACAGCATGGGCAACATAGTAGGACTATGTTTAGAGTGAAATACAAGAAAATACACTTGCCTGCAATGTATGTTTGTACCACAGTCATTCTGTTTGTGGTGAGAGTACCAGTCTTGTCTGAACATATTGTGGTGGCATTTCCCATTGTCTCACATGCATCTAAATGTCTTACCAGGTTGTTGTCAATCATCATTTTCTAAACAAGTTATTTAAATGATACAGAAATGAAATCAAATAAATACAGTAACAGAAAATAGTTAACTTTTCATCATCTAACCTTGACATCTACATCTATATAATATCTTCTGAGAAAAAACTTTATAACAAGCATGTTAGTGCGAAGTGTGTGCTATGCAAGGTATATTATTAATTTTATGTACCAAGAAATTTTGTGCTATTGAACAAACTCAAATGTTTGCTTCGGGGCTAAAGTTGATATTTTTTATTATTTTTATAATTTTTCCATTTTAACTGCCACTAAGAAAATATCTATACAAAATATAAATAAACATATATTTCAATGTAATACCAATAATATATAAGTAATGCAATACTAATAGTTACTAGTTTATGATCATAATCATACGATATGCATTGCTGAGTAGATAATTATTATAATTTTATATTGCATAAATAATTTCAGCAGGTTATTATAATAATGCATTTTACATAAAACAATAAATTATGTATAAATAAAATGTATTAATAAAATGTATTAATAAAATGTATTAATAAATATTTACCACACAATATCAACAATAACTAAAACAGAGTCAAATTTTTAACTAGTTAGTAAAACAATTGTGATTGTGCAAAACATGAAACGTCAAAACCAAACAGCATTCTAGGTTTACCACTAAAATGACATTTGAATTTTAAACTGGCCATGTGCTAAGTTTCGAAAGCGACCATTTTTTTAACCATCAATTTCAAAATAAAAATTTTCAAATTATTCTTTTTTGTGCAGAAACAGTACATATTAGACATATGCATTAGCCAATCATGGCTAATATATATGCTAAACATTAACTTATTCTTTGCTATCAACTAAGAAAGTTATATTTTGGTGTGACTGCCTCTTTACTAAATTTATTATGCACACTTAGCTTGGTTGATGTGTTCTATTTCTAAATATAAGTAGTGCATAATTGTCAATTGTGTTATCTTTGACTGCTTTAAAAAGATGATTTATTTGGTTTTACATAAACAATAAACCAAGCAGATAGAATGCATTATATAAACAATAATAAACTACACAGTTATATATAAACAACAATAAACACATCTATTATGAACTATTAGAACATTCATATAATTATAACTGTACAATGCTGAGCCAGCTGCACAGCAAGAGGTGAGCTAAAGTACATAACAGTTCTATAAATTTGTAGTTTATATAGTTTATTATTGATTTATATAAGACAGTGACATTTAATTTAATGTTTCGTTCAATAAATTCTTATAACATAGTAATAGTCCGCCAGATATGGTAATCTTAAGCTCAAGAAAGCAGTAGTGAAATATGCCAGTGTGTATTGCTGCTTTGTATTGTACAGAAATCCATTTTTATTTGTTATTTTGTATTTGTTTAGCTGTGAGAACCAAGTTATTTCATTTTAGTATTCTTTGTTTTAGTTCCTACATAGTCTTTAATATAAATAAATATAATGCCAATGCAATTTTCTTTTTTTGGGACAACTATGGTACAATTTTAAGTAAGCCTGACAAATATAACATTTGTTTTGGGTAAATGATGATTAGCTACTATAAAAGTTCTGTGAAGAATTGCTAAAGAATTTCTTGGTATTTGTAATACACAAATTAAATAAAAAAGAAAATATTAAACCACCTACTAACTACAAATCTGTTAAAGTTTAGATTTATTATAAACAATATTATAGTTTTAGATGGCAAGTTGAAACAACATGATTTAATAACAGATTTAATTTCAAGGATTAGTCCAGACTTGGTTAGTGCTTAGAGAGTTTACCTGCCCCTTAGTACCCCAGCACAGCAATAAAGAAATATCAACTATATGCATTTCTCATCATTGCATTTAGGGCTATTGATGGTAACCATGATGAATTTGCTAGCAAGCATGCAGGGAACTCCAAGCTGATCATGAACTTAGGCATGGTGTATTATTTCATATTGATTAGTCCATAGTAAAATAGTGATAGTCTACTGTAAAGCAATAGGGAAATTTTAAGAGCTTAGCTTACCTAATATTACTAATGCAGATGTAAACAGGAACGAATGAGAAGCTAGACATGATATTTACCCTGACAGAGTAAGCCAAGGCTAGTGTGACTGCGAGGGGAAGACCTTCAGGCACGGCAACAACTAGCACAGTCACTCCAATAATAAGAAAGTCTACAATCTGCTTCCAATGAACAGCATTATCCCACGCCAGCTTCTTGACACCAAACTCTTCCACAGACCATCTTATTATCAACACTATGACCGTCAGCAGAGCTATGGCTGTGCCTGGCAGCATATAACAAGTGCTATCAACAGGTGCTATCAACAGGTGCTATCAACAGGTGCTATCAACAAGGGTAGCATACATTACCGTAAAACAACATTACTAGAAGAGCAATGCTTCACATTCATGAAAACATTTAATAAACAAGTTCAAACTGTCTCTGACAATATAAACAATTAATACTAGAAAAACAAAACATAAATTGACTATAATTAATTAGAAAGTCTTCCAGGCTAGATAGACCATAACCTTGGATAAATGAATTTTTAACAAAACCTTATTTGATAACCACTATTTAAGGTCATTCAATACTATATGGGCCGTTGAAGAGATAGAAGCGAAATTTAAAAAGTTCAATTACCGCGAGATCTATAACTATTGTGAATTATTGCATCAAATTAGAAGCACAGTAAAATGGCAGAGTTTTGCTTATTGGCGAACTTACAGACTTCTATAAAAAAAGAAACCTTTTAATAAAGTCAGAAAAGATGTTTTAATTTTTACCATCAACAACATATTCATGATGCTCACTTTTCAACTTGAATGTAAAATAATGCAACAACTTTAGGGGAAGTGTTGTAACATACATATTATCATTCTCACAGATTAGAAATATACGAGTATAAATATAAGACAATAGGTACATATCGGTTATGAGTCATATATTGGAAATGACTGAGTATAAATATAATATAATACCTGCATATCCTATTTGAATAGCCAGTCTGGTCAGCTTTGACTGCAGAACTGACTGATGCTTCAGGTTGGAGTCAGTTTCCTCCGCATCAGATTTGTTGGAGGCTCTCTCAGCAGCGTCAACCTGATCACCTTTAGCTACAAAAACTCAGACTATAAATATAGAGGGAGACAACTGCAGTGTATGGCTAAAGTTGTAAGAAAGCAGCCTTATTGAGTGCACAAGCTAAACAAGTTTAATAAGAAATAAAATGTTGAAATATATTTGGCAGTTTTGTTTGGAAATGCTGGCATTTTTCAACTTATAAACCATTTACTACAATATAAATTACTAAAACATGCTTGTTGCCATACTGTAACTTAACAAAAAAGTTGAGAAAATGATATAGACCTAAGCCAACAGCTACAGCTAAAACAGAAATTGTAAAATAAATGGGTTCACAATCAATGCTTTAATCCCAGACAGGCTATTGTGTTTCCGTGTTGTGAGTCCACCACCTTAATGAGTTATTCTACCAGAGCAGAGAGGAAAACAAAGAAGGAAATGCAAGTTGAGATGCAAAACTTAGTACAATTTTCGAAAGATAGGTTGGAAATAGAATAAGTTATCTAGTATATATGTATATATTAAAAGCTGTTAAGGAATTCAAATGCTGCCAACCTAAAAATGTCTAAGTTTGTTTAATAGTCACAGATTATAAAATTACAATGACAGAATCTTGAGCACCCCCTTCCATCTGGTAGATAGTTATATAATGAGCTAAAACTTTTGTTGATTAAATCGGTTTGCTGGAAACACACCCACACAACAACCACAACTAGCAAGGTAATCAGCGAGAGTGGATTAGAGTAGCCATTTTGTTACTTAAGCAAATACTGATCACACAACGTCGACAAAATGATTGTGTGAAATTATAATTATTTTGTAAAGTTCCCACAATAATCAGCATTTATGATGCTGGTTGATTATGAAGACTTTACAAGTGAATGAAACAATCAGGATTGTGGAAACTACGAGTAAAGTGTATGATAAAAGTGGAAGTAGTGTTACCTGCGCTCCCATCAGCCTGGTTCAAGACTAAAGAAAAAATTTGGGTGAGAGTATGTTACAATGGTAAACAGGAAAGGCAACAGCAAAGGATGCAGTTGTTTAGAGGTATAGTTAGTTGCAAGTAAATATAAACCGTGCTGAAATAATTCAGGATATGCCAGTGGGATTTTGACATGATTATAAAACATGCATCTAGAAAACTTCACTGAAAATTGTTGCAAATGTTTACATTACCAAACAAAAGATTAGCACACTGGTTAGTTAGCAATAACATAAAGAAGTACACTCTACATGTGGACAACTTCCACTCTGCATCGAATAATGCTAGTTGGCAACAATTGTAACTACTTTTGGAATGTTTTAGTAACTTTTGCTATATAAAACCATATCATTAGCACCACTGCATTCGCCTGATTGAAAAGTTGTTTTCTCACATAGATGACCACAGCACAGATACTTGAACAGAGTTAGAGGCATGCAGGGAATATTACAACCCCTCGCTTTATACTTCACAACATCTACTCCGCTATGATAACTGTAAAATCCCACTTGACTTCACCCAAAAATGCACAGCAGAAGAAAGGACGTGCAACATTTGTCAACTTGTAACACAGTGTGCTAGTATGAATATTCCCACATCACATGTTGGGCACTTCAAACATTCAAAATTTTACTAGAAGGGGCCATTTTTAGGGAAGCACCCAGAGTAAAACCTGGGTAAAGCTACTCGCCTCAGACTAGAGACATAAATCAAGGAGAGATAATCACTTACGTGGCTGACCATCGGCTGCGGCAGCTACAAACAGAGAAGAAAAGTTGAGTTACTCATAACTCAGAGTAATAAATACATCGATAAAGAATTCAGAGAATAAGCCAAGTTCCAATTTGAAAACACAGGTAGTGAATTTTATAAAAAAAACCTGTAATTTACAATGTATGCTTAACGTAGACCAAATCTTCTCATTAGACTATCCTTTGGGATAATTTATCCATGCGTTTTGTTAAAGCACCGAGGTGTCTAAACAAGCTACTATGTATATAACGTTACCAGTGCTAACAAACTGGTACATCTCATGTATGTATCTGAAACTACTGAACCTAGAAATTAACTGTCTTATATTTTTAAAAAGAAAAGTCTGAGACCACATAAAATAGGTTATACGATAGCACAGCAACTTGATTAACTAAGCTTACTACTATTACTATATTATAGTCATATTATGATTTCTATCAGTGAGTTTTGCATAGAATATATCTACTAGCTAACTATTGGATTATTACTAAACACTATTATGTGAAAGAGATTGATGCATGATTACAGCAACTTTCTTCATAGACAGCCCAGATTTATTTTTCTCCAGACTTTAAAGAAGTACATCAGAGAGCACCCGTGGTCTCGGGTTAGAGTACTGCTTAGTAAGCATAAAGTCATGAGTCTAAGCCCCAGTAAAGGCCATTGGCGATGTTAGGAAGAGCATCCAGTCATAATTGCTCCTGTGCCCCATCTGAATAAGTCCAGATTTAACAAAAATCCTTTTCTATCAGGGTTTCTCACAAGGATGGTGACTATAAACTTGCATGAGTTTTTTTAAGAAGGTACACGAGTTAAATTGTAAGCTTACCGTCACTCTGCTCAGGTCTCTCTATTTTCTTCCCTGCGCCATCGGTTTCATCGGAGTCGACTGTGTGTCCTGTGGCTCCCAGCAAAGCCATTATAATACCAGCCTGGGAGTGAATGCCAACTGCCGTAACCACCATTTTACCACTACCTTCCATCACGTGGGTGCCTGTTAAATTACACCAGCAATAGGTGACCAGTTTGAAATAAATATGTGTCAAAAAGTTCAAGACTGTAAAATAACATCTTTGTTTGAAAATCTTATGAATTTGTGTTCTTTTTGTCTAACATGTTTGTGCAAGTATTTGTAAAACCTGGTGGCTGAAATGTAGAAATTTTCAATGAAATGCATTTTTTTTCCGACTTTTCTAACTTGAGCCAGGGTGACATAATTACAAATACTATTAATTAAGGACTATAGGGTAGAATAGATTATGTTGATAAATTACATGCCTATCAGATGTCTCTGACAGTGTACGGTTGTTGCACAGGGCATCTATGCCATCATTATTTCTAATAACATATTTCAGCAATGTTATAATTAACACATTATCCACATTTATCATGGCACACCACCCCACTGGTGATTAATTAAGTAGCTATATACAGCACATGTGACCTTTATCCTAAAAGCTGCCTCAAGATAGATACCAAATTGTAACAAACCATGGGCCAGTTTCAAGGTTATTTTGTAAATCTCTAAGCCTTCTCCTTGTAATTAAAATTCAAGCGCTAATTTTACTATTAAAGTGTTTTTTGAAATGCTATATTTTGTTGTCCTAATGGTTAAAAGTAACAAGAAATCTAGAAAATCCAAAACAACAGTGTATGGTGAAGCTGAACCAACCAGAGAGTAGCATAGGGTCCTTTTCAGTGCCCTTGGAAACTAAGTCTGATTCTCCAGTCAAGGATGACTCGTCTACCTTCAAATCATTGCTCTGTATCAAGATACCATCGGATGGTAAGAGGTCACCTGGTAACAGTTGTGTCAACAAGTTAGAATGTAGCATCAGTAGCTTATGACCGTTACAATTCTAATCAAACAAACGACTCAGTTCAAGTCATCCAAAGAGAACTTGTCTCAATTCAAATCAAGTTTTAAGCACTACACGTTCGTTTATAAATATATTAGCAGCAGGCTGTTGGGTGAATTGCTGTTTTAAATTAAACCTGCCAAAAGTGAGTCAGCATTCTCACTATGATTTCTAATTGTGCTGCACACAACTTGTAACAGCACACCTAATGTTATGAGTATAAGAGTAAAATTTATCGCTGCTCAAACTTTCAAATGATTCAGATAAGAATTGGAGGCATGCCCTATAAACAGGTTCACATGCATATTACAAGAAAGAAAAAACTTGAACTTGGGTTTCATTTGAATTTTTAAGTTATTACTCAAGAATGTTTAACAACACTTGAACACACTGGTTCTATATATCTCATCTTACTAAACAATGGGTAGCTCAGATGATCAACATTAAATATCCTTTCAAGCTACTGGATATTTTCATGCTGTTTCCACCAGTTAATCTGCACCAAGGGCAGCAAACCAGTGAGAGCTGTACTAACCATACTTGACTTGGCAGATATCCCCAACTACAATCTCACTAACAGGTATCTCTTCTGCTTTTCCCAATCGAATGACAGAAAATACATGATCGTGATCAATTTTCTCCTGCAATCCTCGAAATTGTTTTTCCTTTCTCCAGTCGTTAAATGCCGTTACCAGAACAACTATTATAACAGCACCAAGAATGGCAGCTCCTTCTATCCACCCAATGTTCCCATGACCCTCTACAAAAGCGGAATAGAGTTAAGACAAACTACCACCTCCATTTTAATCAATCATAGTCAGAAGTTGCCATCGGGTGCTCACTGAAAACCTGTGTTTAGCTACATCTCTTATACCATAATATATACTACAATATAAATACTACACTTACTTTAATACATTTAATCTATGCTATGCAGTCTATATATAGAGTAACAAGCTTGACAAAAAGTGATTGATGCACACGAACTGAACTTTAATCACAACATGCTTATATATTATTTCAACAAATATTCATTTATTTCCAGTGCAGTCACAGTGATATCAGAACCATTAATAAGCCAAGTCTCATCTAATGGCAAGGGTTCTAATGTTGGAGGGTTTTTATTGTGAAACAGTGATAACTATGAAGGGATGCCCTTCATTACGTCATCAACTACCCTGTTAGGGTAGCTGGATCAAAACATATGCCATATCCCTGCCCATTGCTACATTATACTAAGGAATATTATTCATGAACATGTAATATATAGTGCACTAAAAACATCCGCAGTGAGAAAGTTATCATATGATCCATATATGCTGGCAGGTGTTGTCTGGGTGATGGATTTCTCAATCAACTATTGATAGTGAGAAACCTTGGTGAAGAGCAACACTTCCTGCCAGATCAGTTCTGGGCCAACAAAAAGTAATGCTAATGACCAATGACTTATCTACCCAAATCTTTATTTCATTTAACACCATTTACCAGAAGTAGCAGTATGTTACCAAGGCCAGCGTGCAGTTGCCTAGTTTTCTCATAGATAAAAAGTCAGAAAGCCAAAAGCAATATTTTGACATTCGTTGTGATATGTTTTAAAGGAAAAAACTTCTTAAGTTTGGACAAACATAATGCGTATACAGAAATGCTTTGAGCTACAACTTGTTATATGTACCTCTAGCAACAATAATAATGTACATATAAACAATAATAATAATAATAATGTACTTATTAACAACGATAATAATGTACATATTGTAAATGATACTAACGGCATTCATCACTTGGCACAAAGGACAAAGCCAGAGACAAGATGGCGGCCACTATAAGCACTATTAGAGTAACGTCTTGCAACGCCTCCCAAACCAGCTGAAGAAAAGTCTTGGGTGGTTTAGGAGGTATAACATTGGCACCATACTTGGCCTGCCTGTCTCTAATCTGACTTGGTTCACCATTCAGACCTACAAAGTAAGAATGTTTCTAATTATTATTACATTTGGAGTAAGAAACAGGATAGCCAGTACAAATTAGTAGGTAACTTTCCTGGCTCCAAGAAATTGAAAAACTTGAATTTTAGGAAAATAGCAGTTCTAATGAAAGCAGTAACTTTTGATTCAGAGTTATCTAATCAAGAAGCTGGTAAGTAATGATCAAACGAATCACTGCAAGCCTAACATTTAGCTAAAACACTTGTCATGTAATAGTAATGCAAGCCTTAATGTCAGCCACTCCTACTATGGAACTATCATTAATAATTGTTAGTAACATTTATCAATCCAATGCCATAAAAGGCCTAAAACATTGGATATAGATCTAGATAGAATATGACAGCTATACAAGCCATTGTGACAGCCTTTCACTGCTAGCAGCATAAGAATAAACTAGCAAGTAGTAATTTGATAGGGTAGTGGAAGTGGGAGGCATAGTAGTTCCTTACAAGATTACTTATAAGGCAGCTGGTTAAGAATATCAGGACTTTCAACTGTCTGATTGAATCCTATTAAGATTCATTGCAGCTTTTAATTGCGGATTAGAGCAGTTTGTACACTTGGGTGCAGTAAAATTTCAATAGCTTGGGTTCTTTCACTTTATGTATTCTGGTTTGGGGTGGCAGCTAAAAATCTTCATGAACACAGGCTTGCCCAAACTCCCCTTCCCCTAAGGGAACTGTTAAACTACGTCAAGTTAGAATTACTCAGGTGACAAAGCAATGACTAGAAAAGCACAAATTGAAAAAGAAGGGAATACTACAGTGTGTCAAGGTGTCTCACACTTTTCGCCAGTACACTTCGGCTTGCCATGGGAACTTATGTACAGCAATTGTACACTCCTCTTCATGTTCAAACCATACTTAATTGTTCCTATTAGTTTGCTATTAGAACTACAATTCCTAAATTGAGAAAAAACGTCCTCTCAACATTTTAAAGTTTCAACTAAGAACAACAGATTTTACAAAAATTGAAAGGAATTTTTTTTTAAATGAGACTTAAGCAATGATAGTAAGTGACGTGGCAAAGAGTAAAGCACGAAGAGAAGAACTACACCTTTGTTGTATAATTTCTTCATAGCTAAATTCCATTTTTATTGTATTATATGTGTGCATGATATAAGGCCAGAAGGACGTATATATTATTTTAAAGCTAGTATTGTTTTTTTGTTGCAGCACAGAAGTTGTCTGATAGATGAACATAGCAGCTTCCCTTTTAATCATCAACATTAAACTAAACATAAAAACATAGGCTAGTAGTGCCTAGCCATACTCCAATGCAGCTGTATTGCAGCCCATCAATCTACTATGTTTTACTATGGAATCTAGACATGCTGTAAAATGTAAGTCAAACATGCATAATGATGAGGTCAGCAAATATGCTCAGCGTCAGCAAAACAACTTTCAAACAGAGGTTTGTGAAGAGCCTTGACTCTCTCTCTCAGCTTGCTGATACTAATAATAACTTGGCATGTCAGCAAAATCATGTAATGCCAAGAAAAATCCTTTCTGAAAATTTAACTGAAGTTGACTAAAAGATTTTGCCAAAATCACTATTTGTTAAAATTATTTATAATTATTCAGACAGTTAAGCCCAATGCTATAGCTGCTGTTGATTAGCTGTAGATAAATGACTGGAATTCTGACCGCCAGCAAATCTCAGCGCTGCTAATGAAAAATATAGAATACTGCAATTTTGAGGACATTCCAAGAGTACAGCATTTCCAAGGGGACATCATAAGGAGAGATAAGTTTGTTAACACCATTCGATCCCCACACATGATAATTATGTAGTTCTTCATCTATTTGAAGATAGAGTGCTGGGTGCAAGAAGTAGCACCATCAAAACTTCCCCCCCTTCACACTTTGTGGTATGTACTCGACAAATTATATCCAATGAGTTGACACAAAAGTTTTTTCTGTCCAATAGGAGTCCCCGAAACATTTTTGCAAAAGTGGCTGATATTAGCTGTTGCGTCGTACAATACAGCAAAGTGTGAATGAGGGGTTTACCACTGTGACACTACAAACTCCAACTGTAACAAAAATGGTTCTTGTGAAATATGAAAACCATGGATGCTTTGCATACCTTCATTCTCTGATGTGATCAACATTCTGCAGATGTTGCTGATAGTCCCATATTTATCACTAATGTATTGTATGGCCTCACTTCCACGATACTCCATCAATTCCTTCAGCTCATTGACATCTAATTTGTAATGGGACAGGTCAGGTTTGCTTGAGAAGAAGCCACCTGCACCATCAACTTGAGTATCTAAGGCTACATCAACCTCGTCTAGAGGGATAACCTCATGTTCTCCGGTGTTTGAAGCCATTACCCCGGCACACCTTCATGAAATAGATACAGAAAAGCAGCTACAAGCATGATCCATCATGGCTTCAATATGTGAAAAGAAAATACTTCCTATGATGTGCAATAATCTATATTATAGCGGGACAATGACATTGTTAATCCATGAACTAGTGTTGAGTTGGTTTTATAATCCATTACATCGGGCGACTTTCATATCTTGTCATCAAGGCTGATATCAATTAGACATTTTGGGCTAGGAGCCTTCAAAACACATATTTCTACGGAATTAAATAAAAATTTAGCTCTGATTGGTCAATAGTCAGCCTCCTAATCGTACACTAATATCTGGTTCCAATTAATCTGAAGTCATACGTTTTAGATATTCAGCTGAAAGCCCTAATAGCTAAAATCCTAATTAGCTGAAACAGAAGTACAAAACTGTTAGTGCAGTAAAATACTTCAACATATAGACATAAGGCAGTACAAGTGAAAGTTCTGCATCTCAGCAGAATATTTCCCTGTTACCAACTGACAATGCCTTGCAACCTTCTGCTAAATTATCTATAGAAAAATAGAATGGTAGCTGTATATCTATTAAGGTTTATAGTTTATGCATAAAATTTTATATAAAAAAAAACAACAATACTTTAGAGTTTATGAAATGGATAAGTAGCGATATATTGAGCTTCTCAACTTTTGGAATATTGTGACATCCTATCAGTACGGTATACAGAATAACAGTTTGAATGCTAGAATTTCTCTCAAAACTCGAACATTTATAGGTGATATTATTTATATCCACTAACCCCTCCCCTAATTATTGACAAGTGATTGGTTAACCTCTATCACCACCCTCCCTCCAGAATCTGACTTGGTATTATCAATAACAGGTGGATGTCATTGAGGAATATACATGGCAATATAGGTCAACTGCACGTAACGTCACACACTGCGCAAGTCTACGATCGGCATAAAACTACTAACAATGTAGTATTGATGAAAATTATTTATAGCATGCGAAGTTGTAGAAGGCAGTTAATCAATAGTAAATGGTAATGTTTGCAAATAGCCCAGCAAGCATATAGTTTAACACAAAGTGAATTCCTGTCAACTTGAGCAGATATATTAGGTAGACCTGGTGTCAGCTGCAAGCAGGTACGGACTATCAGCATGAAATAGTTTAATTTAAAGGCTATGCCATTTGTTGACTGAGCAGCTATAATATTTTTTATATTACAACTTACTCATATCATGTAAAATTGATTTCTCCTTGCACACAAGGTAACTGTGACTTGCACAACACAAGTTACATGCTAGAGGTTAAGAATAAGTTGATACTGACTAAGACAAGCATATGCTAGAAATTAATAAGTATAGCTGAATGTCAATGTCAGCCCACGCGGTGCCATAAAACTGCTGTGTGAATCCAAATCAATACATCCCTGTCATAACACTATATTGTCATGAGAGACGGATAATGATGGCTGGTGAAGCAGACATACCAGAATTTACAATATAGTGGAGGTCTTGGCTAAATGATATTCACATCTATGGCCCCTTGTAACAACTCAAACTTGATGATCCAATATGCTCTTCTGGTACTCAAACTATCTATCTAAAATATTCCAGAAAACACAAAATAAATCAAGACACAGAAAATAATGCACAGAAAATGTAGGAGTTGATTCACGCCAAGTTGCCTGGTCCAAAAGGCTTCTTTTTTAGCAAAAATAATTAATATCAAAATCTAACTAAAAAAACGGTTCATGTTAATTGGCACCTAAGCCAGATCTGCTTCCCAACCAACAATGAGCAGTTTAGTATTTATTTTTATATGGTGGTTAACAACCTTCAAACAACCTTACTATGTTTCATTTTATAGTAAAAGGGAAGTTCCCATTTCTGTTGCAAAATTAACCATCGGTAACTTGAAGAAATAATTTTATTATTTCGTATGTAACTTTCTATGTCTTAAGCAGGTTTATATAATCTGCAAATACAAGACTATCACGATTAAAAACACTTACAAGAAGCATAAATCCTACAAAACAATATTAAATAGAAAATGAGAGTTAGACGGGCTTCAAGGCAGTATATTGCCCCCCCTCCTTCTTACTGTAATACATCAAGTAGGTCAGTTCACTTATTTAGGGCATATTATAACAGATGTCGAGGTAAAAGTCATTCTAATCCTATACATGATTAACTTAAATTAAATATTTATACTTAAAGAATAAACTATTAGCTACTACAATGTGATGCCAAGATTGCTTCTGTATCACATCAAGTCCTTGAAACTATGGACTAGCAGCCCACAACTCACCACTTGAGGCTCTGACATACACTAGTAAAGTTCTTTTTTAAATTATTTATCTGTAGAATTTTAGCATAACCTGCTAAGCACATAACATCATTCTGTGCACCAGAAACACATCTCATTAAGCACATTCATTACTAGTGTTTAGCAGCAAAACTTTGAGTAAAACTCACCTACCACAGCTACCATATTCTTTCACTTTTAAAGCTACTAGGGTTATTTAAGAGCTTTTGTGAAAACTGTAAAAATGTTGGCAAATTTCCCATGCTTTGTCACAACTAAAATTTAATTTACAAGTCTAACCAGATACTTTACATTAATGCAGCCCTTGGAACCATAATTTACCGATGTTACAAATAATAAAAACAAGTAAATACTAATTTCTAAGCTAATAAACATTACAAGATGTTTTACTAGGAGAATTATTTAAAGTGCTTGAAATTTAATCTTTTTGATGTGTATAACCATTTTCTATATCTTATTATTATTAACAATTATACTAAATTAAAAAAATTCCCTTCACTTGCCAGAGTACTTTTATACAAGTATATTGGTAAGAGAGATGTGATATCTGATAATATGCTAGCAACAGAGTTACCTTTTAAAAATAGTCAACTTGTAGAAAATTAAATTCCTATATATCTTCATCATGTAAAATTGCAGAAAATTTTACAATTAAATATTACTTGATAGTTGATAAGAGCAAAGTCGCCAAGTTTTAAGAGAATTTTAGTAATGTGTTACTATACCAAGAGTAATACTAAAAAGCTAAGCATAGTTGCCGAATTAATAGTCTTTTATGTCCACTGTAGAGTGCTCTTTTTATTCAACAAGCAAAATAATCAAATCATCATTTTAATTATATGCAGAGTAAAAATAAATTATGCCAAAAAATACAATAATTATTCACAGAGTAGGTCCATTAAGCCTGGAAGTTATTTGTCTATTAAAATACAAAGCCTGTTTACTTTTACTGCCTAAAGAATTTGTGTAAAAGACTATGGATAAATGCAGTGAATGCTTGTGCAATTGTGACTAACACCATGAATCACTCACTTAGATAAAAACTAGGTCAATGCGGTAATTTTTTACAATTGGTGTTACAAGTGCCAGTATTTTATTATGGCATATATTTCATTATTTATAACTATAATACTACTTATTCTTAGACTAGAACTAAAAGTAAATATTGGTTAGTGAATATAATTATATTTTTCCTTGATAGTCATGGTGGAATTCAATTATTATGTAACAAAGTCAAACTGGCCAGAGTAATCTGCCTAGTACATTTGTATCGAAATATATCAATGTGTATTGATACTACCCTAGTTATATATTATTCATAATAATATTAAGGTATTATTAACTTAAGTCTTGAATTTAAACAATAAGCACAGTATTTGAAATAATCAATTTACCTTCCTAAAGGCATTTTACATTTGTAGAGCTTTATATTAAAACAAAACAAGGTTTGTTAAATAGTACATATAATATAAAAATGTGTGGATGAAAAAAATTAATTTTATAATATAGCAGGGTGAGACTTTTTAGAACATAGATTTCAAGCAAGGGTATAGAAGATACAACAATGATAGTAGTAAATCACTAAAAGTAAAAGTAAATTGAATACTACAATATTAGCTAAAGTTAAGACAATAATAGTACCCGTAGTCCTACTGTATAACTAAAAGTCAGTATTACTATAACTAATTAATGATACTAATAATCTAACTTACTACCACTAGTAGTGGTATTACAATAATATTAGTCATAGGAATAGGATGGCCATAGCCCTTAAACAGTATGACTATGAGTATCACCTGCGATTATGACCCATAAAACTGACTCTGTATATCAGTACCAGTGTGATAAATTTTAAATTATAATTTATTCATTCAACAATTTTATTTTATGCAAGAATAACTATTACAGTTGCTTTTAGTTTTACCAAGTCTAGTAGTAATAGACTTGCAATAAGTATACAGTGGTGTATAACTTATAGACTATACTCTACAGTAGTTAATAAGTTATACTTATAGTAATAGCCATAACTTATAAGTATAACTATGCATCTAATGTTAACAATAGTCTAGAAGTTATACTGAGTCTTGTGGATAGAATAACACTATAGTTACTAGTTACTATTCTATAGACATGAAATTTACAATTATAGTCTATAACAGTATAAGTATAGCTGTAACTATAATGGGAATCTATACACATCACACAGTATCAGTATGACATAGTGATAGTTATAGTCACTTTAGTATAAGTATCAGCCATTTTGAATTAGTGATTCACTGTAAAACATGTGTATAAAAGTCAACTACAACACTATGAACAGTATGAATATAAATATTAGTATAACTATTAGCATTACTATAAGTAAAAATCTTGATTATCATTGTATTTCATTTCATAAGCTAAAATATAATAATAAAGTCTAATTTTATAAATAAAATTAATCACAAGTAAAACTCTACAAGTAACGTAAGTATTACTATTAGTAAAGTTATAAGTTATAAGACTTAATGTTGTATTTATGATTTTAAAATTAATGGTAATGTATAAATTATTGAGTACGACTATCTCCATGACATTGACTATCAGTATCAGTATCATTATTAAATTCAACATGAATGTAAAATTGAAGATCAATATGAATATGGTCTATAACTATAAGTTATACTGTAAGCATAAAATTAAAATATTATTTAAATACTATGATAACCAATATCAATATGATCACTATGACTATGAGTATTATGTTACTGTTAGACCCAGTATGAGTATTACTATTACTATTAGTATTAGTATAACATTATGATTTACTGCAATACTAATACTAATAGTAAAACTAAAAATAAAAGACTATAGCTATAAGTTAAGTATAAGGATAATAATTAATAATAACTTATAAGTATAAATTATATTAAATTTAATATTATCATTAGTATTACTATTACTATTATTAATATGATAAAACTTATACTTATAGTATTAGTGTTATAATTATACAGTTATGCTTATACTAATACTTATACTATAAGTTATAGTTATACTTATAGTTATAGTAATAGTCACTAATACTAATAGTTATGCTTTAAGTTTATAATAATTTATTATTTGTTTCTTATCTAAAGTCTTAGTTTACTTCAACTTCAAGTTTATTCAATTTTATATTAAATTTATTAATTTACAATTATATTTATTTAATTTTATTATTATTATTATTATTAATATCATAATACTAATAGTAATACTAATACTAATACTAATAGTAATACAGTATTACTAATAGTAATACTAATAGTAATAGTAATACTAATAGTAATACTAATACAGTAATACTAATAGATAATTATAATAATAATTATATTAATATTAACAACTGCAACAGTATTGATCCTCAATTCTTAAAAAAAAGTTGAGCTAGTATTTTAGTGTTTAATCAGATTTTAAGTATAAGTATTACGAATAATTTTCAATAAGTCAAAGTCATGATGATGTTGCCTAAGTTTCACAACCTCCAGACTCTGGCTTCCATATTTTATGTTTTCTAGAGTAGCAGCAGGAAATAGCGGTAGACACGCCCTCTATATGTTGAACCGAATGTTTTATAAGAATGATATTCAACCTAAAATACGTTATATGAATCAATATATATCGACAATGAGCGCAAAGAGATCAACATAACATAGTCCGAGTCAAACACTACACACAAAAGCTTTCATTGAATTATTTTTTTATGCAGTAGCAGAAACTGCCATAATCTTCTCAACCATCACTTCACCATCACCATGTAGTTTGCATTCTTGCAGTATTGTTCTTAGGCCAAAGGTCTTGAAATGTTATAATGTTACGTTTTAATCTTTTATAATTTCTAAATTTTGTTTAAATGTGAATATATGCGATATTAATTTTTTTGGCAATGGTGTTTGAAGGAACAAATCAACTTCAAGCCTGAACCATACTCATACTGATACTCATAGTGATACTGATAGTCATAGTCATACTGATCTAAGGACTAAGACTAATGTAATGAGTAATGACTAATGACTAATGAGTAATGTGTCTGTGATAGTGATACTCATACTCATACTGATACTCATAGTCATATTCATAGTATAAGTATGAATAGATGATCATGATAGTCATACTGATAGTGATAGTCATAGTGATAGTGGTAGAGATACTCAGAGTCATAATGATATTCATATTGATATTGATATTCATAACTCACTAGTCACAACCCTACTCATACTCATACTTCATAGTTCTTAGTGATACTGATAGTCAACTGTCGAACTTACCAAGTATCAGTATGAGTATGAATAATGAATGTCATAGTGAGAGTGATACTGATAAGTGATAAGATTATAACAATAACATTAACAGTACTCATCATTACAAGTGCTAGTGGCACTAGGCATTAGTGTCTAAAATTAAATGATTTTTACTTGTGCGTTCCAGTTTTAAGCCTTTGGCCCGTAGCCTTAGGCCTAACAGTAAATGTTTAGAAGTAGCATCAACTTGAAATTTTTCCTAAATCTTGACTCCAAAAGTAATTGAACGTCTAAGGCTGTGCTGTATGCAACTAGAAAATTGCTAGAACTAGAAATAGCATTTAGTTAGTGGTCATTAAGGGCATTGAACTTGATTTGGGGAATCTCTAGTTTGGAATTGGGGGTTTAGACGAAGATGTGTATAATAATTCTGCACTTAGTAGCCTCCAACTCGGTGCTGCTTCTAGCAACATTCGTTTAATTAAAATTAAAGTAAAAGTGAAGCCATCTGATTTAAATTTTTTGGTTCAATGGGAATTTTTTCTTTTAGTTTTAGTATTAATTTTACTACTATATTACTACTGCTACTGCTGCTACTACTGCTACTGCCAGAATCAGAGTCAGTACTCAGCACTGGTGCAGGTATAGCCAGGCCCATAGTCATAGTGATAATCATACTGCGTATAAACTGTCATCGTAATCATTAGAGTTATAACCATTAAGACCTTTTAGTAAAAATGTTAGTAAATGTGATATTCCTCAACTATTATTACTTATTACAACTATAGTTTTCATTACGAATTAACAATTTATAATTAGGACTATCAAACTTTGTTATTCATTTGATCTAAAGCTTGGTGTAAAATAAATAATTTATTTCTGAACTAACTAGGTCTAGGTCTCAAAAGGATTAGGTATGTGAGCCATTTTCTGGTGCCTTAAATCACCAGCTGCTCTAGTCCAACTTCTATTCTACACTCAGCACTCGTAGTTGTACTATACTCGGCTTCAACTGTCAGTACCCTTTGCACATTAGGTCACACTAACTAGCCGCTTCTTTTCCACTTCACTCATTTTAAGGGGCAAATTGTGCAGTATCTTTTTAAGTGAGTTCCCTTCCCACATCTTCATTTTTCGCTGTCTTTTGGCTCTACTTTTGTCTGAGCGGCAATCTATTCTACTTCATTCATCATATACTGTAACACTTACACTATAGTACTCAGGACACTCTTGGATGTTATAGGAATCATCTGAGCTAGTTTTAAAATTGTCACCTCTATTCGATGATTAGCTGTGCCTTCATAACTAGGCTAAATGTGCAGGTACTCGTTTCTAGCCCTCACTGCAGCCTCTAGATTAGTATACTCACTGCAACTAAAAGTAAAAGTTTCTGCATTTTTGTTGGTGTGTTGATCCGCTTTCATCCACATTGACCAAATGCTGCATTTCCATCGCATCCTTTTGCGATTTAGTATGATTGTTTTTCTTCAAAGCAATAAAATGAGGTCATGCTTTTTTGGGAATATCTACTCTATATCTAGCCCAGGGACTGTGAAAAACAGATTCTATAACGGGTGTCTTTTCACAATAATAAGCCTGGCCTCTATAGCGAAGAAACTTGGCTATTGATTTATCAGTTAGTCTCCGATAAATCAATAAACTTATACATGTAGCGCTCTACGTTGCGATGTTTATTAAGCTTGAAGTATGAGTCACCTGTTGGGGTTGTTCTTCCTGTACTTCTAGCTGGGCCTTCAGTGCTTCTTGAACTAGTCTCTTAATTACCAATTCCTTATCTTCCTTTAAAACTCTGTATAGACCAAAGTCTGCTCTCTAAGTACCTACTAGTGTTGTGGGATTTGCTTATCTCACTGCTGCCACCCTTGTAAAGCTGCTGCCACCCAAATCACATCACATCAGCTGCTAGACCTATCTAGTAATAAGGTTTATTAATTTACTTTAAACAACTTTTATCAATAAATTATTGGGCCTTTGATAGTAAAATATAAAGCAAAAGTCTGAAGAAAAGTTAAAAGTATTAGAAAGTGTATTACATAAGTAAAAATGCTGAATTGTACAATATTTCAATACTTGCAGAAGTAAATAAAAATGGTTAAATTTTTCAATTCTCAAACGCTCAATTAAAGCAATCATTATCGTCAACTATTATTATTGAACAATGAATTATTTTGTTAAATCAACTCACTTGACAAATTTGAAACGAGGTTCTATTTATTTTAGTGAATAAAATAATGCAGTTTTATTACCATTCTAACAAATAGCATGACTAGCCAACTTATATTGCTTGGGATATTACATTATGTTAATCATATTTGATCGTATTTGATATATGTGTTGCATCTAAGAAAATTACTTTATCAATAATTTATGGTATCAATAATTTTAGTTGTTCACCCCTTGTTATAAATGATTTATCTCCCTTTCTTAATGTCTTCAACTATTTCAACTTTTACAATAACGGCACTATGGTTATTCTCGTGTATTTGTGTAGAACTGATTATGAAGTTCTTCAGCTGTGTGGGTGATTTTGCTCACACATGGCAAGAGTTGGCTTCTGCTCTTTGGCAGCGTTATCCAAATCCTTTCAGGTAAGACTAAGTCTAAAGAAATTGTTATGTTAAGTTCTACTTTGAGAGCATCTAAAATTTTCTACATATCAAGAGCGATAATTATGTATGTAAGATGTTGCAATGAAGACATAAATTTGCATAGAATTGGTTTGGAGAAAGCATCATGTAAGATTTTTGTTACCAAAATTTCCAACCTCTTTAAACATCTCAAAACAGGATCCAGATAAAGCTTACAGGTGTTACTGAAGTATAATGATGCCCATATATACCAACCTATCATCTAAAGCGCTATGAATATGTTCTTCATCAGACCAATCTTCACTATATTAATATCAATTCGGCTAGCAGTTTCAAGCATGAATTACAAACAATGTGCTTTGAGCTTGTTATTTTGCATTAAACTTTTTTTTGCCAATAGCATCACTGCTCATTTTAAAGTTTCATTTCTAACAGACCGAGGAATCATTGTTGTTTATGTACTCTGATAGCCTTTTTAGAGGATGTAGGGCCAATAACTCCTTATTATTTGTACCTGCATTCACAATACCAGACTTATAACCGATCTGCTGCACATGTCTTAAATATATCATTGCCTAAAAACCTATTTTCAAATACCTTCCTTGTGAACCACTCTATATTTGAACAAGTTTGTGTAAACATATCCAACAAGTTGTCTATAATAATAAAATTAAGAGTTTAAGCGCTCCGACTGTGTTTTGCATGATTTGATGTCCAGTTTTTTTTCTAGTAATCATATTTTTTGTTTTTGAAGCAAACATGTATTAACAGAAGACGTTCTAGAGCGACATGTCATGACTGATGGGAGACTTTACTCTCTCAAGCTTCTTACTAAAACTAACCCTCTACCGAGATGGGCAATCCCCTTGTACAATGGACCTAAGTTTGTAACTATAGTTGAAGAGTCAATAGTAGATCCCATTACTCAAACTTTCACTACATATACTAGGAATATCTCTCTATCCCATTTTATGGTAAGTATTTCATTTTACATGAAAGCATTTAACTTGTGTATACATTGTCTAGTATATGATCAGTGTTATATGTAGTTTGTGGAAATGGACTTGCCAGTCTATGCAAATTGTAGATCAGTTATTGAATTTGTTTGCAGAGTTGTACAGAAAAGTGTATTTATAAAATCAGTGAGTCAAATCCCGAGAATTCCCAGATAGAGAAGAGCATATGGCTGGATTCTAATATGGGCTATGGGCTCAAAAGGCCAATCCTGGAGTTTTCTATGAGTCGATATAAGAGTAATCAAGTGAAAGCTAGCCTAGGCCTTGAATATGCTCTAACTCATAGACTTCCGCCTACTCTCAAGGAACGACTCAAACTTAAAACTGACAAGTTTACAGAAACTGCTAAACAGTCTACAGAGAGAATTTCTAAAACAGCTATCTTAGCTATTTCAAAAGCAGAAGAGGCCAAAAACAAAGCAAAATCAAAAGCTGAACTAGCAAAGTCAGTAAAGGCATCTGAAGGATAGAACTTTGACTATGGTGTACGACATAATAAGTTGTTGGAATAACAGCACAGTTACAGTACTTTAAATGTTTACTTTATTACAATGTCAGTAATATTGGTGTATTTTAAATAAATATTATACAAACTAATGGATATTTTATAAAATAAACTGAAAATAAATTATATAATTGCGCTACTAAGATCACAATAATACAACAATGAAATAAAAAGGGCAAACAATTTCATATCAGAAAAAGGTCAAACAATTTCATATCAGAAAAAGGTCGAGTACAATAATCATATGCTAATGATAGTGTTATAAGTAATTTTCATAATTTATTTCTACCATAGAACTGTTGAATTAATAAACTCAATGAAGCACATGTTAACATGCTTTTATAGAATATAAAGAGTATTACAAATATTGACTAGATGCAGATCATAAAATTTATCTACTTTGGTTTACAGAACATCAATGAGATTGCTTTCGTGTGACTGCTGATTGTATAAAATAAAACAAAATACCTGCAACAATTTACAAATACAACTCGGTCTAAATTAATAAAAGCCATAACAATATACAACACATAGTGAATTAAATAAAATGCCTGTTATTGAGATATTCTAGATGCAGAATAAAGGTTATCGGCAATCTTGAATTCGTCAAAGTTGTGTATAGTATATAATCTCCAAGCATCAGCGGGTAATCATAAAAGTGTATAAAAACTAGAGATGTTGTTCCACCGAATACTTCCTACATCCTTAATATCTCATGGTAACGACAAAGGAATGGCATCCTGCTCAAGAGCATCTAATGCTGCCGTAATACTTGGCTCATCATATATCTCGCCATTGTCTCTCAGAGCTAAATCTAAAAAACCAATTGCTTAGAAATATCTATAACAATATTTTTAAGTTGGGAATTTAAGAAGTTTCCTGATTTGTGGTACGTTGACAATTCAAAATTACCGCTACATATTACGATTGAGAAAACCAGAAAGTGGCAAACACACTTACGGTAACTTGTGGTGTCCATAAGAAAAGGTAGGTGCAGTAATGGAGAAATTGAGAAAAGCCTGTGTCCTAGATTAGAAATTTAGCAGAAGAAGTTATATTCTAAACCTAAACTTAGCACGAACTTATAATATCTCAATTTCTCCACTACCGGACACAAATTCACGCGACTATCTACCCAAACTTCAATAATGAAATAAATGACATCAGCACTAAAACTCAATTTATCTACATCTAAACCCTACTAGTTTTATTGATAAGAAAGCAAAATCAAATCAGAGCAAACTGGTCAATGTCATGAGGTTAACAACTTACTAAAATTTGCATTGGAAGTAAAACAGATGATTTAATGTACTAACTACTGTTTTTTCATAAAGCAGTAATAGGTCAAAGTGTGCTTTCAATTTGGAGTCATGCTAATTTGTGAGTCCTCTTGCACTAGTCTGAAGCTGCAGCACTTAGCAATTTGCTCTTTAAAAAACACTGCAACATGAAACAAATTTTCTTACCACCTGCGGTGTTGCCATTTCCATTGTAGATATTAGGAATGATAGGTGCATGCTGACCATGAACAAATAGATCTGTCCCGCTGTTGTTTTCTAGTCGAGTTATACAACGCTCATCCTCATTGCCCAGCTCAGAACTCATGAGAACTGGTTCTCCTACTACCATTACATCCTAAAATGATTAAGAATGTTAAAAATAATCCAACTATTATACAATTTCATAACATGTAGGTAATTGAGAGATTTGGAAGTACTGACTTGCTAAATTGATTGATTTTTAATTCAATCTATTTAGAGATTAGACTTTGACTTGCTGAAAATATTTCATACCTTGATCGACAAAAAAGGCACTTATATGCAAATTACTTGATTAAAAGGAAAATAACAAAATATGTATTTAAAACTACAGCAAAATTTAAAGCAAACCAATTATGGAATAAATTTTGTATGATGTTTAAACACTGGTAACAGTTACATAATAAATTCGTAATCTGATGTTACATGCTGGCATTTCAATACTGCAAGAAGGATGTAAATTAGAGTTGTGTCCTCTCAATTTTATGACCCTATTACGAGATTGATATAAAAGGCAAATTTACATCAAAATTTAAATTTTAATAAAGAACAAGTCAACAAGATTATAGCTTAGGTCCTTGGAATATATCATATGAAGCTTCAATTAACCTCTTAAAATTATCAGAGCAGCATTGCAATTTAAACAATGGTGGAAGTTTAAAAAATCTAAAGTGACTTTAATAAAAATATTCCAAGGCATTCATTGAAATCAACCTGTGGTAAGGGGTGCGGACAAGGTAAGGTTGGGGTAGAATTAGTGCTGTTCAATTTGCTGGCTTTCTTTGAAGGGGCAGAAGCTTCTTTAGGAGTTGTCGCCTTACGAACTCTCTTCTGCTTCTTCACAGGTTTAGGGCTCTCTGTAACATCAATAGTATAGTAAAGCAACTTAGCTTGCATCTAAAACAATACTGTTTAACATTCAAGTCACTTCCAATTTTTGCTCAATAACATTTAGCTGCACCGCATCACAATTGCAGAACCCCAATACATATATTATTAAACACAAAATATCTCAGGCTACATGGAAATTCGACTTATAACCTGACTAACTAGTAGATTATCAGCTCATTAGTCACCCAAATACAATGAGGGAAGACAACTCAAAACATATGTAACTACACAGAGGTCTATCATAACATGGGCAAGTAAAGTCACAATTGCAAGACAATAGTGAAAGTAGAGTTCAGAGGTATTACATACTCGTGCCTCCTATTCGATCAGAGCTGTTCAAACTGTCAGTAGTTGTTGACAGAACTGGTGACTGAGAAAAATCCACTAAAGACGGACAAAGAGGTTGAGTGGTAAGAGGATGTGACATCATACAAGAAGTAGGTGCAAGTGGATCAGGATGATTGTTAGACCAGCTTTGCATACAGTTGTCGGGAAGCATTCCATAGCCACTTCTTTTCATGTCAGGTCGAACAGAATCAGCAATGGCGGACACCTAAATATCATATTCATGTAGTTAATGCAAAAACTGTAGAGACATAGCCAGTTACCCACTAAAAATAGCCATAAACCAAACTTTAAGAATTGATTTGAAATCATTGTTTCATAAAAGTTTGGTTGAGACTTGATATCAGAAACGACTACTTGAAACCGTAATGTGACAAATTTTATACAATCAAAATAATTATAAAACAGTTGAAAATATGAAGCACAATCTTGTTAGAGTGAGGCTCCATCTACAAGTATCAGAAATGGCTATTTGAAACTATAATGAGACAAATGTATGGTTGGGTAAGATGCAAGTCATTTAGCAGCTGCTATTAGTTGCAAATTAATGAAATATGTATTATAATAAAAGAAATAACTATAAAATTATAGGACCTGATTATTAACTTACATTCAAAAACCGATGAGTGAAGCCATTGATACCCAAGTGAGTGATATTTGGTAGGAGAGAATCAACAGCTCCACTTTCCTGAAATAAACCAGCATAGATAAACATAGGATTGATAGATTTACAACTCCATTTAAGTTAATATAATAGCATTCCTGGAATGGACAAGATGGCAACTTAAAAGTTTTATGTTTAAGAGTTTGAAAACAAAACGAAAATCTTTATACCTACTAATCCTTAACATTCAAATGCTATAAAAATACAACCTGAGATTTAATCTAAGTCAATATTAAAAAAAGTCAGAATCTTTTACACAAGCCTCCACAAGACTTGCATTCATAAAATTTATTTTTCTAATGCAGATATCTCCTAGACTGGTTTGATAATTCTTAAGCATGTTTGCATCGACAAGTTTATTGATGACAATTTTTTTAATGAATACAGTTTTTTGTTCCATCAAAACAGTTAGTTAAAGATTGCAAAAATATGCCACGTGAGAAAGGATTTACAAATATTTAGTGTGTATCCTATCTAAATTGCTGATTTACATTTATAGCAGTTTTGTAAACTGCAGAAATATCTTTTAAAAATAAAAATGCAGCTTCAAATACCCAGCTTGTATTTATATTCATCTGTATAATTAATTTTATGCAAGGAAGTCTTCAATGATTTCATCAGCTTGAGGAGCTTATTGTGACAGGTAGAGAAGGCAGTCAGCAAAACATTATTTTTAGTTAGGACAAATACTGCTGTGTTTTTTAGTTTTTATTGACTGGGTCAATTGCAGACACCATTCTCAAGAGGCTTTGTTCAATTTAATCTTGAATGATGTATATAAAATTAAGTTAAATAAATATAAGAACAATCATTATGATGGGAATTTTATTATTCCTAGAGATTTTGTAGAAAATCATTAAATAACTACTGAAATCTCCTATTGCCAAGTAAAACCAGATTTGATATTTTAGCCAATGTTATCAAATAACTAAATTTTAATATTGCCTGATTGGATAATACAATAAAAACTGAAACTTGTATATTTACACTGAAGCTAATTTAGAGTTTGAACTTGAAAAGAACAAAAATTAAAATTAAAGAATCTGCTTTTAGGTTTAGATTACTCGCATTACCAATATACTTTACTATCAAAGTCATTAGAAACTTAATTGAGTTAGGTCTCCGGCAGCCACCCACTACCTGAACAGGACAAAGCGGAGATAGGTGAGAATCAAAGTCATCAGAATAAAACAAAAGATTTGCCATAGTGATAGTAATAATGCATTAGGTTATTATATTATCATATTGAATTTGATGTTGCAAAAATCGATGCTAGAGACTGATTAGTAGACTGATTGTCATAATATTAGTTTGAAATATATTGAAAATTACATTTAAAAGAGACTATTTCCATTTTGCAATGTTAAATATTTCTATGACAGTTAGCAGCATGTAAATCTTCCAAAACCATTCTATGATTAAATTTTGTATTGCAGCAGCTGAAAATGACTAGCAATGGTGACAGTAAAAAGATTAGTTGCAACCAGTATCAATTAACGAATGCTGGTAGTGTGCATCATCTGCATGTGAGCACAGATTGCAGAATGATTAAAAACATGTACAAACTTTATATTACAAAACAAAATTTCTTAGGCATACAACTCTGAAATTGTAGTTATTTGATGGTGAATATTTTAGTGCGTCATCAATGCACTAGACAGCCCTGCTAAAAAGCAACATATAATAAATTCATGTGTGTTCAATAAATAGTATTGAATCCAGATTTTGTTAGAATATCAGAGAATAACAGAAGAAAGATGGATAACTGTATTACTTGAAGGCTGATAGTGAGCATGTCCCTTGGTATGTATTCCTTGTGTCTGAGAAGATACTGGTGCCAACTCCTGATCCTCATACACTCATCAAATGCACAGTGAATGCTGATTTTACTCTCAACCAGCACCTGGACAATCAACACTGAACATTATTTCTGCCTCAGGTATGAGAATAGAGCCAACCTGTTACTACATTCAGCAAACAGGTCTTTGGAATGTATCAGCTGACAAGAGAAACATTCTAAATTAACTCCGTAATATTACCAAACCCTTACTCTTATTACTTACTATTAAGGTATTAAAAGTTAAAAACCTTAATATTAATCAGAGTATGGATATTGCCTTAGTAGAACATACCCGGGCACAAGATGGTGGCGAGTATTGCGTAGTGGTTATAGCACTATCACACTCTAGAGTTGGACCGGCAGCAGTCATGTACTCTCTAAACAGGCTGAATGTGAAGTACATTTCTGTTACACCACCTTCGAATATGGAGTTGAAGTACTGCGGGATCATAGCTCTTCCAATAGCTAAAACAGACCAGAATGTCACCTTTACTTGATATAAGATCTATACTTTAAATTAAGCAACAAACACACCTATCGAAATTGAAAACAAATAATAATGTTCGACAGCCTAAACAACACGACAAATACAGGCTGTAATATATGAACTTACCTTACCAGAGATGAAATTACTTACTATAATTTTTGTCTCCCTCAGAGGGTGAGAAGAATGATATGATCATTGTGGCATTCTCATCAAAGAACTCACAAGCAAACCGGTCCCACCACCACCTACGTGTGTCAAAATCTTCAGGGCACTGCCGCAACCTCTTGCTCAGCTCTTCCAGTTTATGGATTAAACTCCCAGAAGCTGCTGGACTGAAAGAAGGACCAACAACCCGAGTCATTGGAGACACAGAATGAATCCTGCAAATAGTAATACTGCATATTCAGCCCCAACAAATCTAATAGATTTTTTTCAGAGGTCCCCAATATCCCCTTTACAATTAAGAGTTGTGTCCTTCCAAAGTGAATAGGTTGAACCTTTGTACAAAGAGCAAACTCATCAAAAATTTAAAGTTTGTCTGCTACTTAAAATTCTAATTATACTATAGAATTGTTGTTTTAGGAGATAGATATTTTGGTATAAGCACACATATTAGCAGTTCAAAAAATTTTTTAAAAATATTTTTTCATAGAGAGTTTGGAAGAAAATAAACTTGAAAGCGTTTTTGTGGTTTTGGTTACTGAGCAATGCTAAAGTGGCACTCCAGCATTGCTCAGTAACCAAAACCACAAAAATGAGTTCAACTTTTAATTTTGGGAGGATACAACTCTTAATTGTAAGGGGGACATTGGGGACCTCTGAAAAGGGTTTATTAATTTTAAATACATAATAAACATACAACTAAATTAAAATTCTGATTATGTTGAGTACTGCACAACTTGGATCAAATAAATTTCTGTTTAGGAATAGTATCATTCCAAACTAATATACAACAAGTTTTACGCTGTAGATCGAAAACATCTAGCTTACGTAGGAGGGGCAGATGGGATGTAAATGCTGCTATGAGGCTGAGCATGGCCTTGTGCAACCTCCATTCCAGGATGCATATTCTATCACAACTGTATCACATGGCTGCAACAATCCAAATATAAATGAGTAGAAATGCAATAAGTATAAGAAAAAATTGTTCAATTTAAATGAACATTATCACTGGCTACGAGACATTAATTATATACATTTTTTTATCACCTATTGAAGAAAAGTTTTATTAACTTTGTGAACCGTTATAAACATTATTTCTAGTTTTTTATAACTGACACGGTAAAAGAAAAGCAGATTTTTAAAATCAGAGCAATAAAAACACCTGAGCAAATTAAAACTCCAAGTCTGCTCTTGCCATTGTAAATATAGGTGGAAGGGCCTGCATCTAAGGTATTACCTAGACAATTGTTTTCACATAGTCTCAAAAACATAACAAACAAACCAAAAGCATTTTCACATAAAGCAATTTCCTTGTGACTATGACTAATAAATATTTATATAATACGAGTTACATAACTAGCAGGTTCTAGTTACTGAAAAAAAAGAGTCTACAGTTAATAGGTGTAAAACCAGTACTCCAACCTATACCAAAACACCGAGAATTAATCATCTTCAAGTACCTTACGTTACCTTACAATCAGTAACAGCTTCAATCTATTGCTGACACTTCTGGTGCATTGGTTTAGGTTAATAAAACAATTCAACAACCAGTAAAGTGGATAGAAACTAAAAAAATTTTAGGAGGAGCTCACCTAATTTCTGGATAGACTAAAAATTACTTCCGTATTTAGAGACTTATTGAAAATAAGCTACAATAATTTCATTTTATGCCATGTTTTTTGTTAGTTTTGCAAATAATAAAGTATCGTACACATTAATATTTGCTAGTATTAATTGTACTGATGTGCTATCATATGCATTCATTTCATATAAATCTTAATACTTGTGTTCATCACATCTAAAACTGCCAATACATTTGCGCTTATAGCAAGAAAGTTATATTCACATATGTAAACTAAGCCTATAGATAAGTTAAAAGTCTACTCTAAAGTACAACCACCCATGAATGACCAAAATTCTAAAAGTCTGCTTTTTCCAATCTGTTTAAAATCAGCTAAAAAAACTTCAACAAGGTTGCACAGTGTTTGTATAAACAATGGAAAATTAAATCTTTATAAATTAAAAAACACCATTTAATGAAAATGGCTGAAAACATATCAATCTTTTGGTTCTGCCAATAATTTATTTACACTGCCAAATACATGCTATTACCTACCAATTTGAACAATCTTTATATAAATACAACATCAAGCACTTGAAGATAATTTTAAATCAATTAAATCATCAGACAAGAAAAAACTTTGCGTTTTCTGCCCGGTGTACAGAATTGCCTTGACAACACGTTTTTATTTAAAAACAAATTACTTGTGATGTACAATCTCAATGGCTACTAGCAGCAGTTGGTGGTGCTAGTTATGTATAACTATCACCATGGTTTATCATAATCAGTATGTTTATCATTATTAGCACTAGTATTGCCCTTCACCGTGCAATACGAAATCAGGGTTAACTAATATTGATAGTAATAGTAATTTAAAGTTTAATAACATCAACTATAAAAATTAAATTAAATATAAAGTTAAACATATAATTACATTGATATTATAATTATCAAACTTATTGTAAAATTCATAGTAATAAAATTAAATAGTATTGAAGTTACTAATTTAATTTAAATTTACTACTATTAAACTTAGCAATGCTTATAATTATACTAACACTAATAGCTAAAGTATAAGTATTACATTTACTATTACTATTAGTATTAGTATAAGTACTGGTACTACTAGTACTACTAGCCTAGTACTACTGCATCTACTAGTATCAATAGTAATAGTAACACTGCTACTACTACTACTACTGCTACTGCTACTACTACTACTGTGAGAGTGCAGTATGGGACCGCACTGTGGTTGCTGTAGTTGATCCGATGTTCAAATCGGGTAGTGGTAGTACTGCTACTAGGGTTACTGTCGTTTTGTACACAAGTCATTTCGTACACCGGTCGTTGTGTATACAAAATAGTTGTTTTGTACACAAACCGCTGTCCATTTCGTACACAAAATGAACAGTATATTAATCCACTGAATAACCACTTGAATGATAATAGTTTACTTATTTATTGCATCCCAGCTCTCTCTCTCTCTCTCTCAGCATGTTTTTGAAACAAAAAATACATTCTTAACTATGTGCTGCTATCTACTGATAACAATATCTAAACGAAAAAAGTCCCCCCTAACATCTACATACCACAATAATAAATAAGCATACAGCGAAATGAAATGTGCAACAGCAAGTCACTTGTGAGTAGCACTGTATGACTCATACATTAAATAATAAATATATATAAAAATATGCATTTTAGTTAATTTATATTCATATTGATGTGTACGAAATGACTTATCAGATGTATACGAAACGACTTATCAGATGTGTAAGAAACGACATGAAAAATGGGTACGAAATGACCTGCACCCCTACTACTAGTACTACCCTGTTTAACTATTACTATTACTATTAGTATTACTAGAGTACTATTAGTATTAGTACTACTAGAAATACTACTGAACAGTAAACTAAAACTAGCTCGAAGTCAGTCTGAATCTCTATCACTATGAGTATCAAGAGTATCAATATGTGATACCATCACTATGACTATGAGAGTATGACTATCATTATCACTATCAGTATGAGACTGAGAGTGAGTATCACATTCTGATTCAGTTTCACTGTGAGTGTGGGTTTCACTATCACTATGAGTATGATAAAACTTCAAGCTTGCAAAAATAAATGATCAATTGAAAATGAATGACACATAAAATAATTAAACTGAATCAAAATGGTCATGGTGAGTGGACAATCGAAGTTAGAGTGTGGTAATACAAATAGTAATACTAATAGTTATAGTTGGCTTGATAACATTGATCAAGTTTTGATCAGATTTTGATTACGCTTAAAAACATACACTATAGCCTAATTTTTTGTCTACAGCTTAAAAAAATATTTTGTGTGTGTAAGCTACACGAACGAGACTTTCCTTAAACAAAGCCAAAGCTTTTAGCCAATTAGAAATAATGCTGCAACGATCTGTAACTGGCTGCTGTATAGTTCTTGGCCAATCCTATTTTCCAATTTTAGCGGGTGAAACGATTCTGATTTTTAGCACGATCTTGAAGCAACTTGTATGGTAGTGTCTTCTGTAAGCGTATAACTATAAATAAGTCTATAATTATAAGTGTATTCGGCATTGTTATTCAAACTTAAAACTTTATTACGATACTCATAAATTTACTAGTATAACAGTCAAAATAATAATACAAACTTCAGCTAATTATAATAAACTGAAGTAAACTAAAACGTGATAAATTGGTTTATAACTATCATTATCATTATGATAATTTAAATTATATCAAATTCAATGCTATAGTTATACTTATAGTATAAGTATAAGTATAACTACAGGTAAATTTTTATATATATTAATAGACTTAGACAATAACTATAAGTATAAGTATAATTATAGCTTTTAACTGTTATGCTTATACTTATAACTATAAGTGAATATGAATATGAAATAAAATTAAAATTAAATTGAATATTATATAATATATACTAATAGTAATACCTATAGTTGTAGTGAATATTACTTATACTTATACTTATAGTTATAGTAATAGTTATACTATATTACCATTATAAAACTTAAAAGTATAACTATTACTAATAGTAATACTATTAGTGAATTACTGTAATATTGCTATTAGTATTACTATAACTATAAGTATCAGATTTGGTATAGGTTAAACTTAGTCTCTGTCTTGCACTTATAATTATACTTATTCTCATACTTATAGTTATAGTCTATTATCCACAGATTATAGACTTTATAGTTAATACAGTATCAGTATGCGTATGTAAGTTATAGTAATTACCTATCTACCTATACTATTACTACTATACTAGCAATAGCACTAGTGGTGGTGGTAGTACTGGTAGTACTGGTGGCAGTAGGCCTACTAGTGACAGTGGTAGCACTAGTAGTAGTAGCAGTAGTAGTAGTAGCAGTAGTAGTAGCCGTACCAATGGTACTGGTAGTACTAGTGGTAGTACCAGTGGTAGTAGTAGTATTACAAGTAATAGTGGAATACTATTAATAGTAATATGCATAATGATAATTTATTTATTGGTTGTATCACAGCTATTTAGGCTAAGCTGGGATAAATAGGACTTTTTTCAAAATGTGAGCTGATTTTAGTAAGGTTATCTGTATTACCAATACTACTATAATGATGATAATTATTATTTTTAGTCTCTTACCATTGACCTAGTACTAACTACTAGTACTAGTAGTTTCACTAAGCTAAAAAATTAGGATAGTAACAGGCCTGTCTCACTTTGTTTGTTGAATGGTTTTGTTATACTAATTCCAAGTACAGTAGTGTCCTCTACTTCTAGTCTATAGACCTATAAGCTTACATCACCCCAAGTCGTCTATTTACCATGATCATAGTCATGCCTTGTATTGAGGTTTTCTAAATGCAGATCAGTTCCATTGCCAATTAGTGGTTTTTCTGCTCCTTTCTTGTTTATCCGTTGACTATGTTGAGCGTGTTGATGATCACAATTATTGTTACTTTAAACCATTGTTATAGGTAATGAGATCAAATAGGGTAAACTATTATATGAACAGAACCTCATAATAACTTATCATTATAATTATGGACTTATGAATGTGATCAGAGGTGTATTGATAAAAGTATATCAACAAGTGCTTTGAGATAATACTGCAGGTCATGCTGAGTTGCACATCAGCTGTATGGGAGAGCGCCTTGTTTCTGCAAAAACGATTTAATTTCAACTCGAAATTTAAAACATTTCCAGCAAAACTTGCTTTCTGGTGGCATTGCATCAGTTCATACATACAATGGTACTGGAAAAGTTGCAAAATGTAAATTAAATTATATACAAAAATATATCAACCATATTTAAAATTGTTTAAATAAAATATATTTCTATGAATGTTATTATAAACTGTAGATCATTAAACCCTAGATCAGTTGCAAACTTGTTTTTTTACAAAAGAAAACAGATGCCACAAATTAGCAATAGATCCAGTAGTACTATCTAAATGTGCTTAAACCGTCAGCATTATTTTTTATTTAGGCTAATAAGAGAAATCTTATCTTACCCCAATGCACATTTGCTCTGGAGGGTTTTGTTAACCATGTATATATTTTTTAGATTTTTAAATTGTTCGAGGGATTTTGAAAGTTGTTCCGTGTAAGATGAATCAAATATGGTATGTTTTATTTCATCGCTGCACTGCATTCTGGTAGTTTTTATTCATGATATGCAAAGACTGCCTAGAATTTTATTATTGAGTCTGTATTATTATGAAATGCCTTTATAACAATACAATAAATTCTAAATATTCATTTTAGAGAAGAAGTCATGCCCCCAGCTTCGCTGGAAAAAGAGTGGTTATTGACAATGAGGTTTCTCAAATTAGCCAGGTCTCTCACTCTTTTTACTCGTACTTTATATGTTTGTTTGAAATATTTGCAATATTATAATATGTAAATGAGCTGAGTTATGTTTACTCTAAATTGTTTGTTTTTTTTTTAGGCTAAGCGTAGTAAAGCAGTTGTGTTGTCATCTCCAGTTATGTCACCATATAGAAGGTCTCTAAAACCCATAAACAGTTCTACTCCTGCCATTGATCATGTAATGAAAAAGAATGTTGACTGTGAAAAGGAAAACATACATGTTCGTGTTATTACTCAACTGATGCAGTTCACATATTCTGTATGGCTACCTGCAAAATGCCGTTTTAGTATACGTATAACATAAGCTGATTAAGATAGTTGTTATAATTACATGCAACTTAGCAACCGTATCTGGTTTGCTATGCTTGGAAAAAGAGTTAAATTATTTTATGCTATGAAGTTTAATGTTGATCAAAGGCTTATAACAGTTTACTTTTTGCAGTCAAAGATTTATTTTGGTTACTTTTTAGCAACTTACCAATCTGTGTACTTGTCATATACTTATATTTTTAATTTTAATTTCTATGACAATCATTTTTAATGTGTTGCATTATAGGAAAATATTATCAAGAATATTTTGTCGAGACCATTCAAAATACCAATCCCCAACTATAGTGGGCCTACCCACACCAAAGCTCTCGGAATCAAACGTCAGGGATCTAAGAAAGCTCTGCATGATCCAGAAGAAGAGGGAGCTCTGATTTTATACCATCCCAAAGAGATTGGTGCTCACCAGCAGTTGAAGATAAGGTGCGGTGGCTGGTAGTGAGGTTTTTAACGATTATAACCTTTTGTTGCATCTGGTCTATTTTAATAGCAATGTAGGAATCTTTATTCTTATAAACAGCAAGTTTGGCATAGAGCTGTACACTTTGGGCTGTGTTTTAGTGAGAATGATTTAGAAGTGCATGTAGTAGTTGATCCCATTCTGTGCAAGGTGCTTCGTCCACATCAGCGTGAGGGAGTAAAGTTCATGTATGACTGCATCAGTGAGGTAAGCTATAGAAAGTTGGTGAATATTTTTTCGCTATATAAATGTATATATATTATTATAATATGTGGGGTGAAGTCTCCGAAACTCTAAAATTTGTTCTTGGAACAGCGATTTTTTTCACAGTGTAGGCAAAGCTGGTTTTATCTATATTGACTAGCTATAGAGAGCAGCTAAATATATACATATTTTTGAAAGAATATGATAAACTGGACATCAAGCAGTGCTCAATATTTGTTGGAGAAGTTAAAGTCTTAGTTTTCACACAAGTACTCATCGTGCACCCACATAAATAACTATAAATATTTTCTAAAATTTAAAATTTATTTTTTAGGTTCAAATTGAGGGTTATAATGGTTGCATTATGGCTGACGAAATGGGGTTAGGGAAAACTCTGCAGTGCATTACTTTACTATGGACAGTACTGGTATTGCAAAATATACACTTATCTTTTTAATATTTAATCTTATCACTGCAAGAATCTTTTTTTACCTTTGCTTAAAATATGGGCCATAGTTTCGATGAGGCATAACATCAGCAACTTCATTAACCCTTGTAGCAGAAGAACTAGTATATATTTTTAATCACAGACTTTCTGCTCCAGCAATTTTTGGTTTACTTTTGGTCTCTATTCCTTTGTTTATTTTACAGAAACAAAGCCCATCTGGCACCCCTCTGGTGGACAAGGGGCTTGTTGTTTGTCCATCAAGTCTAGTCAAGGTTTGATCATTTAGTTGTACACTTTGTTTGGCGTTTCTGTTTTCTGTATCAATCTTAGTCAAACAATAAAGCTTTACTTTTAAATATTTGTAGAATTGGTATAATGAAATCAGCAAGTGGCTGGGGCAGAAGGTGACAGCTTTAGCCATAGATAGTGGATCTAAGGATCAGATTGACAAGGACTTAGGTATTGTCTACTTTTTACTATGCAATATCTACAGTGAAACAATACAAAGTTTGTGTACAGCAAGTTACAAGGCATACGGGTAACCTGTATAGGCATTGCCAGATTTCAACATCATGTAGTATCTCACTAGTAACTCTCTATTTAGTTTAATTGTGCTTGTTATTTTTGCAAATCAATGGGCTTCAAATTTTACCTCCATTTCCTGATGAATCGGTTAAACCATGCAACCTACAAATTCAATAGCATCTTTGTTATAGTTGAAAAAAATTCTGTCAATTTTTCAACTGAAAGTTGCAACTACGGTATGTTCACCGTTTTCAATATGTGCTCTTTTTGCAGCTGGCTTTATGCACACTTATGGTAGACGCCACCCAACTCCGATATTGATCATCTCCTACGAGACGTTGCGTCTTCACATTAATCAGCTTACAACTGGTCCAATTGGAATCATGTTCTGTGATGAGGTAAACATTTTTCACAGCATGCCTATTTTTTCCTCACATTCTCATAAAATTTTTCTGAAAATAAGAATTTTTTGTTGATAATAAATTACTCAGGTCAAATGTTTGAATACGCATTTATTCCATTGTGATTTTTTAATTTTATTGAATAGTTTTTAGCCTAATTTATTTGCTGATATTATCTTTAAGCTTGATTTTTAAAATAGTCACTCTTCTGCAATAGTCACCAAGCCATATCATTATCATTGGCCAATTCGCTAGCAAGAAGTGATGTTGAATATTTACTGATGAATGTAATATAGGTTAAATTCTTCTATTACTAGTTTTTGTTCCTTATTTAAAACTGTAAAAATGTTACGTTATGCCGGGTTGCTAATATCTAGGGCCACAGACTAAAGAACAGTGAGAATCAGACATATGTTGCTCTCAACTCCTTGCAGTGTAAACGACGTCTCCTGCTCTCCGGTACTCCGATACAGAACGACTTGCTGGAATACTTCAGTCTTGTTAACTTTGTCAACAATGGACTCCTAGGTACGCCTGCTAACTAGCCAAATGTTGTGCCATTTCCTGTGATACTTTGTCTCTTGTCTAAGGAGCAGCCGTGGTCTAGGAAGTTAGAGAGTTTGTCTAGTATGCGCAAAGCCATGAGTTCGAACCCCGACACAGACCATAGGTGATGTTAGGAAGAGCATCCAGTCATAATAGCTCCTGTGCCCTATCTGAATAAGTCCTTAGCCCGATTTAACAAAACCCCTTTCTATTAGGGGTTCTTACAGGGATGGTGACTACAAACTTGCGTGAATTTTTCCGTCTCTACTGTATGAGAAGTTCTACGAGTTCGTTTTAGGCACAGCTAGTGAGTTCAAAAAGAAGTACGAGTTACCAATTCTAAACAGCAGAGATGCTGATGCCAGTGATGCCGTTCACCAAAGAGGCAAAGAACGGCTGGCCGAGTTACTTGCTCTTGTAGAAAAATGTATTATTCGAAGAACGCAGGCTCTACTCACGCAGTATCTTCCTGTGAAAAGTAAGTGCCTTAATAAATAAACCTTTTATCAAGTAAATAAAGTAACAACTATTTTTAAAGCTGCTTCGCAGATTCAAGTAAGAATAGTTATCTATATTTTCAACACCAGGCATAGCATAGCCAGAGAAAATCATCTAAATATTCAAATATCCTTATATTAGTTGATTGATTATTTTGCTAGAGAAGCTCACTCACACTTACTAACTGATTTAAATGTTTTATTCCAAAATACTTGCATTTTTAATTTAAAAATGCTTTTGCTATGGATGATTACAATTTTATTCACCATGTCACATCAATGGAACTTGTACTCAAGATATCCATATCTTTAAAATATAAATGACATTGTTTTACAAAGTTAATAAAAATCTGTTATTAAGAAATTATATTCTATGATTAGCTCTGTGTAATGAGTAAACTATTGCATAAAATAATTGTTTTAAAACCGCGTTTTTCTGTGACCCTAAAATTTTGTAAAACATGCTAGATACCTTCAAATAAATGGCCGTCCTGTTTTAGTTGAGCAAGTGGTGTGCTGTAAGCTGACAGAGCTACAAGCCCAGTTATACACAGCCTACACTAAGCATTATGCTGCTAGATTTTTGGACAGCGCTGATCTAAAGAAGCCAAATCCCTCTTCTCTTTCTTCCATCACTCAACTGAAGAAACTGTGCAACCGTAAGTTGTCTGTCAATCAAGTATTTTTCTCTAAAATAATCTTAAGATAACCATTAAATTTTGGAGTTATAGCCTCATTGTGAAGGATATGTTTCTAGTAGTCTTATTTAAAGCTATTAGTTTCACTAATGTAAACTTAAAGTCTAATTAATATAATACTGATCCTGCATTGTAATGGCCAATATTATTCACATTAGCTAGGTTTTTGTTTTCTTGTTATAATTCTATATGCTACAACACTATTACTTTAGTAGAATATTAGAATTTTAAGCTAGCTCTATAAACTGACCACTATAACAGTTTGTGTTTTACTGTTACTGATATGACTGCATGCTAGTTTCTAGACATGTCTGACCATGAGTACAATAACTTATCTAGCATACCTGTATAACTTCTTACTCAACTCACTTATGCACCAAATACTAATTCATATTAAATATCTATATTGAGTATTCAGAATCTTACTCTCTTATTTATTACTAAACCAAGAAAACTTCATGTCATGTTTCAGCAGCTGTATCAACTTACCATTCAATTGGCATGTGAAGTGTGGTTGGTGGTAGTTACTCTTTGTGATTGTGTTTGTGTTAGTATTACATTGTTTTGTGTTTCTTGAAATGATTCCAGTTTGAATATACTTTGTTTCAGACCCAGAATTAATATATGAGGCGTGTCAAACCGGCAAAGAAAAAGATGTACCAAAAAATATATTGAAACTATTTCCTGAACATTTTATAAATAACAAGAGTTTTCAGCCTAAATTTTCAGGTAAATGACTTTCTATGTAGCCAGTTATTGATGGATGATGATTTTTACACGAATGCTTAAATGTTTTATTGCTTGGGGTTGACAGGTAAATTCCAAGTTCTTGATTACCTGCTGGCCATAGTGAAAGCTCAGACTGATGATAAAGTGGTCCTGGTGTCTAATTATACACAAACTCTAGACATGTTTGAGAGACTCTCCAGGTTAAGGGGGTAAGTATTTGTAATTGTTGTCTGATGCTGCTGTTTAATCCTCAGCAATAGGTATTTATATCACAGAATTGTTCAAACTGTACCATCCAATAATGACTTCTTTCCAAGTTGATAGCGTATGTAAAGTGTAACAATTATTCATATTGGTTGACTTTTTTAATTTTATTTTTCTTTTTAGGTATCCGTTTGTGAGGTTAGACGGTTCTATGAGTATTAAAAAGCGTGCTAAAGTAGTGGACAAGTTTAATGACCCTGCGGTGAGTGAACTTCAAGTCTTGTATTTCCTTTAGAGTGACTATAGCGTAATTGTTGGTATACATGTATGATGCTATTGATTGGTAAAACTGCGTGGAAGTCTGAAAATCACAATTATTTCTGATTGAAATTCTTAAGATGGTGGACAATCAACTTTACCTTGATACATTACATGCTAGTAGCATTCCCCAAGGGCTTTCAATGTAGCACCAGATCCACCCTTCTTGACATCGCCAATGCCTTTGTTGGAGGGGGTTGATGAATTTTCCACCTTAGCTGTAACAGGCGTGTATGCTAGACAGCGACATGTCTGATCCTTCATCTCTTTCCTGTATATATTTATAATTCATTAATTTGATGAACATTTATAAAATATCAATTGTACATGTAAATATATATAATTTCAAAACTTTCTAAATGTATGTGAAACCGGTGTAGGCTGGACGTCAACAACCATTATTATATTTTTTATGTAAAACATAATATTATATAATGTCATGTTTTCATTGATTCTAGAGTCCAGATTTCATATTCATGCTAAGCAGTAAAGCTGGAGGTTGTGGCTTGAACTTGATCGGTGCTAATAGGCTGGTGATGTTTGACCCAGATTGGAATCCAGCCAATGATGATCAGGCAATGGCCAGAGTGTGGAGAGATGGTCAAAAGAAGCAGTGCTACATATATAGACTGGTTGCGGTAATCTCTAACTATAATAGTCAATCATAACTAACCAGCACCATAGGCTTTTTGATTCTATTCTCAGCTAAAGCCACCCTGGCTTGCCCCAGTCTTTCAAATAGTTTTAATGTCAGAAGTTATCCACTCTTTAAAAAAAGTTGCAGTAATTTTCCTGATATTGAGACTTGGCCATGTGTTTCATATGTTGAACTGTTTTCTATGGAGTGTAGACGGGTACTATTGAGGAGAAGATCTTTCAGCGACAAGAGCATAAAAAGGCTTTGAGTAGTTGCGTCGTGGACCAGGAAGAGGATGTGGAGAGACACTTCAGTGCTGATGATTTACGGGAACTCTTTGTGTACAATCCTCAGACTAGAAGTGATACACATGACAAGTAATATTTGTATATAATACAACTCTTGTTACTGCATTTGTTTAATATAAATCACTGAGAAATTCAAGGCCTGCCCGTTTTTGACATAATTTTTCAACAGAATTGTGAAATGAAATTAATATGTGCAATGGATAAACTCTTTTAATTCTTAATATTTCACTTGAACTGAAAAAAAAGATAAATTGCTTGCCTATTTTATTCTTGAATTTCCGGATAATGTGGTTTTCAGTAATTGTTATTTTCAAATAATGGAATTGAAACCTTAAATAATCTATAATAATTCTAACTTTTATTTACTTTTTTTCTGAATTTAAGTAATCTTTATTCGCATAAAGATTACTTAAACTCTAAAAGGTTAATCCGAGAATAATGAAAAATAGGTTTTATTCGTTTTATGTGTATAACATTCTCCATCTTCATCAAACCCTATCTGATAGAATATTTTGAGCAACTTCAGCTGCTCTGTGATTAATAGTATATATATAGTTATGTCTATATGCACATACATATGTGTAAACTGCTACTTTGATTCTAGGTTCAAGTGTAGAAGATGTGTGAATAACATACAAGTCCGTGGCCCTCCAGAAGGTAGTGATTGCCGAGATAGTTTATCATCCTGGAACCACTGTTCTGACAAGAAGGGTGTTCCGGACATTGTTCTGAAAGGGGCATGGCAGACAGCAGTATCATTTGTCTATCATCATAAGTCACATGAGAAACAACGGGCGACAATCTAAATGGTGTAGGATTAAATACTGAGTTATTTTTTAGTGAAATTATAGTTTTGTAAATAGTAACTGTCACTTTATCAAAATACATATAATGCATGACAGAAAAAAATGTTTTCTTATGTTTTTTTTTCTATTTACTTTGTATCTACTCACCTATATATTTATTTGGTAAAAACTTCTGTTACAAGTGATATGTAAATTTATACCATCATCGTATTATATTTTTCTCTGCTCACGTTACTTTGTTAGAGACTTTCAGCAACAAAAAAACTAAATTGTTTTATAGAAAAAAAAATTCAAGTTCTGTTTCCTGTTATGTTCATTTTTGCAAATATGATACAAATCTCCTGCATGAAAGCATTGCCATGCCAAAAACCTTGTTTTTAAACATTTTGCCTGAGTTACTTTTTGCTATAATATCAAGAGTTTTATATCGTAACCACTTCTCGTATGCATAGAATGTGTTGGAGTTTTCTTTTCTAATGAAATCACATTGGGACAGCAAAACCGGAAAGTACCAAGCTGTTACAACCGCAGGTAAATTCAATACCAGATTTTACCGTGTAATTGGATTGCAATAGCTTGTACTATTCTAAGCACAGCTAACGTTTTGGACTATATTTTACATGAGACATGTAATCCCTGATCTGTCGGTTAATTCATCATTTATGTGCTCTAAACAAATTAGACTTGGTGCATGAAGAAAATTTTATAATTCAATTGCAGAAAAATTTGATTAGAAGGGTTTCTAAAAGTAACGTCATTGTATAAAAACGTTTAACGGCAGCACTTCACAATGCCACCCAAGAAGAAAGATGCCCCAAGCAAAAAAACTGAGCAAAAGCAAAAAGCTAAAGTTATTGAGGTAAAAACTTAAAGTTTTACTTTTAGACTGCAACTTTAATTAAAAATCAAAATGAGGTTTAAAAACATTCACGTTGGTCTGCACGTTATTTTAGTAACATATTCTTCCAAAATCAATCAATATCAATATGAATATCACCCGACACAAAAAATATAATAATATCAATATGATTCTCAATAACTATAAGTATAACATTAACTATAACTATAAGATACTCAATCTCATACTCATAATTATAGTGGTAATGATAGGATTGCAATTGTTATTAATAAACATTCTACATTATCATTATGATTATTCTATTCCCTCCAAATAAAAATCATAATTTGAATCATAATGATTTGTTTTATTAATATCGGTATCACTTATCTGTTATCACAGTTTTCAGTGATCATGTAACTATCAATATGTTTTTATTTTATCTAAAAACTACTTATAGTTATAGAGTTGGACTAGTGAGTATGAGTATGGTTATGGCTATTAAACTTTGAATCGAAAAGGTATGAAATGTTTGGATAGCTAATGCTATGTGAATGTCGTATTATAATTATCTACTGGAGCTTCAGAACTAGAATTCCTATGATAACTCAATGTATTAGTTTATCAATGAAGAAAAAAAATGACATTTTCTTAATTTTAGTTTTGAAATTAGTTAAATAGTTGTCATTTATAGTCAACAATGAACTCAATTTTAAGCAAATAAATGGCAAATGGGTTATTTTACTTAATTTAGTACACATTGGAAATCTCCAGTTTTTAGCTATTTTTTACCATTTAGCCGCTAATGAACATGAACTTTTGCCCAAAACTAGTAGAATATTAATAAATGCCCCTAATTAATCAAGGTACTTTTTAATTTTGCATGATTTCCCATGTTTTTTCCTAATTATTTAGCTACTTTTGATTGCAGACCGTTACGAAAAAAACCAATCTAAATTAGCTAAATAATTAGGAAAAAACATGGGAAATCATGCAAAATTAAAAGAACCTTGATTATTCAGGTGCATTTATTAATATTCTACTAGTTTTTGGGCAAAAGTCCATGTTCATTAGCAGCTAAATTGTAAAAAATAGCTCAAAACTGGAGATTTCCAATGTGTACTAAATTAAGTAAAAAACCCAAATTAATTTTTTAAATAAAAATTGATTTAATTTTATGTTTTTGTTTAATAATGATTACAACAATTGATTACTACGTGAATAATAATGTAATGCATTATAATAGGCGTATTTATATTAATTTGAAATCTTAAGATATTCTACTAATAAAATACATATATATTATTATTACTATATTAGTGTTGATAAATTTTGAAGTCATAATAAATTTTGATTGGAATAGCTAGTTTTTTTATTTTGTACATTTAATATTCTTTGTCATCAAAATTCAAAGTCTAAGTGTTTTTACCTTCTTATTATGCTTAATTATCAGCAGCTAAAGTTTAATTTGTCATCATATACCAAGTACCTAACTAAGTGATGTGGTCTGGAAGAAACCAGTCAGTTTTCATCTGTTAATTCTAATTTTTAATTATGCAGCATTTTTGTAAATCATAACTTTATTACACGTTTTTATATATGTCTCTTTTTGCAAGTGTGTATATGTGTGCATATAATTGCATGTGGGTGTATGTATGTCGTAATTGACAGGAGCAAGTGGCGATAATAGTTTATGTTGATTTTAGAATTACCGATACTGGTATATAAACTACTTATGGTTACTCAATTTAATAAAAGTATAACGCTCAGTAATCAATATACGTATCGTATATTTGCAGGACAAAACATTTGGGTTAAAAAATAAAAAAGGAACTAAGCAGCAAAAATTTATTCAACAAGTACAGAAGCAAGTGCTGACTCCTCATCAAAAAGCTTCTCAAGAACTCGCTGCTCAACAGAAGAAGAAAGAAGATGAAGCTAAGAAAAAGGCAGAGTTAAATGATCTTTTTAGACCTGTTCAAACAGTATCAAAAGGTTTGTCTGTTAGAATTTAAATGACCAGCTGGAACACAACTTAGGTTATTTTATTTACATGTTCTTTCAGTTACTACTTTGCTTGCTGGTTATGAAATTTCAGTCTTTTGCATTTATTGAGTATAATATTGAACGTTGATATATAATTTTCCCTTTTTATGCTCTTAAATTAGATGTAGTAGTATAAGTAGAAGTATTGTTAATAGTAACAATATAAGTATTAATCGTAGTAATTGTGCATATTATTCTGCTTGTTATGCTCTTTTAGGTGCCGACCCCAAATCTGTGCTCTGCGCATTCTTCAAACAAGGAAATTGCGGTAAAGGTGCAAAATGCAAATTCTCACATGACCTGACAATAGACAAAAAAACGGAAAAGAGAAGTTTATATGCAGATAACAAAGGTAACTTATCCTCCACCGTAGTTATAAACTCACACAAGTTTATAGTCGCCATCCTTATGAGAAACCCCCTGATGGCAAGGGTTTTTTGTTAAATCGGGCTAAGGACTTATTCAGATGGACGCAGGCGCAATTATGACTGGATGCTCTTCTTAACATCACCCATTCATTGTCTTTGTCGGGGCTCGAACCCATGACTTCCTGCTGACCAGGCAAACACTCTAACCCCTAGACCATGGCTGCTCCCTTGTGTGTATACTTTGATGCCTGCAAGTAATAGCAGTAGTTCTACAAAGCGTATGGTAAATGTTATATATTATAAATATCTGCAAAATTCACTTTCAGATAAGCAGCTAATATTAACATAATAAGTTGAACTGAAACATTCATTAAAGACTTGCCTTGAATCAAGACTTGCTGCACTACTTGGTTTGAACTGAAACTGCAGCTAAAGGCAAACTTGAACTAACTTAAAAATGTTATCTTAGAATTAGAAAAGGAGTTGTAAATGAATTCAACTGAAACCAACTCTTTTTGTAGCTGAGGATGCTATGGATGCATGGGACCAGGAAAAGCTAGAGGACGTGGTAAACGAAAAGCATGGCAGTAAAAATCGAGGGCTTCCACCCACCACGATTGTAAGTTTAACTTTAGGTCATGTGATGCTTTTTTCTAGTCTTGTAAGTTCAAATTTTGAAGCAAGTAATCGAAAATGGCATTTTTTACAAGTTGCAACAAATACGGATAATGTATACCTTCTGTGTAGTGAAAGTGGATACAATTTACATGCATCTCATGTTTGCTATATCATATCGTCAGCTATATGTTATATATTTGCTATATTATATCTTCAGTTATATGTTATACATTTGCTATATTATATCTTCAGCTATATGTTATACATTTGCTATATTATATCTTCAGTTATATGTTATACATTTGCTATATTATATCTTCAGTTATATGTTATATATTTGCTATATTATATCGTCAGCTATATGTTATATATTTGCTATATTATATCTTCAGTTATATGTTACATCTGTAGATATGTAAACATTTTCTGGATGCAGTGGAAAACAGTAAGTATGGTTGGTTTTGGGAATGTCCGACTGGAGAGAAGTGTCATTATAAGCACGCATTACCACCCGGCTATGTGCTCGCTAAAGATAGAAAGAAGATGGAAGAACAAAAGGTGTGTACAACAACCAACCTAATTTTTTCAGTTAATAAATTTGAATTCTCTATCTATTTTTATATACTCCTAGCAAATAGCTGAAACAGTATACAGTGATACTACACAACGCTTAGGTAATATAATGTTTGAGTATGTTGCTGGGGTATAGTAATAAATTGACAGATCTGACGGTTGTTATTGCATGCACATGCACTACTAATATGTACAGTATGCTATTACAGGACACAATTACTTTGGAAGAATTGATAGAAAGAGAGAGAGCTAAACTAGGCAGCAGTTTAACTAGGGTCACTCTGGATACATTCTTAGCTTGGAAAGCAAGAAAGGTTCGTGTTGTAGTTTTGATTTCTGGGTTCATAGTTGTTGTAAAAGGTCAGTTTTTTACTTCTATTCTAATGCAGAATATCATACAATATGCCAAATCCATGTTGTAAGATAACTAGTGAACAAGTTTTCAATTTGGAGTTATTGCCCCTTGCGCTATAGTGGGTAATTGTTGGGTGTTCTCCTAACCAGTGTAATTTGTGCAGATAATAATTTCTCAAAGATATCATAGTTTCTGGTGCAACATTCAAGCAGATTTCTGTGAATTCAGCTGAACAACATAATTTATGTGTGTGCACATTTGTGATAATCTATTTCTAGCGATCAGAGAAAATTAAACAAGATAAAGCAGCTAACGAAAAGAAGAAGTCAGATTTTAGTAAAGGTAAAATGTTTGGGGTCAGTGGGCGTGACTTGTTTACATTTAACCCTGACCTTGTTGCCGGGGACGATGATGAAGCAGATGACACAGCTTACATAAGAGAAGAGGATGAGGAAATAGAGGTGACTGTAAATATGTGCTGCCTTCCACACGCTCTATGTCTATGTGCTGCCTTACATACTCTCCATGTCTATGTGCTGCCTCCCATGCTTTCTATGTCTATGTACTGCCTTCCACACTCTCTATGTCTATGTGCTGCCTTCCACACTCTCTATGTCTATGTACTGCCTTCCATACACTCTCTATGTCTATGTGCTGCCTTCCATACTCTCTATGTCTATGTGCTGCCTTCCACACTCCATGTCTATGTACTGCCTTCCACACTCTCTATGTCTATGTGCTGCCTTACATACTCTCTATGTCTGTACTGCCTTCCATATTCTGTATATCTATATGCTGCCTTCCACACTCTCCATGTCTATGTGCTACCTTACATACTTTCCATGTCTATGTGCTGCCTTCCATACTCTCCAAATATGCATGCATTTTTTCGAACAAACTATCAGCACTGTCCCAAACTAAACATAGCAAATGGAATTCGTAATGGATATTCTGAGCGTGTAACTGCCTTTATATTCTGCATATGTGTGTGTATGTGCATGAGTGCGTATTTCTGCACATTCCATGAATGTACTCGTATGGTTTTACAACATGCACTCTTAAATTTGTAGGAATATTTTACAACTACTAAATTGAGTGCTGCTGTCAGTCTACAGCACTGCTCTCTCCTGTTTAGCAGAAAATGTAGATTGAGGTGTTTCAGATTTCATACAGTTGCATATTTGCATCATTTACTAAAACCTGAATTAACTGTTCATTGAAGCACGAAGAAGTTGTCTTCCCTTAATGCAGTATTTTGCACAAATAGTTGCTAGCATAATCATGGTGCCGTCTTAGCCATTTTACTGGTAGAAAAGCTGTCATGACAGATAAAATCTCAGGGTATCTTCAGTAAGATCTGTGCAGTTAAAAGTCTGTAAGGTGAAATGAGAAAATCAGTTTTGGCACTAGTTGCCCGAGTCCAAGGATTTCATCACACAATATGTTATGTGAATCATAAACGAGGCTAGAAAATATGGTGTACATGGATTTTTATTCTGATATTTTCTTTTCTACTTTTTTGCTCCCATTCATAATTTCACCTTATTATTCGTAGTGCCAATTGAGAAAACTGTCATTTTTCATGTGCTACAGCACCCACATGATGATGAATACTGGTTTGGTCATTGGCGCCTTTCTTAAAACAGTATTATACAATATTGTAATTATGTAAAAGCTGAGCTACCTTTGGTCTTGCCAGGAAGTCTAAAGTGCCCCACAGGTGACCCCCTGAAAAGTTTTTGCTGGAGATAGTCTGTATCTGTGTCTATTTTCTTTCATTCAAAGCACCCAAATTTGTTGAAAAGACGTTCCTAATCCAAAACCATGATTTAGCTATTACACAAAACGAATAAAAAGTAATTGATAAACTTTAGTGATGTTAACCACCATTAATCCAATATGAATTGATTAAAATCACTTGGGTTATAAACTTTTGTGGTTGACATGCTGATGGCAAGGTGTTTCTTATCAAGTTTTTCTTTATATTCATTTAAAACTTTTTAAAAAATTTCTAATGCACAGATGCAGAATCTTTCCAGCCCATGCATATAGCATCCATAGCACAAGTAGTACCATAGCACATGTAACACCTATAGCACAAGTAGTACCTATAGCACATGTAGCACCCATAGCATATGTAACATGGAGCACGTTGCTGTGTTCCGGTTTCTTGGTATTTAAAAGTTGTTTTCATTATTCCAGGGAGCAGATGCACAGCAATTTAAAGAAATTGATTTGGCTGATTTTGCTTATTCAACGAGTAGAGTGGCAGCTCCATCTATAGCTGCCGATATATCTGTTGACACTGGCGAGAGATTTGCTGACATCAACTACTTACTGAAATCTAAGGGTGCTGCCACTGCTGTTTCTCTTGAAGGTTAGTTGAAGATGACTGCATTTACTTTGATTCATCGGCACTATGTTTCTTGTGTGTGTAGAAAAACTTTGTATCAACTTTTGGATGAAACTAACACAGTAGGTATAGGCTGTTACCAGTACCAGACTACAGTATCAAGTGAGCTGGCAGTCAGCTGTATGTCTTTTACCACTGAATCAGTTATTATTAGTTTTTGCTCCTCATTTCCGTACTGAAATATCTGCTTACATCTTTGCAAAGAGTTTATTGGACCAAAACGCAACGCTGTGTGACATAAGGAAATCGTTGACAACTCCCTCTGTGTTTTATATATAGTCCATCAGTACAGTGAATTTGTATACACAGAAATACTGCTTTACTCTCCTGTACTCTTACCTCGATACTGGTTCTACCTTTACTCTACGCTATTGCAGCACAAGAGGAAGAAAATAAACTAAATATGGCGGCTGCTGCTACACCTGATCCGGCTGCAGAAAGTGATGCAGCAATAGCAGCTGCCATGGCTGCCACTGTCGATGAAGCTGGACCCATTGATGAAAATTTATTTGATGATGATGATTTAGAGGGGCTAGACGATGAACTAGAACAGTTAGAATTGTAGCACTAACACAATATATTTTAAGTTACAAGCTCAGTCAATTGTCTATTATTTGTATGTACGTGTTTTGTTATGCAATATTCAGCGAGATCCAAATTAAAAGTGAAATATGAAACAATCATGTTATCTAGTTTACTTTATTCTGTTGATGGGAGAAAGATGTTCTACAATTTATTAGTCATTTTATGTAGAATTATAATTCATAGATTATTGGAAAGTTACCAAGACAAAAATCATAGTTGAAAAGATTAAGGAATGTCATAATGGTAAGGATTTATAGCTTGATGCAGCATCACGTGAATAATAAATAGTTAGCTAAAAGGAATAATAATGTAGAGTTAGGCTCCTAACATTGCTACTAAAGCTTAATACAGAATGGTGTGGGTGTAGTGCAACTTGATCCCTTTGAATGCATATGAAATAGAATAGTAGTGTTGACAATGCTAACGCAGTATGCATAATGAGTAAATAGCATTTCACTATATGGGAAAATGAAATTTGTGTGAGCATAGTTATAGTCTACTGTAAATAATAAGTGAAAAAGTTGACCAGGCAAAGTTTTTGAAAGTGCAGCTTATTTGATTGTAGCAGACTCATGGTGCATCAAGTGCAGGACACTACGAGTGTCGGGCTTGGCTTAGTACAGGTCAGTAGCTTTTCCTCCACCAATATTGAGTTTGAGGTGGTCAGGAATTGGAGGTGGCACTGGAATAGCCCCAGGTGGGCGTAGGCCCGGCATAGGTCTGTGGAACATATCGTCCTCGTCAATTGCTGTGTTGAGAGCATATGCATTGGTGCCTTCTTGCGGAGGATCATTAGCCAGTGAGCTGGAGAATGCCCTCTCATTCATGTGCTCTCTCTGTTCGTCCATCCAGTTCCTTGGAGCTTGGCTCGTTGCTTCCTGTATGACAGTTTGTATTTAATATAATCAAGCTACCCAGAATCCTATTGATGCACCAATTTGCATTGATAAATTCATGATCAACCAATAGCAAATTTTCATTTATGGGCAAAAATAAAGATGGTCATTTTTAAACTTTGGCTCTTACTAATTTTTTGAATTCATTCCATTTTTGTAGAAAGCATTTCACTTAGGCTGATCGCACAATTTTCACAATCATTTTCTCAAGCTTAGCATTAAAGAACACTTGCCTTCAAAGTTTTAGTATTTGTAGTTTGTGAGCACTAAGTTTCATGGGTAGTGACTAGGGTAAGCCTATATTACAAAGTAAACTACCTTAAAATAGTACTCCTTGCTTGTTGATGCTTGACCCTCTGTCTCTGCAGTGTCAAATTTTCTAGGAATTCTATCTCGGTTTTTCTTATCTTTCTTTTGCCTTTCTTCTGGTGTACCATCTACATCTTCTAGCCTGTAGTACAATGTCCTGTGTTATAATGTTGTACAATTTTTACTATGAATATTTACAAACGTATTCATTGCATTGAAGCGAAATGTTGCATCAATATGTACGTTTTAATATAGATTTTTTTCATCTACTGCTTTGCCTGCTGAAATTAACCACTATGTTTTTATTTATAATTGCATCTTGCTTTGTTCAAAGTAATGTGCTAGCACAATTAGTAAAAACACAACACCCATAATATTGTATGCGAATGTGTTGGTATCTTACTTGTATGCTTGAAAGCTGGAGCGATATGCATTACGACTGGGCTGCTCACTCACTGGGTCAGCTCCCACATATACCTGGCCTTTGTCATAATCAGGCTCATCTACAACATCTTTGTGCTGTTTTTCTTTTTTCTGTTTTTTCTCTGTTTTCTTCTCTTTTTTGGAAACTGCTTTCCATTGAAAGTCACTCTGCTGCTTTTCATTTTCTACCGAATTGTTGAAAATGGCATACAAGTTGAGGAATCTAATTGAAGTTTTAGTTCGGTTTCAAGCATGAAAAGTTGCTTTGTAGTAGTTTGCAAACTCAGTTGAGCTTTGATGTTTTTTATGAATACAAATTGAGCAATTGCCAATCTTCAAGCATTTTAACATAAATGTGGTTGCTGCTTTAACTATCGTTGGTCAATTATGCATACCATTGTTATTACGAGGCTCCACTTTCTTGATATGATAGTCACCCAGCTCTTTCTCCAGTTCTCGAACACCATATTTACCCTTCCTAGTCTTACTAGCTTGTTTATCTTCACTTATATCATCAGGAGAATGTAACTCCGTTATCTCAATACCATTTCTGAACAAATTCAACAAAATTGCTCACAATTAAATCTGGATTACTAGATATTATTCTATAGCCTTATTCTATAAATAAATCACTTTAAAAAATTAAGTGTATGCTTTATTAAGTCCGGCATATTGATACTAGTTATGGCCTAGAAGTTAGAGTGCTGGCTTAGTAAACCTGAAGTCATAGGTTCGATCCCCAGCAAAGGACACTGGTGATGTTAGGAAGCGCATCCAGCCATAATTGCTCCTGTGCCCCATCTGAATAAGTCCTTAGTCCGATTTAAAAAAGCCCTTTCCTTCAGGGGTTTCTCACAGGGATAGTATTACTATAAACTTGTGTGAGTTGGTGATACTTTAAAGCATGCAGCGAGTTATTACGTACCTGTAACGGTAGGGGTTGCCCGCTGTCCATTGACCTATAAAGCCCCTCTCTCCATTGTCTGACAGACTGCTGTCACTGCTGCTGCCTCTTGATTTCTTCCTCCTCCTTTCATGGTGCTAATAATATAATATGGATACTCATTCTCAATAATTTTGTTAGTCTTGCAAGAAACTATGAATGACATCTGAATTTTCGATTGAATACACTTGAAACGACCCAAATAACTTGTAAGGCATTCTTTTGATACTTATTGATTCACTAAAAAAATCACAAATATCGTGCAGTACACAAGGTTAATTATAAAAAAAAGTTTACTGCTTTTTAAATTAGTACTGCTACCACTTTGCAGCGAGTAAAAATTGAACTTGCTCTGCGTTGTGTCCTGTGATGGCTTTCTACAGGCCCATATCCCATTTGAATTGGGTAACCATTGTGTATGAACGGCTGGTGAGGGTCTGTGAAGAAGGTTGGTCTCTCATTCTGGCCTGACCTTAAAATTCTCTCATCATATACCTGATAGTTCTGAAACATCAACATAATATATGCTATAATATGTATTTTGCATCTTGATTTGACACTAATACAACATGCATAGTATAACATATCCTCTCTCAGGTGTAACTCAATCTATGTCACACATATCCACCAGGCTCATTGACACTGTTTCAATAGGCTATTGCATAATATTCACTTCTTTGATAAATAATTCCATGATTATTTTTGTATGAATGTGAGCAACTAATTCTGAATATTTAGCTATTCATGAAACTATGTGCTTCACTCCAGACAGTAAACTATGCAAACCACACAGGTAGGTTTAGTAATGAGAACTGTGAATAAAGCCAGCATTCTAGATGAAAAATATTCCACAAAAGAAGTTATGCTCTCGCGAGATGCTCCACCTGCACACTATACCAAAGGGACTTGGCCTATCAAAAAGTTTTGCTTACTTTACTTGAATAAATTTGATATTTGGTTAAAAAAATGCAAGAAAAGACAGTATTTAAGTGTTCTGCCAGAAGCTGAAAGTTATTTGTTCTTAACCACTCAAAATGCAAGTAAATTTATCTAAATATTTAACTATAAATTTACACTTTTATTTATAATCTTCACTTAGGTTGTGGGGATCCTGTAGTTAAAAATTGGAGAATTAAGTTTGGTACCTTGAAAGTGTTATGTGACTTCTTGTGAGCGGATCTGTTGCTTCTGGAATGCTGCCAGCTATCTTCAACTCTTCTAGAATCAGGACCAGCCGGGAAGGGTACTGGAACTTCAACAGGCACTGGGATGTGTCTGTTCACATGACGTATCTATCAGCATTAGAACAGAGCACGTAGGGAGAGGCATAAAGGGATTATCATTGTGTATATATATGTATACATACGTACATAGCGCACACACAACTAACAACTACCTCATAAGTAAAGATTTCTTTAACATGTCAATAAGCAAGCATCTTGTATTATTCATAGTATATATACATTTATTCAAATAATATGTAACTATGTCCCAGTCATGTAGCAAACCACTAAGCCTCATTTTACAGCATAAAACGTGACCTCTGACAGAGCTCTTACATTCAAATTACTCATTATTAGAAAATTTTTAAAAAGATGACAGTTTGTATGGCTGGCTGAGCTTCGCTGATTTAAACCTCATGCAGCCTCACCTCTGGTGGTTGACGTACAAACACAGGCTCTCTGATAATCTGGGGCGGTGGAGGTGGCTGATAAACAGGCACTGGGACTGGCTGTCTGATAACTTTCTCAATCACAGATGTCCTCGTTCTTGGGTCTCTTATCACCCTCACTGAAGATGTTGCCCTCAAACTTCCCTCCAAGTCAGCTCTCATGAATGGTGGAAGTGGTGGACCATTCCTTACAACATGGCGGCCTGAGCGAATGGAGTCATTTGCAGAGGCGACTATGAATTCAGGTGGTATCGGGCGACGTGTTGGTGAAGTAGAGTAGCCACGGTTAGTGTTGGTAAGCGTATATTTTCTAGCCAAGTGATAAGGAAAAGCCTTTGACCCTGGAGGGCCATGAATGGAATCATTGTAAGCATTGTTCATGTTTGTGGAAGAAGCCTGATCTTGTTCTCTCCTACCAGCAGCGCTGACACTATCAAATTCGTCAATCTCATCCGTGTCTTCTACTGTCTGGCCAGGCAGTAACTCGTCATGAATAATCTGATGGAATATAACAATAATATAGTGACATCACAAACTGACATCATACATGGTGATATCAGCCAAATGATAGAGTTGGGAATTGAAGGTAGCGCCAAAAATATTAATATGCTTACCCGAGCAATAATTCAGCTTTTTATTATTTTGTTTAATTGTAACTTTAGGATTCAATTCCTTAGAACTCATAAAACAAGCCTGAGTAATCAGGTGCAAAAGGCAAGCTGTAGGTAGATAGAGTATTGTCAAAGACACTCCATCCTTTTTCAGTTAAGCCACCATACAGTGTTACAGGTTTGAAATACAAATACCTACTAGACTAGACAGTTGGGTATTAATACATCAGTTGAGATAGGCATTTAATATTTCAATGGTCAAACAATAAGCAAGCATACATAAGCAAGATCTAAGCTGATCATCTATTTTGTAAAATAGCTTCAGCATTGCATATAGAATTAATGATTCATCCAGGTGTATTGTATAGGGCTATAGGCCTAATATTAAACACTGATGTAATATATAGTAATGCTACACTTGACAATTCATTGCTTAGTGTATAACATTACCTGGGCGTAGGCATGTGGCACACCTTATATATCTGAGTTACAAACAATGCACTGTATTATGGATTATTAGCAATCAAATAAAACCACGCCTAAAATCATTCCCAATTTTGTTTTATGTTGCAGAAATAGCGAATAGACAAATTTATAGTCGGCTTATACTGAACAAAAGTATCAACTACTATATAAAGTAATTTGAGTTTAATTAATGCATAGTCATACCTACTACTATAACTATAACTAGCCTTCTATTTTTTTATATTAATGGCCATAATACTTTATTCTAATGAAATTTGTTTATGTGATTTAGCCTGAAGTTTTGCTTTAATCAAAATTAATCAAAACTCTAAAGAAAGTTTGTATAAGAGAGCATTTAAACAAAGATATCATCTTTGAAGTATGGGAGGCAATGTCAGAAGTCTTCAACAAGTATTCTCAATTTCAAAATTATCAAATTCCAAGTTGAAAATACAATGCTGCCTTATAATTTTCATATAATTAAGTAAAATGTGGGTGGTTAAAAAATTAATTAGAAAATTCAAGTTTTTGCTACAGTATGGTGCCAAGAATTTGCCATTGTATCCTGTATAACATTGTCCACTTTTAGTAATTATACAGTGGATATTAACTGATTGATAGTGTGAGGTAGTCAATAGATACTAGCCATTGAAGTTGGCATAATATGCCAATGCCAATGACTCTGTCATAAAATCATGCAGTAAACTAAAACACTCACAGTTTTGACTAACATAGCCATTGTACAGCTATAAGATTTTGCTTTAAGTTGTTGCATTTAATCAGTCCTTACACTCAATATCCTCCCAAATCTTACTTCCAATTACTAATCAGACAAATAATTATAGAATAAAACTAAAAGTTATTGAGCTGTAATAAAAGTGGTTGTCCTTGGTGCTCAAATACTAAAACAGCAAGCTAAAACCTGCCTTTATTTGAAATCATATTATATACTAATTCTTACCTCTTGCGGAGGGTGGTTGCTGGACCAGCCGGACTTATTACTGTATGCGTATGTAACCGCATCTACCATTGCCACTGCTGGAGCTTCTTCTCGCACAAGAAAAGTGTAGCATCGTAGAATACGTTTTCCCGAGGCCTTCCTCACAATAATAGAGAAAAGTGGTGGGTGGCTGCTCTTCTGCGCCATCTCATTGTTGATGTCGACAAACTCTGTTTCCATGCGCTGACCGGTCTCTGGGTGAAGGTAGTTGACGCACTTGGTGGCGGCCGCTATGTGCAAGTTCTGTATGGGAAACCATATCGGTGTTGGGGTCTCAGTCTTGGTACCAACAAACTGTAGCAAAATTCCAGATGTGAATATTGTCAGCCATGAATCGATGCCTTCTACTTCGTTGTGCTTGTCCACCGGGTAACATGTCATCAAAGGCTGCTGTAAAGCCTCCAACCCTTGGCTTGATTGCTTTGGGGTAGAATCACCCAAAAACAGCACGTGACATTTTGTCAACTTTTTATGAGGCCTTTCAGACATGGCAGTATTTGCTGTGCTGATTGGAAACAACAATTTCTAGAATGACCTGCAAAAAACTACTTTATGTAAGCTAATATAAGTATTTCATAAGCATATGATTATGCTGTTACTGTATGATGGAGCCTTGAAAGTGAAAAATCTAGCAAAAGAAGTTATGTTCTCACAGAAATTTAGCCTTCATCCCAAAGCAAAATTAATTAGTGCAATAAAAGAACTTAGACTATTAAAGTTTCTCAATTAGAAATTGCTTTATGCAGCACTGAGTTGGTGATCACTGAGTGCAGTGTTTGGGATCTTGAGTTTGAAGTTAGAGTTGCAAACTCTGCACTAAGTCACCCTAATTTGGTGCTGCTTCTAGGGTCTTTTTTACTGCACAAAAATTGTTATTTATTTTAAGCGGTCTAACAGTAGCTCTACTAGGAACTCCTTAAACACCCAACATACACATTTCATATCACTTTGCATGTTTAATAACTAACTATGCTTGCGCCAAGGCTGATCTATGCTGTAACTTAGTGCAATAGTAGTTAAGTTGTTTTGCTCAATCACTTTTTCATTTTTGAGAAATAACTATGAACATTTTGATAAGTTCAGCCAACAGCACTTAACAGTAATTTAAGGTGAGTTGCAGTAATGTTCTATCACCAGTCTGATAAATAAACTTACCAAACAAGGTTGATGAGTAGAGGAAAACCATTAGCCATAACAAACACCTTGTAGCTACTTTCTAGGCCATTTCACCAAAGAGACTGCACACCGCTTGAGTTAAACCAGTTAAGCCAGCCTTTTGTTTGCACATTGTGTTGAGCTCAAAGAACTAGCTTATTCAAATTGAATAGGGGGTTTGTGTAAATCAATATGCAATAAATGCTCAATGAACTCATTAGCAAATAGTTTATGAACCCAGGCTGGTGTCAAGTATTGAAGTATCTAGCACTAAAATAATCTAGACTCCATATTTTATAGCTATCTACATGTATATGAGTTAAGGCATAGTCATCAAGTATAAGCTCTACTTATATGTGTATTTGCATAGCTTATAGGTTTCTGGTTACCTAGTAGAAGCTTGGATTTTAAAAACAATCAAAGGGCAGACAACTCCTGGTGCTTCATTATGTGTCATCTGTTTCAGCTATCAGATACTGACTGATCCAAATAAATTATATTAGTTTTATTCTATAAACTGCGTTTTCTACAATATATTGCTAGGCATTACAAAAATAATGTATAACTGTCCTTAAATCTAAACAATGTAACTAATTTTAAAGGCTTGTAGCAAAAAATATTTTTAATCTGGGTGAAAAGCTCTTTTCATAATATTCTATCACAGCTGTATAAAGCAAGTAAAGTAGCATGTCTATACCATTCACAGACATGTGTTGTACTCTTTCAAATGTCCTTATTGGCTGCTGTCCAACTGCGTAGCAAAATATTTAGCATGTAAAACTAAAAAACACAATGTTGATAAAAAAGCAGTCAGTAGCCAATAAATGAAGTTACAGATTAACGAACTTTCTCTTATGGTCCACAGGATTGTGAAACTGCCAACTTGCAGCTTCTTCAAAATCTGCTTCACAGTTAGATTGCTGCTTCAACTCAGGTGGCCAGTAAGCAGATGCAGATGACCTAATAGAACTGTCGGTATCGGAGTCATCCTCTCTTTTTGAGTATTCAAAAGGAAGTGACTCAAGTACCACATCTGGTGGATTAGAATGTACTTTAGATGTTTTATTGCATGCTCGTTTAAGATGAGATTTAGTCCCGTGAGGCCCATAAGTTAATATGCTATCAAAGAACCGCTTGAAATCTGGCCTTTGGTTCCAATTTGTTTCATTCCAGTGTGCCGGTCCTTCACTTACGGCCTGACGCTGAAATATGCGAGAGTCCGGAGCATTTGGTAGTATTGAGATATACTTTATTTTTTGGTGTTTCTTTCCTCTGGAAAGTGGTGTCCATTGTAATGGTATTCTTTTGCTCTCTGATACAAACTGTTGTTGAGATGTTCTTGCTTTTTCTTCTACTATGATAGGCTCACCCAGAGACAGATGTTTATTAGATCTCCCTAGTTGACGGTACTTAGAGTTTGTAGTTACTGAGGTTGAATCATGGCTAATTAAACTGTTTCTACTTCCAACTAAGGTAAGTCCATTTTGGCTAACATTCTCTTCAGGTAACTTATGCATTGATAAAGGTTTCATTTTACCATCAAAACTGTTACTCTTCCTTGTTGTTTTTCCAACTTTGGCTGCACCTGATTCTGATTGAGAGCTGGGTAGACGTCTTAACACAACACTGGTAGGTGCTGATGTCGCAGCAGAAATAATAGACGTTCGTCTAGCACTAGCATCTAAACTAGGTACTTGATTCTTTGAAGAGTGAGGTCTAGTTTTTCTGTCATCATGCACAAATAACTCATCTGCATTTGCATTTTGATGATTTTGTATTTTCAAACTTTTGCTGCATGTTGGTGAGGATGTATATACTTTCGTATTATTTTGTAAATTATTTTCAGTTTTCACTTGGTTTTGAAATTGCTCGTACTCAGCAATTGACCTATATTGGCCTTTCCTTCGAGAACTCCGTCTTAAGTCATTATTAGCTCGAATCAAATGTAAACCATTGGTAACAGATTGAGGGTGGGAGCTTTTAGCTACCACATCACCACTCACCTTTGATGTAGTCTGTGGTTGTTTTGTAGAGAGTTTTGACTGGTAAGAAGCTAAGTCAGCTTTTTGCTCCACATATTTCGTCTTGATCTGTTTTACGGGTTTTTCAAGAACAACTTTATTCTGTGTTACTTTTGTTGCTGGATGACTACTTGACAAAGCGACTTCATTCTGGCGCAGATTACTCAGCTTTTTTGCACGACCGTCTGTTTTGCTGCTTTCGTCTGTCAGATGTTTTAGTCCAGTCAGCACCAGCTGATACTCTTCTTCTCCATCTTCTTCATGCTGACTTACACTGCCTTTCTTCTGATTGCACTCTGACATGTCAAATGAACGAATCATATCACTCACACTCTCCAGAATATCATCACTTCCTTTCCGACTATCAACATTGTCATATACACCTTCTAAAGAGTTAGCAGTGGAAACAACTAGATTTTCACAAGCATCGTTTTCAACAGGGCAGCTTTTTGTGACGTGAACCGAGTTGATAAGGTCATCACTGCCAGCAGCTCCATCTCCAGATTGACGATCATCATTCCCAGTTTCTGGTTCTACTTCCTGTTCTGTTATTGTCAAGCATTGTTGAGATAGCGTTGGACTGAGCTCCCTGCTATGTTCTGTTGACGTTGGCAGATTGGAGTCGTCACTCTTTTCATTTCCCCCAACTACTATTCTTGCAATACCATTTGAGTTCTGCTGTAGATGTTCTGCTGACTCTCCATTTTCTGCATCACTATCGTACTGCATAATTGAAGATTTCATTGCACTTTCTACTGTTGTACTCGCTGTGAAACCTGTAATATACACAAGCAATGTTTAGACTTCAGGCCATTAGCTTAATATGTTAATGTTATTTAATATAAACCTACTTAGCAACCAACAGTAGCTTTACCAGTTGCCAAGGTAATAAATGCATTGCCTGAGTGCACCTTCAGAAACCTACTCATAGCTTGCTAAGTTCCTATGGGTAACCTGATGTAAACTAATGGTGTAGACTGTACCTTCACTTGAAATTGGATAAGCAACTGCAAGTATGCTGAGAGCCTTTCTTTGAATGAAAATGCAACAAGTAATTGATTTTAAACTCTTGAAAATGTGCATGCACACACGAACACATATATGCATGTATTGTATTGCAGTCGCATGATAATCTATTTATCAAGCAATATTTTCGTATAAAATTCCAATAAATTGTTCCAGTTGCTAGAAACAGATACAGCAATATGATTGTAGCAAACAAATTTTGATTGAATTTTTTTGTATAACAAGTTTATATTGAAGAGGTGAATTTTTAGCAATGTATGTATTATAGGTTGTTTACTCATTTGAACACATGAAGATATTATATTGTTATGTTACATATCATATTACTGCATAGCCTACAGGTGAATATGGGTGAGTTTGCTGACTGACATTATATTATAGCAGCTGATAAGGTAATTAATTATCTAGTTATTGGGTTATCCTTCAGCTCTGCATACTTGATTCTATATGAACTAAACTGTTGTATATTTTGAGTCGGTGATTAGAACTTCCATACCTTAATAAGCAAGTAATAAAAGCATAATCAAATTCACAGGAATGAAGAAATGGTTTGCCTATGCAAGTGTTTAGTGAGAAACTTATATGGACATTCTTTCAGTCTGTTGTAATAATGATAAATGTAAAACTACATGCAACATTATATCTTTCTTCATTATGCAATAGATGCAGATTGTTTTAATAAAATCCCACAGTTATAAATGGTAGTAGAATAAGCCTGTAGAAATGTATCTGCAAAATAATGACTTTCACCTTGTGTGTATATACAAGTATTATATAATATACATGTATATATAATATAACTTATACTCTGTTTTTGAACTCTGTAGGCTGTAGCTATATCTATTTATTTATTTGTTAGTTAATTTACACATACATGTGTGTGCCACTGTACAAGTTCACCGTGTAGTATTTGCAAATGCCCAATAGTTTTCGTTATCAACAAAAATTTTCACCATTGACCAAAATAAGAATATACTGAAATCTTTATGCCTATCTTTCTGACCATAGCAAGTAGGCTTATAAAACAACAAGTATTAAAATAATAGCCTAGATTTTGCATTGAGCTAATAATTTGTATTGATATCCCAGATATTTATATACATTGATGAAAATATTTGTTGATATAATAGAAAATTTGTGATGCTTTACCACGCATCTTATGAAACAGTTAATAAAGTTGTACTCACGTCTTGAACATGTTGTAATTATGTAAAATTATCCATTACAGCCCAGCTACACCTTCCAGTATTTGTGTGTGGAGGTGCAGTGCAAACGAGAAATGCACTGATGGGGTTTGTTATTGCCAGTACATATATCAATATTATATTATATATCATACATACAGTCTAACTTGCTAATATAGTGCAATTAAATTACTTATGCTGTATACAGGCAGGCATTTGTGCGAGTGCTTTAAATACTAAACTAATAGCAGCAAACCTGCCAGTGTGTTTATGCTTAGTATACTGGCAGGTAGTTTGTGTACTGAGATGCAATAGACTTTCACAACAACTTAGTAGAATTTATTATTGTTTAGTATCTACTATTCAAAAATGAATTAACTGGTTTATATGATTATTATATCAAATTGAGTGTATAACATGATGAAAAGTAATCATGTTTTATTATTTATTCGTTGCATATTTTTTCATTGGCAGCTTATAAATTGCAATATATAAGTTTTAAAGTATAACAAGTTGCCATAGCAACTGATATACACAGGATGAATGACTTAATAAGCTATTTAAAACATTCTATTGTTCTTATATAACAAGGAACTGATTGGCCGACTTGATGAAACCTATTGGCATTGAGCTAACTGCTAAACTATCTTTTACTGTAATTACATATGCAAACCTCATATATTATAAATACATAAAATATTTTACTATAATAAGCTGTTAATTCTATATCAAGTTTCAACTCTTAGTCATAACTACATTATATTGTCTTTAATTTATAAAAGGCAATAGAGTATTTGCTATTAGTTATTCTATTATACTGTACCTGAAAGTGGATCCCTGTACCGGCCCCTCACTTTTCTCATCACCACATCCTGTTTGATGCTGTCGCGAGAATCTCTATCAGAAGTTGGTTTGTCACAAGAAGAAGATCTTTGATAACTGTGAATAACAGGTTTTCTATTGGCTAGGACTAACACTCCCTTACCATCGCTATGTTTGCCAGTGGCTGGAGTTGGTTGACTCACAAGTAAAGAGTTACTCTTTCTACTTTTTGTTAAAGAAGATTTGCTGCTACGCATTGAATCAGTGCGGCACATTTGACTATACCCTGAGCATTTAGAGAAATTGTCTTCTAAACTTTTGTTGGCATGCTTATGACCTTGACCCTTGTGAGTTGGCTGACTTCTAAGACTTTCCCCTGTAGAGCTTCGTGTAGACTGTGCTCGAGATGAGTTAATGCTGGGGCTTTGCCGTAACCCCCAAGCATATTTTTTGTATTCTTTGGGGCTGCTCACAACCTCAACTGAGGCAAGAGTTCGCCGTTTAGATTGCGGAGTTGTTTGTTCATTGTCAGTCGAAAAAGTACCCTTTTGTAGCCATTGACTGTGCGCTTTGTAATAGCCTTGGGTCTTGACTTTCTGCTTTATCAGATTGACAATTCGGAAGGAATCATCCGCTGTTTTACATAAAAGAACTATCACTTGGTATTTGCTTGATACAGTTTCATTGGCGAAGTAACATATCTTTGGGCTCACGTGGTCCACCTAAAAGTAGTTCAATCTACTATTAACTACAAGTAAACAGTATTAAGAAAGTAGACTTTTGTGAGAATTCAAAATTTTTATGAAAGCAATTACTAAGGAAGTTTGTAATGCAAATTATAGTTTTCTAGAAGTTCAGCAGTGAAACTGTTGCTTGCTATACATAGCATATGCCATCATATTTTCTTAAATCTGGCAATGTCTTTTCAAGCGTCAATCACATAGAAATTGCTGAAAGCTCCTCATAGCTTATAGTTACCACAGGTAGCTGCCAAGAACTTACATTGACCCAGGTCTGTGCACATCAACACTTGTATTGTTTTGTTATAACATATCAGTAGATTGAAAATTCTTAATACTATATGCTCTAATACTAAAAGAAATTTTTCAAAGACATTGTGATTTCACATGCAAAGAACTTAGGTGCAATAATTCTATAGACGTTAGGTAATTAAAACAAGAAATTATGATATTGAAATTGTTGTCTCTTTTCAAAATGGTGTTTTTCTACTTGTAATCCTAACAACTGGGCCTCACTATAATTGTATAGTCTATAACAATATGTATATTAAAGTAATTGTCAGGCATGTATTTAAATTTTTTGAATGTAACAAGCAAGTTTACCTATAGCCTATATAGAGTATAGACTACATGTAATATAGCTTTGCATGCATGTCTAATATGACATATGAATCATTGCAATTTGGTCTGCCTAGAACTGTTAATATTATTATTAGAAAGCTTGGTGCTTAGTAGTTCATGAAGACAAAAAATTTAAAAAAAATCATCGTTGAAATATTATTGAATTTTATCTAATGCATTTATAAGACACTTTTATTTTCAGAATTTTTTTTTAATGCAATTATCCTTAAAATAATTATGTCTTTAAAATTATATTTGGATTTTAATAAATCTTAACTTTTTAGTGATAACAGAAAACTGTGAAGTTTCATATTTCTGGTGATTCACACCAATATTTTAGAACTAATAATTCATAATGCATTTTCAGTGGCTTATTTTCCTATCCTAATCAGTTAGTTATATATGCTGGGCAATAGACTTCAAAGTCAGACAACTCCAATAAGGATTTTCTATTAAGTTTACATAAATACTTTTACCTAGAATAATTTAGAAAGTCTCTATTCTACTCATTCTTTTACTAATTGTCATGTGCCTAATTAAGAGCTGTAACCTTGACAGAACAGAAGCATCAGGCACAAAAACTGCCCACTGAATGCGATATGTAGAACAGTTGAGAAATAGAAACTGAGGCTAGTAATAAGGTTTGAAGGGCTACTGCTCAGTTCATTAGTTATTACCTCTCTTTTTTGGAATAGGTATAAATAAAAGTTTGCTAATCAAATATTTTTTGTAATATTTTTGCAACATAACCTAATATGCTTATAATAGCTGTTTAGATCAAGTGGGTGGATCAACTATGATCTCTAATTATGCATGCTATCTTTGTTAGGACTAAAAAGAAATGTAAAATTGGTTCTCACAAATAATTCAAAATAACAGACACACAACAGAAATTTGTCCCTGCCTCACTTTCATATATCAGCTAGTGTAACATGCTAAAAAAGAAAGTTGACTCTAGAAGGATGCCAACAGCTATAAGCAGTTTTGAAGTTATGAAATATTTTATATAGATGGTACATACACTCTGATATGTAGCTATATTTTACTATCTACACTTTGAAAAGGAATACTTAACACTCACTAAAGACATTATATACTGAACAAGTAGCATGCAAACATGATTGGAATAATGTAAGTTTCAGATCTACAGCTATAAATTGAGTGATGAAAGGAGGTGATGTGAGATTTACCATATTCGCCTAAAAATTTATTGAAGCTTTCGATAAACAAAGAAAATAGTGTAAAAATTATTTATTTTGAATGACTGCAAATCTACATACTCTCAACTTAATTCTGTAATCTTAACTTGAAGATAAAGAAGCCAACTGCTGATAATTATAAACACTATTTAGTCAACTTGACATGATCGACGGGCGTAAGAAGTTGACTGGGCATGTGCTGAAGATGAAAAGAAGTAAGGGTAAAGTAATGATGGGTGTAATCTGCCAACTTTATCAGCTGATCTTTATAATATGACACTGACTATTTGTTTAAGGAAAAATACCAATGGTTTAATATGGTGGAAAAGTTATAATAGAAATTGTAAGCTTCAGTACTTTGTAAAAACGATTTTTATAAATCTTAGTAGACTATTCTGTTTCTAAGAGTTTTTGTAAATAGATATATTTAGTTGAAGTAGTGTAGGCATAAATGTTATAATATCAAATGGTTGTTTTATACATTTGCATATCTAGATATTATATATCTGATTATTAAAAATCACAGCTCACTATGGTAAATCTCATGACAGAAGTCATTTAAATGTGAATAGCAACCTGTGATGTTACGTGAATTCTATTACAATGAGTATTAATAATCTCACCTCACATTCTTTGATCAGGCTGATTGGTATTCTCTCTATCTTATTATGGAATACAGTTCGATCAGTAAGTGTAAAGGAGTTTCTCGAAATCTTGACTCTAATCTTTTCTGCTGTGTTCAGATATAGAGATAAATTTTCTTTGACCTGTCAAAACAAGCATTATAATGGGCTTTTCTTTGTTATGGCACTATCTGTATCTAAGTGCATGGAAAGTTTATAAAAATGAAATATTTTTTCAACATTCTATTATAATACAAGACAATAGCGTGGTTCCAGAGCATTTAATGACCTTAGGCAAATGTGGTATGACCTTAAGCATCTACAACGGCCTTTTTGTAAATCAGTTGGCATTAGGCATAATATAGATTATAGAGTCTTGTTAACACATGAATAGAGGGAGATAATCACAATAACTCAAGCTATACTGTTGCCTCTTAATTACTTGCCAAACCCTTAACTTTCAAGATGACTGCAGTATAAAATCGCTACAAAACTACAATGACAACACTAAAATGTTGTTATTCAAACCTTTGATAATAAAAGTTTGAGCTTTGAGATTTGACACATCCATTGACTTTTTACAGTAAAACTGCAAAATTTATGCTTGTCAATGCAGTTTGGAATTTATAGAAATAATGAAATCTTCTAACTTTGTACGTTCAAATTTGAGGATCGAGTGATAGAGTTCTAATTTTATAATTGTTCTTGTTCTTATATTTCATCCTATAAGAATAAGATAGCATATGTATGTTAATTCAAGTATCTCATAAATTTTAGCAGACTTTGGGTTACAAAGTTTGACTGCATGCCTCACATTTAAAGAGTTTGTGAAATAAAGCAAGTTGAGATTTCAGACAAAAATATAGCAAAAAGGTATTAACTCAGTTCTCACTAAGTCTAGCAGTTGTTTCAGAACCCAAACTTTAAACTATTAATTAGCGTAACAAGAATTCACATCTCTATTGACAAAGGAGATGCAACTGAGTGAGTGTGGGTTTTGGGCTTGGGATACTCTGACCTAAAGTAATTAAGGTTAAGTAAAAACTGCGGCAGTAAAAGTATCAGAAAAGTTTAGTTTCATTTACTATTTCTTGTACAGACAACCAGTCGACGGTAACACACTGTTTACTGAAATGCTGCCAATAAGTAAAGATTGAGGAAAAACAATACTTAGACTAACAACGACTTTAACTTTGCAGTGATTGCTTCTATTGCTTACAGTTTAATGTTTAATATGTGTTATAGGTTGCTAAAAACATGCTTTACGTTGTACTAAGCTTTTATTTCTGCTTATGATTATAAAATTTAAAAGATTGAAAACAGCACTTGCAAGTGCAGTTATAGTTATAGTTACAATTTTTTTTAGTAGATTGTGAAGGATAACATATTTTAAGCTTGGTTGAGCTCTAATAAAATATAACTTGATTTGTAAAGTAAGAGAACTGGCTGTATCATGTTACCATAGCAATATCATTATATAACAATTGAATCGTTTCATTTTCAAATGATCCCAGAGTTGAAAGAGCATCACTTGGAGTTGGAAAATTGAGTCATGCCAGACAGTGTTATATATAAAATGTATAATCAAAGTTTGTTATTAATATTAAAAATTATATGTTTACGAACATTTGTATTTGTATTTATATTTTTTGTTAAGAAAAAAACCAACAACATAGAAAGGATAATATTGATTGTCATGTCGAGCTATGCACATATTTTGCCTATATTAGAGCATCATGATTCTGGTTTCTCTAATTATAGTTTGAAATACAGGAATAAATAAACTACTACCTCTGCACTGTGTTGTGTGTTACATTAGCCTTACCTGATCCGTGTAATCTCTCAGATGATCTACTATGAATCTTGCCAGTAAACTACCTTTTCTTTCTACACTCTGATGCAGCATACTTTATAACTCAATTATTTTAAACCCTCTTTGAAGAAGCCTAAAACAACACATGTGTACGTCATTGACAATTGAAATGATAAAGCCATCAGAGCAACTTTAACACTATAAATAACTAACAATTGAACTTCAACTTTATATAGTTTGAATTAAATAAATGTGTAAACGCTGAATAACAGTTACAATACAGGCACATATACAAACATTATATTTTTATTTTATGTAATAAATATACTTGCAATAATATATTCTTTTTTAATAAAGTATCTATAATATTTTTTTAAACGCAGCAGTGAAAAGGTTTACAGCAAGCAAATTAATCTTGCACAATAATCAACAGACAATTTTCAATTTCTACTCTTTTGTGGATTACACATAGAATGAAAACTACAAAGAATTCACCTGTGCACTAAGTATAGCTACATTCCTGCACACTCAGTATTTATGCACTCACTCCTACACTGAGTATAATATACTTACTTCTACACTGAGTATAATATACTTACTCCTACACTAAGTATACTTACATATACACTGAGTATAATATACTTACTCCTACACTAAGTATACTTACATATACACTGAGTATAATATACTTACTCCTACACTAAGTATACTTACATATACACTGAGTATAATATACTTACTCCTACACTAAGTATACTTACATATACACTGAGTATAATATACTTACTCCTACACTAAGTATACTTACATATACACTGGGTATAATATACTTACTCCTACACTAAGTATACTTACATATACACTGAGTATAGTATACTTACTCCTACACTGAGTATAATATACTTACTTCTACACTGAGTATAATATACTTACTCCTACACTAAGTATACTTACATATACACTGAGTATAATATACTTACTCCTACACTAAGTATACTTACATATACACTGAGTATAATATACTTACTCCTACACTAAGTATACTTACATATACACTGAGTATAATATACTTACTCCTACACTAAGTATACTTACATATACACTGAGTATAATATACTTACTCCTACACTAAGTATACTTACATATACACTGGGTATAATATACTTACTCCTACACTAAGTATACTTACATATACACTGAGTATAGTATACTTACTCCTACACTGAGTATAATATACTTACTCTTATACTAAGTATACTTACTTGTACACCGAGTATATAAAAGTATTTCCACAATCAACTCATCAAGCTCAATGAACCACTTTCACTACCCAGTTATTTCACTTTTTAAGAAAGTGCAAGCAGTTGTATCCGAGAGCATCCACTATCTCTACAATCACTGCACAGTTGCCAAGAGCAAAGTTAAAATAGACTATAGATACCCTAGCCGCTATAAGAAGAAACAGTATTTTATCTATAGCCAAGGCTAAGATATCTCTACAATCAGCATGAAGAATAACCTGAATAGTAACAACATACACTGCCAAACTACCATAAGAAATGCAATTAGATGAGGTAGCTTAATGCATTGTGTTATACTACTATTACTATATTGTACATCAGTAGAGAGATAAATATAACATTACACAAGAAGAGACTGTAATACTACCTTATATCACTCTTTTTATTGGCGAAACATTCCGCAGCGTACATAATTACAATATTATTGTGTAAACTCTAAACGTACATTGTGTGTTGGTCTCAGCTGATTCGTAGGCCCTGAAAGTTGCTAATATGACTGCTGCACCCAAATTAGTTGATCATCTTACAAGACCAGTTAAGAGAAGTGGTAAAACAGGTTTATGAATGAAGGGAATTGCATAAGAATTACTATAAATGTAAGTAACGGCAGGGAAATGGTGAGATCATGGTCCATCAACCTTCTTCTAATTTTCTTTGTGTATGAATTTACCTCACATCCCAACATTACTAATTAATTATCATAATGCTAATACTCTAGCAGTAATCCATCGTTTCACCAAAATACTGCATTTTAGTATAAGATGCAAAGTAGCTAAAAATAAGTAACATGAAGCAATAATTAAAGTAACATTCAATAGCAGTAATAACTGTCACCATTCGCAATAGAAGACTGGTGATAACCATTAATTGTAGACATGTCCTACGCCAATCAAGCATATGATATTTGTAGCTTAAGTTCTAAGGAAAAACAATGCCTACACAAAGTAAATGCAATGTTATTGCATTTGAAAACTGACACTGTATTATCACAGGTCATGGGGCTGTAGCGAAAGTAGAGTGAAATTACAGTGCTTATCATTAAAGTCATAATATCGTAGCTCTAGGATTTCAGATGGAAACAAAGAGAGAGTTGCTATATGCCGTTTGAAATAAGACTAAAGAAGGGCTAGGACTGAATTGCATGAACGGTGCTCAGTCCACTTCAAATAGTAAGTTGTGCTATAGCATTGCAGCAAACTGAGTTGATATTTCTCAAAAAGAATGTTAGATACAAAATAATTATAATATATTAGGAAGATTTAGATAACATGATATTGAGAGTTCAGACTAGCATGGAGAGAATAAAAATAATATGTTCTGTAAACTATGCATGATAAATATATTTTGATGCACAATTGTACTAAATGTCAGTGTACACTAGTTGTTGATTTACATTATGCCTTTAGGCTTTAAAATTCAAAGCCTTGTTTGTTGCTAAACTTAAATATTTATTTAGGTTTTTGAACTTCCGACTTAGCTTAGTCACTAGCATTGGTAGATTCTCTAATCGAAATAAAATTGTCTTTTATGCATTGCTCCTAAGCAAGCTAAGAGGCCAACCATTAGTTGCTTTTCAATGCTTATGGCTTGTGAGGTTTACTAATGGAAAGAGTGAGCTAATATCATCTGAGCTTGCAACAAATAAGAAGAAAGAGAAGCTGTACATAGTGAGCTAATACTCTATGCTTCAATAGAGGAGACAACTCTGTGTGCAGTGACCTTCAACTAACATTACTATAATTGAAAAGTAAAAAAATAAAATGTGAATTTGTCTGGGTGCCACATTTCATCACCTTAACCATGTCTAGATAAAGACTGGAGTGACTGCTGATAAAATAAACTCTAAAGCAGCTGCTGTTTACAGTCAAGGTTTATCTGTTTGCATGACTTGAATTTGAAAAACTGTCAGAGATTCAATAATCTCACAATCTTTAAACTTCAAATAATAATTTTATATCTTCAGTATAATTGAAAACTCATGTTTAAAATATTTAAGGAGCTAATAATTATTAACAATTATTACTATATTTTTTCTTAGAAATATAATGAATCATTTAAAGAATCCCTGTTTTATATGCAGTCTATGTCTTCTTTTAAATGTGAAAAAGATTTTTTATGCTAATTTGTCAAATGTCAGCTATTACATTGTATCTAATTCATTATAATATGTCTTTCTTACAAGTGTCTTTTTCTTATAAGTGTCTGCTGGTCAGCTTTTCAGCTGCTGCTAAATTAGTTTCTTTTTTAATTTGATTCTATGTAATTTATTAAATAAATTGACTTGATGTGATTAGATAATATCATAACTATTAATGAATAATATTTTCCTATTTGCCAACTCAAATGCATGCATGTATGCAATTAACTTATTTGCCATAATACTCTTTTCCATTTGATGTGGCGATGTTAAAGAACTTCATAACTTAAAGTTTTAACTTCTTAATACTTGAGAACAGTCCGACCAAATGAATTTCAAATGCTCACGACATTATTTTCTATGTTATAATGTTATTCAATACATGCCTTTTGAAATTAATTTCTTAAATGCCAAAAATTTCCTTGGATACCGTTGTATAATTACGGAAACTAATATATTACTATTCTGGTATTTAATACTCACAACTGCTGCTGTTGGAACAAAATATAATGCCTGAGTTCTAAAAAGTGCAGTTGCTGCTATTTCTGCAGTGCTTTATTCAGCTCCAAGTATTACACAAAAGATAACTATAAAGTTGTCTTCTCTCAACTACAGCGCCTTCTATGTGGAAGATCATAACCGAACACTACATAATATATTCTACATAGCAACCACTGCATAGAAATGCTTTCATTTCAAACAGAGCTTCTATATATAGAACAAATTAGGATGCCCAAAGACAACTAAACGCCTTGATAAAAATGTGAATATCAAAAAACTTTCTTTTCAAATTTGTCTTTATCTTTGTCTTTATCTTTGTCTTTGTTTTTATTGATTGGATAAATAATTATTATTAAAATAACAAAATAGTGACACATGTGATTGAAACAATAAACATAAAACATGCTCAAAAAATTCATTCTAGTGAATTTTTAAACATGTTCAATTTTTACTGTAATAAGAAACTTTTGAAGCTCCTACGTTTTTTAACTCACAAAGTAGGTGTGCATAATTTATGTGTCCTCATCTATCTTCACCTATCTCTGCTCCGTCTTATTTGAGTAATGGGTGGTTGCCGGAGGCTTAGCTCATATAGGCTTCTCTATCTAACGGTGTGTTGAGCATCCTCTTCAATGAGGGAACATTATGTATACTATTATGAAAATCGAATCGGGTGCACTACAGTGAGTAATTACGCAACTATAATGAGCGGGTTTTACTGCATACCAGTTGGAAGCAGATGAACAGGTGGCGACATCGCCTGCCCCACCAGTGTCTCAAGTAGCAGCCGCTACCATAGCCACACCGGCCCCACCAAGTTTTCCATGTTACTGGATATTGTGAAAGACCTGCAAGCTGACTTAGAGAAAGTACAAGAAAATCAGGCTGGCAGACGAGCTTCTCAAACACGGGACGATCCTGCCAAGCCTCTACACCTTACTTGCTGGGGGAATGCGAGTCTGAGGGACACGTAAACCGAGACAGTCTTTAAACACCCACGGCCTGCGGTAACTTCCGCCAACCCCATCCAGGAGGAGGTACAGACAATGCCAAGGAAAACACGGATGGAACTTTTGATGTAGAGTGGCAGGCACCTCAGATATCTCGGACACCGCATATATACATGTATATATATATATATATATATATATATATATATATATATATATATATATATATATATATATATATATATATATATATATATATATATATAATTATATATATAATTATATATATATAATTGTTATGCATGTGTTTTTTCTTTTAGTATTGCTCCACTAATCATGACATATTGTTTTGGTTAACCTCATATTTTTTCTCTTGTGTGTTTCATTTTGTAGGATGTTTTTTGTGAGGCTCAAATTATATTTCTGTTATCGAAAAGAGGGGTGCTTTTTGATGAGGGGGGGGGAGGGTGAAGTAGATTTTGAAAGTTATTATCACATTATATTTTGAAAGGAGGTTTTGGAATGCATTAACTGTTTTATTTATGTAAATACCCAAGCGTTCTTTGTCTGTTGTGGGTTTGATTTCAAACATTTTACAGCCCATAACAGGGGTGAGCCAACCGGTTTAGAATCAGTCTATCACTGCAGCACAAAAAGTACACTTCATTGATAAAAACTATTACACTTATTTGCTGGTAAAATAAAGTATTCTCTACACTTGGAAATCGTCTTCTCACTCTCCCCTTACTACATAGAGTTATGTTCTCCAGTTAACTTTGCCAACCCACAAAATTATCGCACCGTTCATAGCTGGTTTTACAAAGTTGCAGTCATCAGTCAACCGCCATCACTGAAAGATGTGTATCACAGTATGTGGAGAAGTGCAGTAGTGGAGCGTTTTAATAATTTGTGTCACTTAAACAGGACACCTAACGTGCGCAATTTGGCTGAAAATATAGGGGTTTTAAACTTTACTTTTTTGGATAGTGTTGCCACAAATGCTTTACACACTATGATAATTTTTTCTTTAATTTTCTTAAATGTCTTAAATCTAAACAGTAATTGCTCATATTTATTGGATACCAACTGAAAGGTTATTGTCAAAATTGTTGATATGTTTGTTTAAGAATCAAATAATTATTGCCCTGGTATAATATATGTAATAGTTATAAAAAGAGAATTAGAACAAATAAAACATCGACAATTTTTCTTTAATATAATGATTGTGTATCGTAGTAGTTTATTAAAATAAACTAACATTGGAAAGAAAATCTAAAAATTTACTAAATTAAAATAAATCATATCAAATAACATATGCATGTGACCTCTGAACAATAAAAAATTTACTAAATTAAAATTATTGAAATGATTACTAAATGTCTTTAAAAAATTGCTTTAATTTGGTAATAGCAACAAGATTTGGATTACATGTTACTGAACACGGTATGCTATCTCACTAAAAATTTCACATAATGGTAAAGAACAGGTTATAGTCAATAGCAAATAGATTTATATAGAATGGTGGAAAGACTAGGTTACCAGAAGTATGAATTTTTTAGTTAGCTTTGTTTTTTAGATCAAAATATTATAAGTTCACTGTTGAAGTGAATCCATCATTCATATTTTTATGTAATAGCTTTACAGGTAAAATTAAACAAATATAAAGTTGATAATCAACGTGTAAAGATCTTGTCATTCTAGCTCCAAAAGACAGCAAATAAGATACAATCTCTATGATGTCTGTTGTGGAATCTGCTGTGAAAAATTTTCCGACTATATGAATGTGCATTTTAAACATTATCAGCATTTCATGTTTCTCAGTTGTGTTTCTTCATGTGAGAAACAAGATATACTTTCCGAGCAGCCTTGTAGTCGCATAGTTTACAGTGGAATGGATTTTCTCCAGTATGTATTCTAATGTGATTGCTAAGATGAACTTTTTGTTTGGCCTTATAGTCGCATACACTGCACGCAAATGGTTTGTCTCTTGTGTGTGTTTTCATGTGTCTGTTAAATGACTCTTGTGAGTAGAAGCATAACCACAAATTTCACAAACAAATGGTTTGTCTCCTGTGTGTGTTTTCATGTGTCTGTTTAAATGACTCTTGTGAGTAGAAGCATAACCGCAAATTTCACAAACAAATGGTTTGTCTCCTGTGTGTGTTCTCATGTGAGTTTTCATGTTACCTTTAGAAGCAAAGTTCTTTTTACAAAACTTACATGAGAATAGTTTATTTCCAGTGTGTATTCTCATGTGTTGACTAAGATTACTTTTGTTTCCAGTTTTATATTCACATACACTGCACTCATGTGGTTTTTCACCAGTATGTGTTTTTATGTGTTTCATGAGAGAACCTTGCTGTGCTGTCTTGTAGTCACATTGATCACATTGAAATGGTTTCTCCCCAGTATGTATTCTCATGTGCACTGTGAGACTGCTTTTATGGCTAGAAGCGTGACCACACACTTTACATTCATATCGCTTCTTGTCTCTGTGTGTTCTCATGTGTTTGGTAAGACTATTTTCATGTTTTGTTTTGTAATTACATTGAAGGCGTTGAAAACCATTCTTTTTGGTGTCCTGCAAATGTCTAGGTGTAGAAAGACTAACTTGATTTGTAAATTCATATTCACCAATATCGTGTACAGGTTTTCCCTGGTTACTTTTATTACTTGCTGGAATATCTAGATTTTCCTTTTGATCAAAAGAGTCTTCAAGTATGCTACATGCATGTAGCAGCATACTTGCAGTCACATGCATATTATTACTAGTGTGATTTTCTGTAATTCTGTTGGAGTTGTATTCATCTGCTCCTTTACTCAATAGATTCACCAGACTATCAAAAGTGTTTCTTTCATTCCAATAAGTTTGTTCTCCATCTACAAAACACAAAAAAGCAATATAAGTAGCACTTACAACTTTTTAACGATTGTTTTAGTTTTTACTTTTACATAAAATAGTTGCTGTTATGTAATTTCATTTTTGTAGTTGAAAAAGACAACACATGTATTTGGATCTCTTGCTCCTGTATATATATATATATATATAATAAAATGAGTGTTTATAAAACGTTACTAGAGTGCTCTATAGAAATAAATCTAGAGCGTAGACATTAGAAGAAATAAAATGAGATTTGATTAATATAATGGCATTTATTACTAGTAGTTTCGTACACAAGAACGATGTGCACTCGTCAGATAAATTAGCCACTATGATTGCTTACAACTATAAATAATGTAATATGTAAATATACACAGATTAAAGCTAGAAGATCAAAATACAACAAAGAGGTAGCATTGTAATTAATTGGCTATGTTACAGCATTCTTGAGTAAAAATTTACTACCATGTCTGCATATGGATAAAAAGTCATAGCGCTTATTGAGGGAAGACAACTGTGGCTTATAAAGAATGAAAAATTTTTCCCATGAGCATAGCTGACAGATTTTAGTGTTGTTGTTGTATGGTTGAGCTTTTCTGAGAATTTTCCAGGATATGGTAAAATCCAGACCTTTGTCTTTTAAGGTCCAGATGTGTTTGCTCAACTCAGTTTGCATGCGCTTGGTTGGGTGTCTGAAAGAAGCAAGGTATTTGTAATATCTTGCCTTGAATGCAGTGGAGGAAATTCCTATATATGTTTCGGCAGTATCTTTTGATGAGACGGATACTTTGGCCTGGTACACAATGTTTGGGGTGGTGCATTCTCCTGGGAGCGGGCATGTCTTTACATTTCTACAGTTACAGCCTGCCTGTGATATAGGGGTGGTGTTGCATTTAGTAACACTTTTGTTGTGAGCAGTGATGGTCTGCTCTAAATTTGGGCAGCAACTGTAGCTGAGTTTGAGTGTGTTTTTATTAAATATTTTGTGCAGTGGGTGTTTGGTGTTGAATATATCTTTTATCAGCTTGAGGTATATGGAGCCGATTTTCGTCTTTACATTGCGGCTATAAGGTGGATTGTACCAGATGACTTGTCTTTGTCTGATGGGTTTGATGCTTGTATTGGTGTTGTCAGTATAGTCTTTGTATTTGAGTTGGTAGTCATATCCGCTTTTAGCCAAAGCATCTTGATATAGTGGGGTGGCATTGTTGAAGATAGTTTCATTGGTAGATATGTCACAAAGTCTGCGGTTTATAGATTCTGGTATGTTTTTCAGTATGCTGGGAAGATGGTTAGAGTCTTTGTGTACATACAGAGGGATGTTGTTGGGCTTGGAGTATGGTGTATGATGTTTCTTGACCAGATCTAGGGTGACATCTAAATAGTCAGTTGTCTTAATATTTACATCTATGGTGATCTTTAGACCGTGTGACTGGAATAATATGCAAAGATCTTTTTTCAGTTTTTCAGCTAGTTGTGGTTTAAGATCTGTTACACCTAGCCCATCGTCTCGATATAGTCCAATGTTAGCTTTGAACTTTTTTGAGATTGTACTTAACAAAAATAATCCTACTAATTCACATGTTTCAGCACCATCATGTGAGCCCATAGTGACGTCAAACAAATTATCTGATTGCCTTTTACCCCAAAATGAGTTGTCATGCACCAATATGGATTTTTTTGTGTGCAATATGATATTCCGTTCATGGTTGCTGACTGTAGTATGCAAGTTGGCAAAGTCGAGAGCATCAGATAGTAGCTTTGGCGATATAGATGGATAAAATTCCACAATATCGAACACGATAAAAGAGTGCCTGTTTGTGGTGGTCAAATTGTCAAACCAATGTAAAACTGCAGATGTGCTTTTCCACTGACTTAGGCCAAGTTTGCTGTTTATCGATGTATTAATTCTGTCAAGTAGTTGTTTACTCACCCTACCTATCTCTGGTTTAGTGGGGTTAATAAGGCGGCAGGTGGGGTTAGTTATGTAGTTAGCCTTATGATCCTTGATAGTAATGAAGGCGGGTTTCTTAGCTGTTATAGTAATTCTGTCATCAAGTTCCAATTGTTCAGCCATGGCTTTGTTCTCACTAGTGATGTTGGAGACTTTGTCATTTGATATTTTCTTATAGGTTTTAGTGATGTTGTTAGTTAAGAGTCTGTCATACGATTCTTTGTCCATTTTGTAGAAATTGTTGCTTTTGTCTGCAGGCACTATTATATTGTCGCTCATGGTTATTTTATGCTTGATGTCGGAGGATAGCTTGTCTTGAAAAGTATTGTGGACATGTCTAAACTTAACAGATCGGATCATGTCAGCTAATCCTTGTTCGAAACTTTGCATAGCTGTGATCTGTGGTGGGGACTTTTTAGACCTGAATCCATAAGTTTCCTTCATGCTAGATCTAGAGTCAGGATTTAGGAAGAAGAAGGCAGCCCATCTCATTCTGATGACTAAAGATTCTGTGTATTGGATCAGTCTCCGTATATACAGTGATTGTGATGGAATCGGTATATTCATAGTTGAATAATCAAATCTTAGTTGTTCCATTTTGCAGTTTATAAATAGAGTGCTCTACTTAAAGGAGCGTAAAATAGTAAAATGAGTGTTTATAAAACGTTACTAGAGTGCTCTATAGAAATAAATCTAGAGCGTAGACATTAGAAGAAATAAAATGAGATTTGATTAATATAATGGCATTTATTACTAGTAGTTTCGTACACAAAAACGATGTGCATTTGTCAGATAAATTTGCCACTATGTTTCTTACAACTATAAAATTTTGTAATATGTAAATATACACAGAATAAAGCTAGAAGATCAAAATATAACAGCATCTAACCCCCTGATGGGGGCAGACAAATGGAAAGCTGACGCATGGGGAGGTCACGATGACATCTTTGAGATAGATGAGCAGTGACTTTTAGTGTAAACCTCTGAGGATGTTTCGTGAGTCGTTGGGAGGTAGCCAGAATGGATGTCAGCTCAAACTGCAATACCTTTTGCTGCCTTTTCTTAGTCATCAAAACTGATAGGTGTTTGCCAGTATGCGCTCAGCAGCTCCAATGAGCTAAAGAATGTGCCGGGCATCTGGCGACTCATTTACCAGAGAGAGGGGCAAACATCCTGGATGGTCATGTTGTTAATTTTGCGACAATTCTTGCACAATCTACAGCTGCCATCTTTTTCCAGACCAGAACAACTGGAGATCTCTATGTATTGCAGATCAGGTCCTGGTTTAAACTGTGTTGCCCCTGACGGCTCAATTTCTTCTAAGCCAGTCTGTGAGTCGGTTGTCTTCTCAAAATCATCTTGTCAGCCAGAAGAATTTTTAGGCCGATGACCTTGGTAAGGCCTATGTCTTAGCCCCTGCTCCATCACCAGGTGCTACTTGGTGCTCGTACAGCTGTCACAGGCAGCATCATTCAAGTTTGTTTGTTTGTTTGCTTGTTTGTGACATCAGCTAGCCAAAAATATGTCTCCCATTATTTAAGAGTCCTTTTCCCAGTCTCAATCTTAGCTGCAATGCGTGGGGCTGTAGTCCCAGGCTGCTAAATAACTGTAAGAATGCTTTGAAAGCAACAGAATCTTCCTGCTAGCCTTATCAAAATTATTATGAACACTCTGGACCAACCGCTCCACCCGGGTCGCATGCTTCTGTAGAGGCACCTTAAGTTCGAGCCTCAGTTCCAAACTAGAATCACAGCACCCAAAGATAGTGTCTGCATTGGCTTCTACCCTGCAGAGTTTAGCCCAATACGTTAAACAAGACCACAGGTGTAAGAGTGCCACATGAGAGAGATTTTTGGAAACGGCCGCCACATTACTCAAGGCTGTAATTAATTTCTCTGCCCCCTTCTCTGCTGAAGACCGGAGCCTAAAGATGGTGCCAGTTGACAGGTAGTGCCTATTCAGCCTGTCCTATGTGGAGGACCAGGATGGCAGCCTGTAGTAGAGTTTGCTCCTCTTCTACTAGGCCCTAGGGAACAACCATCTCAGCCGCAATATGGCGATCACCTCCGTCCAAGGCTTTGCTGTGTCTTCTTTTGTTTAGGAGCAAATTATCTCTTAGAATCTCAGAATTACCACCACCAAAATTTTGTATTGTAGTTGAATTGCAGAGAGTAAAATTGCTAGTGGGGGTTGTGAGAGTTCTTATATTACTTTGCCCAGAACATAACAACTCTTTGTAATGAAATAAAAAGAAGACGGGAAGTGTCAGTCAGTTGTGATGTACTGCAGATCTGCTTATTACAGAGCCCAGGTTTGACTCTTCAAACAGTATAATTGCAAAAAGGCAATTATAGTCACATATAAATGTATAGATAATAGAACATTACTAGGTGCAGTTCCAGTTTAATTGACTGGCTGAGGCATCTGACCTTACTTATATATCAGTAAAATGCTTCATCCAAATTGGGCAACCAGCAGACACTCGAACCCACCAAATGAAATGATTCAGGGCATCCAAAATTCAAGAAAAGTTTAATCAGCAAAGTTGAGCTCCCGAATTTGCATTCAGGGAACCCGACTACGTCGACTCCGGATGCCATAGTGAATCTAATCATGCCATATAGATTGCATTATGCTTACTTCAGCATTAACAATTAAACAATCACTAAAGCAGAGAGTACACGCGTGTGATCTAAGCATACAAAGAATGCAGGTGTTGGTGCTGCGGGAATAGAGATTCACCGGTATTCCATGGATTGATCAATTTACTTTGTCTGTGAAGGGAAAGATTTGATGATTTTGCTTTTATCAACTTAAACACACTCACCTATTGAACTGCCATCTGCTTCATTATGCATTCCTAAAACCTGAAAAGCCTCAGAGATAACTTCAGACAGAGGAACATCAGGTTCTTCTGGTATATTATAGTTGTCATATACTGTAGCTTTCGTGTTGATTGAGATATGATTATCCGAATTGATTGTAGGAAAGGAAATGACTGAGTTTACAGGAAGACTATTATAACTTTGAGTGAAGTCTTCAAAGGTGACAGGAGTTACCCTCTCAACATCATCCCATAAGTGAGCGTCAGGTACTGCAGCTGGCATACTGAAAAAGTGTTGAGTATCTGGAGTCATTGAAGTCACTAAACCAGTGTTATATTGCCATACGCCATGTTCAAAGATATGGCTTGTTTCTTGCTCATAGTGGTTGGGTGTTTCAAGAATCTTTTGATGCTCAATAACTACAACACAACAAAGAAAGACCTATCAAATGCTTATACTAATAATTACTAACAGATTTAATGAAAACTTGTCTCCAAATTTTGTAAAAAGTTCATTTCCATTATTGACATATAATTATCGGGTTTTACAAAATGTTATTATACTTACATGGTGGACAAACCGACATGCTAGATGATCTGTACACAGCTGATGAGCAAAAAAGTATAGTAAAAAGTTATTGAAAATAAAATCTACATAAATTTTACTATGTTTTTTGTCTAAATAGCTCACAGTATGAATGATGTAAATAACGTTTACCGGCAGCCGTGTAGTGTTGGCTATATTTGAAAAAGCTTTCAGTAAAAAGCAGCTGAGTTATATTCATGCAAATGCTGCATGATTGATCAGTGATAGCATAAATTTATGTTTGTTATACTGTTGAATACTTTTTAACTGTATAGCTACTTACTTATTGTGCGATTTGCTCTTCAGAATGCAGGTGAGCGATTTTTATTCTGTGAGCAGATAAATCAAAACTATAAACATTCAATATTAACCCCTCAAACACAACACTTTTTAGTCTTTATAAAAATAATGTAGTTAGTATAAATAACAATTGTAGATCAATGTACAATATGTGCAAAAGAACCTATAAGTATTTGATTGAGTAAAGAGAAGATTACTTGAAGAAAACTGTATTAATTCTATTCTGAGGACATTTCATTTCAGTTAATTGTTGGCATGTCTGTGATCAATTGGTTAGTTACTCAAAATTTGTAAAATGATTGGCGATTTTTGGTAATCTTGAGAATACAATGTTTATGTCTTTTGGTTTTATAAAACGACCAGTAACGTCTGCATAGATATATGGGTTAGACTTCCTAAATTGTGACTCTGTAAAATCTGCGAACTAATAACTGTTTATGCCCAAAAGAAATCTTCTTAAATTTTTTGTCACTTGAGTACAGTTGATTAGATAGCTTTTGAGTCTTTTTATTGTTCCATCACTGCAATTATTTTTTTTAAATTATAAAATGAAGGTTTGTGGTCAACAGGGTTAAATGGTTCTCTATAATCTATTAAAATTCCTGAAATTGAACTTCTATAAATAAAAGCTGTGAGAGTATTGTTAGTAAATGTTATCAGCTATATCATAATTTTTTTTCTAAAGTTATAATAATTTCCTTCTAATAACTCACTATTTTCCAAAATGTCTATTATTTTTTACTATTTTAGTTTTTCTAACATTCCACTAAAAATAGAAAAAATAGAAATATGCTTGCAATTTTCTTCAGATTTCATAGAACCTGTAGTAAACCTGATTGTTTCTGGCACATTTCAGTTTTGATGAAAAAATAGCTGCTTGTATACTTCAATTATATAAAACACAAGATAGTTTTGCAAAATGTTCATGCTACTTTATTACTTTTGCTGAAATATTGTGTACTCAAGCTATGAAGCTAAAACAGCCAGTGCAGTGAGCTCTCATACTCAATCTGTGATCTGAAAGTAGACCTTTGGGGTGCAACAGATAAGGGTTCATGACTTTGCATTGGGGTCATTCCGTGTCAAATCAACCAAATTTCAGAAAGTCCCACGCCTTTGCGTCTCAGATTTTGTTCATATTTACACCAAATGGACCTACACATGTCTTGAGTGCTATTCTTGAATATTTCTGGCCTGACACAAAAACTTTTTGAGAAATGAATATTTCCATGAACAAAGGTTGGGAAAAATTTTGAGGAAAATTTGCGATTTTTACTTTTAGACCAATTTGTAAACGTCCATATCTCCATTATTTTTCCAGACTGAGCCTTAAAATTTGGTGTGCGATTTGATAACACCTATCAATTTGCACTAGTAATAACACATACTGCATAATACTTTGTGTGCATATATGCTAAGCCATTGAATATTGGCAAATTTTTATGAATTTTGAAAAATTTCGAATATTTGCCACATCACAAAAGGCGTTAATTTTTATTTTACTTCCATAAATTTTTATCCATAAATAGTTTATTATGGTTACTTTATACTCCTTAATTTGTGTAATTTTGAAAATAATATTTTCCGAGATATAGACACCTAAAGTGAAGAAAATGTGAAAATTCGCCTAACTTCACAAGGATGTAACCCGATGTTTGAATACAGTAAAATCTTTCAAACAAGCATTTTCTGTAACGTCATTTAGTGTATTTTGTAGATTCATAAATTTCGACGTCCTTATATTGTCCAAACTTGAAGTAAATCGCACGGAAAAATGGTATGCGTACGAAAATCGGCAAAATGCAATTTTTCAATATAATATGTTGGGATCATACATTTTTTATTATTAATATTGTTCAAAATATCAAGTAGATACATATATGTTTCCTATATATGTCAAATCTACTGAAGATTACGATAAAATCTGATTTGTGTGTAATATCGTAAGAAAAATTCTGCCGATCGGCATTATATGATATTCCTATTAGGTTTCAGGTAGCAATTGTTATTTCTGTGAGTGAATGGTGTGAAACAGCTGAAATCTTGCTGGAATCAAGTACATTAAGTAGCTGAGGCAAGGGTAGCTTCAAAAAACATACCCAAATATAACACCATGGCCCTGAACACAATAGGCCTAATTAATTCGACGACAGTGGTGTTTAATACATGCCGGAAATAATTGTGGCTTTTGAAACAGATGTGCCGAAATATAGCAAAATGGCCCTAACTTCGCCCTAATTTGGTCAGTACTGGTTAAAAAATCAAGTAATTGGCGTCATGCCATGTCCAATGTTCATCATCCTGAAAAAATTTACAACTCTCTTTTTCATAACTGGAAGCAATGGTCTTCCGACTTTAGTATCTGGTTCAGACAGAACTCCTTTTGCAGTCTTTTGGCTTGCTGTGCAAGGTAATTGTTGGGTTTATACATAAGCTGGGAAAGCTTTTTTCTAATACATGATAGCTTTTCACATGTCATCTCAGCTATATTATGCTTTTCCATTTTCATTATAGCTAATACACAAAAGCTAACTTTTTACGACTATAAAGACCCAGCAGTTTTTCTCTTATCCAGACTTGCATTTCACACTTGTACTGGCAACTTGTAACTCATGAAATAACCTTTTTTTACGGTGCTATTTCTTCAGTCTGTTACCATAATAAATATTTATTTCTCTAACTTAAAACACAACGATAATTGTTTACTCCAAATTCTATAGATGTCTTATCAATGGTCCAGCTTTCTGGTGCCAATGTCAATAACTGGACCTTCTTTTGTCCCAAAGAAACTTTTACCTTATTCAAGGGACATATTAATATGTTCAAATCTTTATAATTATTAGGCTTTATATAGGCATTTGTTGATTCTGGGTGGAGTTCCTCTCCCTCTATACTTGCAACTGTGGCAACCTTCTTAGCAATGACCTCCCCCACTCGATTCTGTTTTTTTCCCCATAGTTCACTTTACTGGAAGGGCTAATTTTTAGGGCTCTCCTGGTATAATTCTACTCCATTGAACTGTAGAAACTGAGAGGAACTGTGCAATATTAATTGCTTTAAAAAAAGATGAGCTCTCAGAATACTCTCAGGAAACTGAAAGTGATGCATTTCTTGAAGTTGAGAAGGAGGCGCAGACACTAAACACTAGAATGACAGAATTGGGAGCTTCTCCCTTGAAAGTTGCAAAAATTAGCCCATCCAGTAGAGTGAACTATAGGAAAAAAACGAAAGAAATTGCAGGAGGTCATTACTGAAAAGGTAGAAACAGTCTTTGTCATAGATGAAGAAGAACTCCACCCAGAAGCAACAAATGTCTATATGAAGCGTAATAATCATAAAGATTTGAACAAATTGATGATCCTTGATCCTTGAATAAGGACGCGAAAGTTTTCTTGTGACTAGAGAGGGTCCAGTTATTGACATTAGCACGAAAAGCTGGACCATCGATAGAACAGCCATAGAATCTGGAGCAAACAATTACCTGGCCCAGCAAGCCAGAAAACTGCAAAGGGAATTCTGTTTGAACCAGATGGTAAAGTTGGAAGACCATTCTCTCCACATTTAAAAGAAAAAGTTGTAGATTTTTTTAGGATGATGAATATTATTCTTAGCCTGGGCAAATTATTAACCTGATTAGGGTGCGGACCAATCTGCTATATTTCGGCACATCTGTTTCAAAAGCCACAATTATTTCCGGCATGTATTAAACACCACTGTCGCCGAATTAATTAGGCCTATTGTGTTCAGGGCCATGGTGTTATATTTGGGTATGTTTTTTGAAGCTACCCTTGTCTCAGCTACTTAATGTACTTGATTTCAGCAAGATTTCAGCTGTTTCACACCATTCACTCACAGAAATAACAATTGCTACCTGAAACCTAATGGGAATATCATATAATGCCGATCGGCAGAATTTTTCTTACGATATTACACACAAATCAGATTTTATCGTAATCTTCAGTAGATTTGACATATATAGGAAACATATATGTATCTACTTGATATTTTGAACAATATGAATAATAAAAAATGTATGATCCCAACATATTATATTGAAAAATTGCATTTTGCCGATTTTCGTACGCATACCATTTTTCCGTGCAATTTACTTCAAGTTTGGACAATATAAGGACGTCGAAATTTATGAATCTACAAAATACACTAAATGATGTTACAGAAAATGCTTGTTTGAAAGATTTTACTGTATTCAAACATCGGGTTACATCCTTGTGAAGTTAGGCGAATTTTCACATTTTCTTCACTTTGGGTGTCTATATCTCAGAAAATATTATTTTCAAAATTACACAAATTAAGGAGTATAAAGTAACCATAATAAACTATTTATGGATAAAAATTTATGGAAGTAAAATAAAAATTAACGCCTTTTGTGATGTGGCAAATATTCGAAATTTTTCAAAATTCATAAAAATTTTCCAATATTCAATGGCTTAGCATATATGCACACAAAGTATTCTGCAGTATGTGTTACTACTAGTGCAAATTGATAAGTGTTATCAAATCACACACCAAATTTTAAGGCTCAGTCTGGAAAAATAATGGAGATATGGACGTTTACAAATTGGTCTAAAAGTAAAAATCGCAAATTTTCCCCAAAATTTTTCCCAACCTTTGTTCATGGAAATATTCATTTCTCAAAAGGTTTTTGTGTCAGACCAGAAATACTCAAGAATAGCACTCAAGACATGTGTAGGTCCATTTGGTGTAAATATGAACAAAATCTGAGACGCAAAGGCGTGGGCCATTGGTTGAGTTGACGCGGAATGACCCATTGCTGAGTCAAGTTAGCAAGACATATAAAATATACAAATCATGTTAACTGTAGTAAACATTTTCTATAAATATTAATAGTCTGAAGAAAACTCATCTTTAACATTTGGAATACTTAGTTTATTAGTTAGCTAGAATGAAGATCAAAATGTCAATTCACTGCTTTTCAGCCGTGACTGTATTTGTCTGTTTTGGTTGCCTTCTTTCTCTTTTTTGCCAAATTATTTCTTATGGTAACCAGGTAGAATAATTCAGCGTTCTTTCTTTTCAGCTGAAGTTCATGAAGTGTATCCACTTAAAACACTACAAAGAGATAGGCTTTGTTATACCAAAGAAAGCTGATCTAAGTTATGTCTGGTAAAACCGGTTAATCTTGGTTTTATACAACCATATTTTTCATCATCTGAGACTTCTATGTTTGACACAAAATGAGAGACTGGCATAGTTGAGCTTTGAGATTCATAGTCACTGCTTTCTTCACGCTTTTTTCCTAACATTTCTGCAGCTAAAAATACATAAAGTGCACCCACTTGCATGAAAGACCACCAAAAAGTTGGATTTTGTTATATCGAGGAACTTGTATAAAATACTTTTGATAAAACTGGTCAATCTTGATTTTATTCAACCATATTTTTCATCATCTGAGACTTTTATGTTTAACACAAAAGGAGAGACTGGCATAGCTGAGCCCACAGATTCACAGTCACTGCTCTCTTTAAGTTCTCTTCCAATCATCTCTGAATACCAAGTTTTCATGTCTTAGATATATTTTGTTCTGAGACTTCCTAATAACACAACAAAAAACAAAAATATAGTCTTAAAGGTGATTTAATGACACATAGTTGCACATAATAACAATTTGTTGGTATTAATTATTTATGAGAGATAGATAATTGCATGTAAGGAAATTGGAGTTGTCTTTCAAACGAGCTGACTATATTTAGTAGTTAACAATCTTAACAAGTTTCAGAAACTATAACAGAGGCTGTGCATGTGTTTGACATACTATTTACATCTCCTCCTACGTCTAATCAACTTTCCTGAGGTGGAAGAAATTGGAGTATGAGTAGATGATATGTTGCTATCTGTATTCTCTTCTCTACTGATGAACAGTGAAGCTAATATCAGCTTTTGTAGGTAAAAACTGACAGTAAGGATAGGCTAACAATTATGACTGTTTATAAATATATGCATATAATGTCTGCATAATACAGCTTTACATATTACAAACAGCCCCACCAACATTGCCATGTGAGAAACTGCCTTTACTGGGTGTTGTCTCGGTGTCGATCCAGGCAGTAGATAAGCCTCCCTAATTGCGTCAAGTCCTCCTCACACCGCCGCAGCTGAAGTCGCAAGTGACGCACTTCTTCCTCTAGCCGGGGTTGAGGCTGTGAGTGGGGAGCGCTACGCTCTAGTCCTCGTTGTCTGCCCGCGGCCGAGGGTCGGGGGCCCAGGTCCAGAGCACCGGCCCTGGCACCGTCACCGACCCTTGCCAGCACAACTCGAAGAGGCTGGGTGGCTGTTGGTTGGAGGGCGGCGGCGAGCTCTCTATCTTCTTCCTGTACCGGACGGCATGCTGGGAACCCCTGGCCGAGGGTGGCGCGCTTGTGGGGGTCCGCAACGTGCGGCAAGATAAAGTCCCATAGCTTCAGGAAAGTGACCTGGTCCACCACAAAGGTATAGCCCATGTGGCAGCGCTATATGTGCTGATGTCTCAGCACATAATCGCGCTGATAAGAGTATTTGCCACACAGGCAGAATACATTCACATAGTGCTGAGAGGCGTGAACCCGCAGCCGCCGAGTAGAGGAGAACTTCCTCATACACTGGCGGCAGATGCGGTTGCCCGACCCTTCGCATGTCTCACCAATCTTAAGATTGGTGTCCTGAGACACCCAATACTGGCGATTTACCCGTGCCTGAGATAGAGCCAGTCTCAGAGGGTTTTCTTCATCATCCAGAGCAGTGGAGGGCTCACTGAGTAGTATGTGCTGCTCCTCCCTCGCGGCTAGCTGAAGCTCCACAGGGTTGGCAACAGAGCTACTAATGCTGGTGGATAGCACCTCTGTAGAGTGAGTAGCGTCCTGTGAGCTGCTGAGAGCCGTCACAGAAACTGGTTGAGGGAGGTGTCAACATGACTCTCACTCGCCTCATCGCATTCCATGTCAGTGCCTAAAACAGGTAGCAGAGGCCGTGTAAGGCCGGTCTCGCTATCGCCAAAATTTGGCAGTTGCTTGTATGGCACTTTATGAAAGATTGGAAGTTGAGGTGAGTTGCAGAGAGTGACTGACCCCACGTCTTGGTCTAGCAAGAAGTCGTGGAGAGAGTCATCTCCTAGACCCACATCAATATCTTCCTCTAATAAGGTAGATTCAAAAGAATCTAGTGTTGCCCAGTTAATAGTAGTTGGGTTAGACTCCCATAGCGGAGGATCTGACTCTAAAGAAACACCTGATTGTGTGGTGGTCTCCTCAGGAAGAGTGATACCCATTTTGATAATTTTATTTTTAATTTTAGTATAATTTGGAGATTTAAAATTGCGTGTGACTCGCGCGTCCTCAGTAGTAAAAATGGCCGAGCCTCGTGTTTCAAAACTCCTACCTGCCGAGTCTTCGATCACATGATCGTCTGAAATTTCCATCAAGTTTCGAAGAGACAACTCAGACGATCGCGTGCCCTCCGAAATTTGGTTTAAAAATTCTTTTGCTTGTTGGAAATTTCCGGGGTATTAGAGGAATTTACCAACCAAGTGAGAATAGTTATGCATGTTGGATGAATTACCACTTCGGGAGGTAACCCTAGGTGCCCGTCGTGATAATCTGTCAGATATATGAGGGATCTCCTGTCTCTCTGGCTTCTCTAGAGGGTTTGACTCTGGTAGTACTGTTGCTGGTGATTCTTCGGCCGTCAGGGTAGGGGGGTCCTTGCCTTCACCCATAACACGGGTGAGGGTGTCCTCCCCCAGAGGAGTGCTGGCCCTAGTGTCTGTTGCTGCTGCCGCTCTTTTCGCTGCTGCTGTTCCAGCTGCTCTAGCAGAGAAGTCTGTTCTTGCTCTGGCCTCCTACAGACAAATATTTCTACTTCTCTGAGTTGGGTTACTCTCCCCCGATGATTGGGTTGGCGGTTGAGCTCCAGGAGGGGTGGAGCCTGGCTTACCGCATTGGGGCTAATATGGTATGGCTTTAAGCGCTGCTCGCTCTGAACCAAAGTCTGTCCAGAACGCTCCACACAATATGTGTGGTTGGGCAGCACTTCCACCATGCAGTAGAAACCCACGAACTTAAGCTGAGGTTTAGCCGACTGTCCGCGCCGCCTATGATAGCTCACTAGCCACACCCAGTCTCCAACCTAGTACAAGGGGAGCCCTTATGAGTTTTCTGTGCAAATCTGCCACTGCTGGGCCCGCAGTGCATCATGAGCCTTGCCCATAATCTTTATTAGTCTCCCCACGTACTCATGTACTGGAGACTCGGGGGCTGGAACATGGTATGTCAGGTGTTCCGGAACTCGCATCTCCCGGCCTAACATCAAGAAGTTTGGGGTCTCCTGTGTAGTGGAGTGTGGTGTGCTGTGATGGGCCCGCATGATTTGTGGTAGCACCACGTCTCATTTTTCCTGACCTAAATCGAGGAGCAGGCTTCTGAGGGCATCACCCAACATCCGGTTACTCTGCTCGACGACTCCGTTCTCTTGTATGTGATATGGGGTGGTCTGACTTTGGTTCACCTCCATATCCGGCAGAGGTACCCCATGAGCTGGAATTGAAACTGGGCACCCTGGTCCGTATGTATCTGTTCCGGTAACCCTATGTAGCAGAATACATTTTGGTTCAGGGCCTGGGCCACTGTGGGGGCCGATGCATCTAGAACAGCCGGGGCATTTGCCCACCGGGTATAGTGGTCCTTGAGCACTAGTATCCAGGTGTTCCCTCTGGTGGATAACGGCATAGGTCCAACGAGGTCTACCGCCACTGCTTGCCACGGTCGACCAGCGTATAGCCGGCGCCGACCAGTGATTTCCGTTGGGCAGCCATGCTTAGTAGCTTGGCAGACCTTGCACTGCCCTACTGGCAGTCGTACATCCTGAGTCATTCCGGGCCAGTACCAACGCAGCTGCAGACACCTGATGACCTGACTAGCTTTAGCATGAACCTGATTATGGGTGTCCCAAATCAGTTCTCGTTGGAGGGCGCGTGAACAGATGACGCGGTCTTTCTCCTGCTGACGGTTGTCTGCTGCTAGCGTTATCATCAGGAGGCCATCAGGACTAACCTTTAGGAAATCCCAACGACGACAGAGGAGTTGGAACTCAACGTCTCTCTGCCACTGCTGATTCTCGCTAGGTCGTCGGCCCTCTTTCTTGGCCCGGAATATGTCCGCTACAGTGCCGGGTAGCGCCTCCTAGAGTCGGCACAGCTCCTTGACATTTTGATATAGAGTGGGGTTGGCCCGAAGTGCCTGGACATCGTCTGAGTGGGTTTCGGTCCAAAGGTGGCCATGCTCTCACCGATAGACGGTGCCCTCCCTTAGATTAGTGAGTCCCCCGTTCCGCTTCTCGATGTGCAGGCATTGCTTCAGTCCTCTACCAGCCGACGACTCATGCCGTCAGCCTTCTCATGCTTCCGGCCAGCATGGTGCTCTATCCGGTGAGAGAACTTAGCAAAAATATCTAGCTAACGAGCTACCTGGCTCGAAGGCTTTGCACATTTACACAGCCATAGCAGTGATGCATGGTCTGTTCGCAATAGGAACGTTCTCCCATGCAGATATGGCCAAAAGTGCTTGACCGCCTTGACTCGTGCCTGGAGCTCCTTCCTAGTGGTGTAGTAGTTCTTCTCGGCGGCCGCGATAATCTTGCTATAATAAGCCACAACCACCTCACTTCCACCCTGGACTTGGGACAGAACAGCTCCCACACTTGGCTAAATCAGGATTGGCGCCTCCATTAGCTGTTGCTTGAGGTGGTCGAATGTCTGCTGCTCCTCCTGTGGCCAACCCGATTTATCGGCTGAGCCACCCCTGCAAAGCCAGGTATATACTGCCGATAGTATTCTACTAAGCCCAAGAATACTCGTAACTCAGAGAGGTCGCGAGGGACAACCCACTCCTTCGCAGCCTGTACCTTTTTCGGGTCGGTAGTGACCCCATCACGGCCAACCACATGGCCCAGGTACAAGACCTCCGGCTGCAGGGGCGCACATTTGAAAAGGTTCAACTTCAGTCCAGCTGCCCGGAGACGGTCAAATATCTCCCGCAGACGACTGACATGAGTTGAAAAGTCTGGGGAGATAACAATGACATCGTCCAGATAAATTAGAAGGGTCATCCAGTGTAGCCCACTGAGGTCCTGCTCCATGAGTTGTTGGAAAGTTGCCAGAGCAGACGTAAGTCTAAATGGCAGTACTTTCCACTTCTAGAGCACGTTGCGAGTAATGAATGCTGCTTTGTCCTGGGCATCAAGACTAAGGGGTACTTGCCAGTACCCACTAAGCAGAACCAAAGTACTAAAGTACGTGTTGCCCGTGAGAGCATCCAAAGACTCATCTATCTGTGGGAGAGGGTAGGCATCTTGGATGGTGACACTGTTGAGTCTGCTGTAGTCCACACAGAACCTCCAGCTACTATCCTTCTTCTTGACCAGGACTACTGGAGAGCTCCACGCACCGTGGGCAGGCTCAATCAAATCCCGGTTGAGAAGATCCTGCACTTGCCCGCTAACCTCATTCTCCTTTTTTGGGCCTAGACATTGGGTTGGCTGCCTGATAGGGGTAGTGCTAGCTGCCAGGGGTATCTCGTGGGAGATAATCCTGGTCAGCCACATGGCTCCATTACTACGGCGAAAGACATAACTGTACTCCGTAAGTAGTTGAGCCAGTACTTGGCGCTCAGTACTACTTGTACAGTTACCACACGCTCCACTTTATAGGTCAGCCATATGCTTCGGGACTGCTCCTTGACTGGTGCATGGGGGGTTTCCCTGTGTGTCGGTTACTGTTTCCACTGCTGGACCCACATTCGCCTCCTGGATGAAGTGGTACTTCCCCACCAGCTCTCCGGCCGATAATCGGACAGGTTCTGTGAAAGGCTTGATACACTGTACGAGGAGTTCTCTCGGAGAGTCTAGCCAATTCAGGGTGTTTACCAGTCGGATTGCTCCGTGCGTTTCTTCTATCACTCCCAGGCCGGCGATCTCCCTACAGTTGACTCTGCAGCGGAGAGTCGCCTGGGATCTTCCTGGAACCATGCAGTCCCGCACTATCTGGACTCTGCCCACCAAGGGCGGGCCGAACTTGTCAACACAGACCAGTTCCTTCCCAGCCATCACCACCGCCGACTTCTGGAAATTCATGACACTGGTGTTTCTCCAGGAATGGCATCTCCAGGATGGTGTCCTCCTTCAGCTTGCTGATTATAAACGTCTCGTGAATCACCTGATCACGGACGCGTTCAGGTAACGTGATGACGCCGTAAAAAGGAATGCATGATTCGTCCGCCATACCATGCGCACCTTCGTACGACTCGAGGCTCGCCGGCTCTCGGGCGCCAAAGGCATCAAAGAGACGCCTACTCAGCAGGTTTGTAGTGCACCCAGTGTCCAGTAAAAATGTGGCAGCTTTACCCAAAGTTTTTTCCAGGCAGGAAGTAGCTGCTTCCGTAAGGTTGGGTGCTCCTAGAGCGATTAGTCTCTGGGGGAGACACAACTTGAGTTTGCACAGCGAGCCTCCTCTTTGTCTTAGAGACAATGGGGGTTTTCTGAGGTTGGGAGGGGGGCTTGGGTACTCTTGTGAGTAAGCTGAATCGTCTTCCACAACCTCCTCGGGCAACCCAGCGAACCGGTTACGGAGTAGCCAGGCAGGAGGATCGGGTAGACCTTGCAATCTCTGAGATCTCCGAAGTGCCTGCCATTCTTTGTCTTCTGACTCCATCCGGGCTTTGACTGGCATGGCTGGAGGATCAAGTAGACCTTTTGGTCTCCGAAATTTCTGAGGTGCCTGCCACTCGGTATCGGCAGGTTCGGTAGAGGTCCTCTCAGTCATCTTCCGACCCCTCTCCCGAATGGGGTTGGCTTGGGGCCCACGGTCGGCGGAAGTTATCGTGAGCCTCGGCTGTTTAAAGACCAGTGGCCTTTTGGGCAGTGCCTTCTTTACATGCCCCAGTGTGCCACACCTCCAGCAGGTGGGCAGGGAGGAACGGACAGGGTCGTCCCTCTATCGGGGAGTCCGCCTATCCGCCTGGTATAGTTGCAACTTAGTCACCGTAGCCTGCAAACCCTTTACCATGTCTATCAACGTAGTGAGCTGCACTTGCTTGGTAACTAGGTTGTTGCTGCTCACACTCGTGGAGTAGAAGGCGTGGCGGCCTTTTTGTTCTCTTCGGCCACCTGGTGGACGAAGAAGCCCGCCACTTAAAGCCATTCTACCTGAAAATAGGCTTCTTCCAAACTGCTGACCTTCGCGGCCAGCCAGTAGCGTTGCAGAACAGGATCGTTGATACTCCGGAAAAACGCGTTGTATACCAGGCGTTTCCTCTCTGTGCCCATGGCATGGCTGAAAGCAGCCTGAGCTATGCATTCTACCGCATTCACGTGATACTCTAGCGACGTACTTCGGTTCCTTCTCATGGCCTGTAGGCGATCCGAAGCCTCTTCAGACATCAGGCCAAACCGGGTCCTGAGGGCTCGCAGGATGTGAGCCTCATCAGGTTCTAGAGCAAAACTCTTGGCCCGGCCTGTCAAACAGGCCTGGAGTTGCAGGATGCGCACCTGGGCTGGCCATTCAGCAATGGTGGCCACATCTTCAAACTCAAAGATGAACTGCTCGATATCCCCTTCACCTCCAAAAATCGGGGCTTGAGGTGGTACCTGTCACCAGGTGGCGCCTGACTCCTCCCCTGCAATGTCTGGAAGGCTGTAACCAAAGCCTCAACAGTGAGGGTTGGTGTCTCCAATGCTCCAGAAGTCGTCCTCTCCTCCTCCCCTGGAGCCATCCTGTTCTCCTTAGCATTTAGTTATTCGAGATCCCACCGCTGCCACCAGAGTGATAAACTTGTGGGTCGAATGTAACTTAGTGCAAAAACAAGGAGTGTTGAAGTAGTAGGTAGAATCAGTCTTTATATAGTAGCGTAAAAAACGGGTCTTCGCAAGCGAGCTCCAGTGCTAGACTGAATCTCTACTGGAACTCGCCTGCTTTTATACATGCAGATCAAAAGACACACACAAAAGATCCTTTGTTGTCCAAAGATCGGCGGTTCTGAACTTCGAAAAGACCGAAGTTCGGAAACCCCAAATTTCGGACAACAAATTTCCAGTATCAACATTTTTGCAAAACGATAAAAATTAAAATAAAGGTAAAAGAAGATAACTCCGGAATGCGTATTCCGGAGGATTGGAGATCTTTCCTGACTTTTTGACCACATAAATTATGTATATTATTATTAAAATAAAATCAATTGCACTACAATGTGTAATATTATGCAACACTGTATAAAATAATCTTTAAAAAAACATTTCTTGGAATTGAACTTCAAAACGTATGTTATAACCAAATTGCTTCATATTACTTTCATTGCAATAAACATTTGCTTTGAAATCAATTGCCAAAATGCTAAAATAGATTATTTGATCTAAATATATATATATATATATATATATATATATATATATATATATATATATATATATATATATATATATATATATATGTATATATGTATATATATATATATATATATATATATATATATATATATATATATATATATGTATATATGTATATATATATACATGTATATATGTATACATGTATATATGTATACATGTATATATATATATATGTGTATATATATATATATATATATATATATATATATATATATATATATATATATATATATATATATATATATATTTAGCCCGTAAATAAAATTCTTTGATTTGCAGTAAATTATTTATTTTGCATTCCTGATACTTCTAATTGTTTGAACAAACATTCCATTAATGAGTGTTCCTCAAGGATAAGGTGTATTGTTAATGTATTATATACTGTCCTTTTGTCTTACAAAAAGGTCAGTGAAAATTAGAAGATTGTTCCATATAATTCATAATGAATATTGTTTTGTGTTAAGCAGTCAATACAACACACACACACACACACACACACACACACACACACACACACACACACACACACACACACACACACACACACACACACACACACACACACACACACACACACACACACACACACACACACACACACACACACACACACACACACACACACACACACACACACACACACACACACACACACACACACACACACACACACACACACACACACACACACACACACACACACACACACACACACACACACACACACACACACACACACACACACACACACACACACACACACACACACACACACACACACACACACACACACACACACACACACACACACACACACACACACACACACACACACACACACACACACACACACACACACACACACACACACACACACACACACACACACACACACACACACACACACACACACACACACACACACACACACACACACACACACACACACACACACACACACACACACACACACACACACACACACACACACACACACACACACACACACACACACACACACACACACACACACACACACACACACACACACACACACACACACACACACACACACACACACACACACACACACACACACACACACACACACACACACACACACACACACACACACACACACACACACACACACACACACACACACACACACACACACACACACACACACACACACACACACACACACACACACACACACACACACACACACACACACACACACACACACACACACACACACACACACACACACACACACACACACACACACACACACACACACACACACACACACACACACACACACACACACACACACACACACACACACACACACACACACACACACACACACACACACACACACACACACACACACACACACACACACACACACACACACACACACACACACACACACACACACACACACACACACACACACACACACACACACACACACACACACACACACACACACACACACACACACACACACACACACACACACACACACACACACACACACACACACACACACACACACACACACACACACACACACACACACACACACACACACACACACACACACACACACACACACACACACACACACACACACACACACATATATCGTCATCATTAACAGTTACTTTTTGAAGTGCAAACATTTAATAAAGTTAGAGAAGTAATATTACTAGAGTGTATTTATTATCTGTGACAACATTACCCAAGTAGTAAAGTTAGAAACTTTATAGTCCGAGAATTTATTATTTCTGTCAAAACACTTATATACTCACTCAGATAATGAGCGTGGCCTGTGTTCTCTAACTGACATGACTCATTGAAGTGTTCTACTTCTGTTTGTCCTGTGATGCACATCTTGCCTTGATGAGGGTTGATTGATGCCAACAACTTCACAAAAAAGGAAAATTGATAATCTATTTGCTGCTTTATACAACATACAAAACACTCTGCTGCTGGTAACCATGGATATAGTCATGATATTAGGTATACATTATATCATTGAGGGAACTTGAATGTATTTGACTGAATACACATTGTGATATATTTGCTTTCTAAAATGCAGCTAAATCATATTTATTTCATTTGATGATGTTGATATCATAATAGGTATACTATTCTTTTACCAAATTAACCAAAGCTAGCAAACATTTAAAAATTAAGCTATTGAAATGTGCAATTTTTAGTACTTAAATACAGTGGTAGTTTAGCTCAATATAAAACCAATTTTCATATCTATTTTTCATAAGATTAAGTTGCTTATATCAAAAACTGTAGATTAAGGATCAAACTGCTATCAACTCTGTTAGTGCATATCTTCCGTATTTTACATTGCTTTTATTGAAATATAAATGATTATACATGCATATGCAAGATATAAAACATATTTAGTAGGTTGGGATTGGATAATTTCTGACTTCTGAACTGAAACCTGGCTTGTCAGCTTACTGTATTAGTAATACTCAGTAAGTATAGTATAGAGTTAGTGAGAATATAAATAATAATGATGATATATACTAGCAATTATCTTTTAAAAGCTAAAACAAGCTGCAAACACGCCACTTCTTTGAAGTCTAGGGATGTATATAAAACTTGCATATGAATGTAAGTTATTTAAACATATAATTTGAGCATTATCTTATGCGTAAGTCCCAACAAGAAACTCTCCCTCTAAGACGCATGAAAACCTGGTATCCAGGAAAGAATGATGATGGAGAGATGAGTGAACCTGACCATGAATATATTGACTCCATGTCTATGTCACCTTATGTGTCTGATCTTGAGAAAGAATAGAATCAGTAGAGAAGAGAATATGGAAATAGTGACTCATTATCTGCTCATAATCCAACACCTTCCACCTCAGGAATGGTGATATAAGGATGTAGGATGAAAAGTATGTCAAACACACACATGTAACCTGTGTTAAAGCTTTTAATACTGCATGTTTGATTTTCTACTACTAGAAGCATTGCACTATTTTGAAAAACAACTCGAATTTTCCTTACATGCAGTTAACTATCTCATAAATAATACCAACAAAGTGTTATGTATAACTGTGTGTCATTAAATCACTTCCAAGACCATATTTTTGTTCTTCGTTGTGTAATTAGGAAGTCTCAGAACAAATGTCCAAAACACATGAGGACTTGGTACCCAGAGATGATTGGAAGAGAACTTGAAGAGAGCAGTGACTGTGAATCTGTGGGCACAGCTATGCCAGATAAACAAGACTATGACTATATGACACCAACGTTAGCTGGTTTTATAAGATGTATCTTATACAAGTTTTTTGGTCTAACAAAGCCCACAATTTGACTGTCCTTCACATGGATGCATATCATGAACTGTTGGCAGCTTTTCTAAAGCATATCAAAAGTTTGTTGATATAACAAAGTCCCATAATTTGGTGGTCTTAGATGCAATTGGATGCACTTTATGTATTTTTAGCTGCAGAAATGTTTGGAAGAGAACTTGAAGAAAGCAGTGACTATGAATCACGGAGCTTAACTATGCCAGTCTCTCCTTTCATATCAGACATAGAAGTTTCAGATGATGAAAAATATGGTTGTGTAAAATCAAGATTGACCGGTTTTATCAAAAGTATTTTATACAACCCCCTTGATATAACAAAGTTCAACTTTTTAGTGGTCTTTCAGGCAAATGAGTGCACTTTTTGTATTTTTAGCTGCAGAAATGTTTGGAAGAGAACGTCAAGAAAGCAGTGACTGTGAATCTGTAGGATCAACTATGTTAGTCTCTCCTTTCATATCAGACATAAAAGTCTCAGATGATGAAGAATATGGTTGTATGAAACCGAGATTAACCGGTTTTATCAGATGTAACTTAGATCAGCTTTCTTTGGTGTAATAAAGCTTGTTGCTTGGTGGTGTTTTAAGTGAATACTCTTCAAAAACTTCAGCTGAAAAGAAAGAACACTAAACAATCAAGTGATATTGAATTTTGATCTTTAAAGTAATCTAACTGTTAACCAAAAGATATGAGTTGGCGAGAAGGTCAAGGAAGGCAACCAAAACAGACAAATACAGTCACTGCTAAAGAGCCGTGAATTGACATTTTGATCTCTATATTAGCTAACTAATAAACTAAGTATCCCAAATATCAAAGATGAGTTTCCTTCAGACTATTAATATTTATAAAAACTGTTCACTACAGTTAACATGATGTGTATATTTTTATATGTCTTGTTAAGTTGACTCAGCAATGTTATTTCATGTATGTTTATCTGTTGCACCACAAACATCTACTCTCAGATCACAGATTGAGTATGAGAGCTCACTGCACTGGAAGTTTTAGCATCATAGCTTGAGTACATAGTATATCAGCAAAAATAATAATATTTCATGCAAAACATTTTGCAAAAATATCTTTGTATACAAACAGCTATTTTTTTATCAAAACTGAAATGTCCAAGAATAAATCTGGTTTTAAACAGGTTCTATGATATCTGCAGAAAATTACAGGTATATTTCTATTTTTTCTATTTTTAGTAGAATGTTAGAAAAACTAATGAATTAACAAATAATAGACATTTTGAAAAATAATGAGCTATTCAAAGCAAATCAATATGGCTTTAGAAAATAATATTGATAGAGCTGATACAATTTACTAACAATACTCTCACAGCTTTTATCTATAGAACTTTAATTTTAGGAATTTTAATAGATATTAGCAAACCATTGGACCCTGTTTGGTTACTAAAAGTTTAGTTTATTTTAAAAGTTAAAAAAAATAATTGCATTGATAAAACAATGAAGAGACTCAAAAGCTATCTAATCAACTGTACTCAAGCGAGAAAAACCTCATAAAGATTCTTTCTAGGCACAAACTATTATTAATTCACAGGTTTTACAGAGTCACAGTTTAGGAAGCCTAGCCCATATCTACATGCATATGATCCTAGTTGTTTTATAGAACCAAAAAACGTAAACAATGAAATTCTTAAGATAAACGAAAATCTTCAATTATTTTACAAATGTTGTGTAGCTAACCAATTGATCACAGACATGTCAACAATTAACTGTGGTGAAACATCCTCAGAATAGATTTCCACGCAAACTTAACACAAGTTTCTTCAATTAATCCTCCCGTTACTCAGTCAGATGCTTATAAGTTCATTTGCACATAATGAACATTGATATACACTTGTTTTTTATACTAATTAAAATGATTAAAGTGATTAATGTGATTAAATGTTTATAGTTTTGATTTATCTGCTCACAGAATAGCAATATATAAAAATGGCTCACCTGCATTTTGAAGAGCAAATCACACAATAAGTAAGACAGCAGCTAAACAGTTATAAAATCGAATTGTACAATAGTTTTAATAAATCTGCTGAAGAGCTGGAAAGAATTTAGCAGCAGAATTTCTTTTGAACAAAGTTTAACATAAGTACAACAATCAGAATGTAAACAATGGCAGTCATAGCAACAAACTTTGATTGTTGAAATTAATTTAGATATTATCAAAACTACTCTATTTTATATGATTATGCTAATGTTACATTCCTTTTGTCAACAAAAATAGCATATTTGTTTCTGTTTGTACACCAAAATTAACATTTTGTAAAATTAGCACTCAAACCATCACTAAGTTTTTAAGCTGTTTCACGTTATTATTATTGCACATGTGAGTCACATATTCTACTTATAACTGTTAAAAGCATAACATTTAATTATTGCAAACAAGATGTAGAAAATTTTAGAAATAACTGACAAGCTTCTATTTTACTTTAACCCTGAAATTCAACAAGTCATGCAGTTTTTACTCTAAACTGCAGACAACCAGTTCTCTATATAAACAGGAAAATTATCGCTGTAAAGCATTCTATCTTATTATCATCCAACCATAACCTATAGTTATTGAAAGGTACCTTTTTGTATTCAGCCATTGTATTTGCTATACAATTAGATCCTAGCAACAACAAAAATCAGTAGAACTTTTCTAATTTATTTTACATTTATTAGTAATTTCTATTGAGAATTTTATTTTTCAGAAAAAAAGATGTAAAGGGCTAGTATTCAACAGCATAGCATACGTAAATGCTACCTAAAAACCCGCCAATTTGTTTTTCTAAGTGAGAAAAATCAACATCAAATTGTGTCAATTTCAGTTTTTAAACCTTTACAATTCAAATTTAACTTAATATTACTTTCTATCATATATTTTATCTTTGCAATAAATTAGCAAAACCAAACTGAAATATCATATTATTTATTCACAAAATAATTCTGGCCTAAGTTAACCTTTATCACCATTGTTCAATCATGCAGCATTTAAATATAACACAGCTGCTTTTTACTGAAAGCTTTGCAACTATATAGCCAACACAAAACAAAGCTAGTAAATTTTATTTACATCATTCATGCTGTAAACTATATATGTATTTAGATAATAAACAGTAGAACTTTTTTTAATTCAGTTTACATTTACTAGCAATTTTTATGTAGACTTTATTTTTAACAACTTTTTTTTTAAGATCCAATTCATGCTTATCAGCTGTGTACAGATCATCTAGCATGTCTTTGTGTCCACTGTGTAAGTATAAAATTATGTAAAACTTTAAATTATATGTCACTAAATAATTATAAACAGTGTACAACATGTGGAAACAAGACTTAAGTAAATGCGTCTATAATTATATAAGTATAAATATCTAATAAGTCTTTGCTGTGTTGTAGTTATTGAACATCAAGCAATTCTTGCAACACCTAATCACTATGAGCAAGAAACAAATCATATCTTTGAACATGGTGTATGGCAATATAACACTGGTTCAGTGATTTTAAAGACTAAAGAAACTCAACACTTTCTCAGTATGTCAGCTGCAGTACCTGACACTTATTTATGGGATGATGTTGAGAAGGTAACTCCTGTCACCATTGAAGACTTTACTCAAAATCAGAATATTCTTTCTGTGAACTCGGTCATTTCGTTTCCCACAATCAATCTGGATAATCCAATTTCTATCAACACAAAGATATTTTAGAATTCCTATTAAACTGTTAGTAATAATAATTATCACAACATATTTTTATTAGACGGTTGCTAAAATATGGAATTATTATACAATGCACATGTTAATGTACATATATTTAATGCTTTCTTGAACATATGCATTTGCAACTATATCATTGGCACTACAATTATAATTCAGCAGATATTTGTTTAGCTCAAATGTGTTGCAGTCTATTTTAGTTAATTATGTGTATATATTATTTGTTGGCCAACAGATATGACTTTCCTTCAGTCCATTATCATACATATGATTATCGAGAAGAAAAATATCTGGACTCTGCATCAATAAGAGCTCTAACATATTGGGTTTGGGTTGGTGATAGCAATTGAACTATTTCCAAGTACTTGGCTGGGTAAGTTTATAGTCTTACAAATTAAGTTGTCTGCGGTTTACACATTGTGAATGAGTAAAAGCACAAGTTCAACTATGACTTTATTGATAAAATGGTGAACACAACTCCCATTATTTGAAACCGGTCAATTATCATTGGAGGAAATATTTATTCATTCAACTCTTGTTTTCGAATGAAGACCAAACCCTTAAAGAACTTTTAATCAATTTAATTAAATAAAATAGATATGCACAAATGATGTTAAGTACAAACCTAAGTCATTTATGTACAATACATCAATAACTATAGAAGAATACAATTTATTGTACATTTTAAAGTAATTTATTGAAAAGGAGTACCATGCTTCTTTCTCTTATGTCTTTAAAAAATGCTTTTAAAGCTGAAAATGATATGAACTATTTTGAAATAAGTCATCCTGGTACCATGACTGCAACTTTTGATCATTCTATAGGTTGAATGTAGAATGTAGATTGTAGAATGTAGAATGTAGATTGTAGAATGTAGAATGTAGAATGTAGATTATGTAGATTGTAAAATGTAGAACCTACCTTAAATCGAAGTTACAACCTACGCATTTCCCAACTATTTTTGTTGGTCATTTCTATAACAAAATGTGCATCAAATTAAAGTTGCCCACCCTCTTCTCAATATGCCATTTTATAAATAGCTCCAAATAAACACTGCTCATTTTCTTTAATATAATTTTTCATATAATTAAAATATTGCCTTATTTGAACCTAAACACTAAATACACATTTCCGCATGTCTTTATTTAGATGTGCAGATTGCACTTGCTCCTTGACAACAATTATATGTGACCAAAAATTTTTTATTAAAAGTTGCAAAATTAATCACATAGTAGGCTATCAATTGGTAAACCATACATTAATTGGAAGTTGCCTACCCACTTTCTAAAGTTATTGATTTCCTCTTAAATATGTCATATTATATGTAAGTGTATTATTATTGTGCTAATTTTACAAATTTTCCATTTTTGTACATTAAAGATAATAAATATACTAATATTGTTGATACAAAAAATGTAACATTAGCATTGCATATCATATAAGATAGAGTGTTTTTATTAATAAATTTAATTTCAAAAATCGAAGCTTGTTGCCATGACTGCCATTGCTTACATTCTGATTGTTGAATTCATCTTAAACTTTGTTCAAATAAAATTCTGCGAATAATTTTTCTCTATAGAAGCTATTTCTCAGATTTATTAAGACTATTGTACAATTTGACTTTATAATCATATAGCTGCTGTCTTACTTATTGTGTGATTTGATCTTCAAAATGCAGGTGAAACATTTTTATATATTTAGTATATGGTATATTTTTAGCAAATTAATCAAAGCTAAACAACATTTTAACACTAAACTAATGAAAACTACGATTTTAGTACTTTAGTTTAATATAGAAAAAAAATTACATATATGTTTTTATAAACTAGCTATTTATCTGAAACTGTAGTGTAAGAATCAAACGGCATTAAAATCTCATAGTGCATATCGTTTATATTTTATGTGGCTGCTGTTCAAGTTTAACTTATACTTATGCAAGATTCAAATTTTACTTTGTAGGTTTGGATTGGACTGGACTAATTTTGACTTCTGTAATTATGATGGGCCTATCAGTCTACCGTATCAGTGATAATCAGTAAGTGTAGTATAATTATTGAGAATATAAATAATAGTAATATAATATGAATTTCCGTAAGCTAAATATACACTGCAAACACACCACTTTTTATAGTGTAGGAGATGTATATTATAAGAACTTGCATCTGAATAAAAATTATTTAATCATATTCGAACATATAACTATGCATAATACTATGTTATGTTATGTGTAGGTCCCAACAAGAACCTCTCCTTCCAAGACTTATGAAAACCTGGTACCCAGGAGAGAATGATGATGAAGAGATGAGTGACCATGAATACATTGACTCCATGTCTGTGTCACTTTATGTGTATGATCTTGAGAGAAAGAATAGAGTCAGTAGAGAAAAAAATAAAGAGATAGTGACTCATCGTCTACTCATACTCCAACTCCTTTCACCTCAGGAATAGTGATTCACTGTAGGAGGAGATGTATGTCAAACACACACAGCCTCTGTTAAAGTTTCCAAAACTACGGAAGGCTAATAAAAAACCATTGTTCAGTTCATTTAAACTTATAGTTTAATGAAAATCATATACTTCTGACCTGTTAACTATAATATCCCAATAACTGTAGAATTCAATACAATACTGCAAGCCTGTATTAGTATGAACATAAACTAGCGACTGGCTAAAATATGCCAACACTTACTTATTATCAATAAACATATTAATAAATGCAAGCTAGTCTCATGACCTTTGAGCATTAAAGTCATATTCAGTACAAGTTGTACAAGTTCTAGTCAGTTTGATTTTCACTTAAGGACATTGAACTATTTTGAAAGACAACTCTAATTTTTCTTACACGCAATGTTTTATCTCTCATAAATAATACTAATAAAGTGTTATGTATATCTTTGTGTCATTAATTCACCTCCAAGACTCTATTTTGTATTTTGTGGTGTAATTAGGAAGTCTCAGAACAAATATCCAAGACACATGAGTCCTTGGCATCCAGAGATGATTGGAAGAGAACTTAAAGGAAGCAGTGACTGTGAATCTGTGGGCTCAGCTATACCAGTCTCTCCTTTTGTGTCAGACATAGAAGTCTCAGATGATGGAAAATATGGTTGTATAAAACCAAAATTGGCTGCTTTTACCAGACATACTTTATATACAAGTTTTTCAATATAACAAAGCCCATAATTTGGTGGTCTTTCAAGTGGATGCATTTCATATATTATTGGCAGCTTTTTTAAAGTATGTCACAACTGACCTTCAGAAAATCTAAAGCATTTTTCAATCAGACAGTATACTGAAAAAGTTGTGTTTATACTTGCTTTAATCTGACCATCATTATATAGTATATTTATTTTTGTCACACAACTTTGATAATACCTTTCTGCTGTAAATTATCTTATGAACATATTATAATGGTAATATGTATGTGTTCCCCATAACTAACTAGGTATGCAAACTATATTAGCTTATATAGATTTTTCTTTCCTATGCAATATATTTAGCAGCTTAGCAATGCTTCATGCTGTATTATGTTGGTAATTGTCTAAAATTAGTCTATAATGAATTTTAGCTGATGCTGAATGTTTTATTTATTGCCATAAAATGTGTTGAAACCAAATCGTACATATTCTCATAGAGTATTTATTCTGTTACAATTTAGTTTCATTTTGGTGTATCTTGATATTATATAAAGCTTATAAAATTATACTAAATATCAGTTGCATTTAAAGAGTAATATATAGAGTTTTGTTAATCAAAATTCTTTGAAAAGTAAAAAAAAATAATTTAAATAGTTTATATTACTTAAGCCAATTTAAGTTGATTTCATCAGTCCATATACATACATACAAACTGACTTATCTTTGCTTTGCAAAATATTAAAAGAAAACCTCAATACAGTATAATATTATCATGCCATATTGCAGTGATACTGGAATACTGGTAGGTATAATTTAGATGTAAATGTTGTAACATGATATATAATCATACAGCATTCCAAGCTTTGTACTAAAACTTGGTAGTATAGTAGACAAGTGCTATATCAGGGTACAGTGATAAGTGTTGCTATAATAAATCTTCAAAGGAATGTATAACAGGATATTTGATCATGTGATTCAGAGTTTGAGCTACCAACATCTACAGTTAAAACAACTTTATAAAGTTGTTTTAACTTTAGATCTTGCTAAAACGGTCATGCCAAGATTCTATATTATAGATAAACCATTATTATAGGTGGTGATCACAACTCCTACCAAACAAGTTTAGTTTTGAGTTCATTTAGCATTTATAGAGCCATTGTGTGTTTCCAATTTGTAACTTAGTCTTCGTAGATTAAAACTGCTAAAATAATACAAATATACTTTCATGTTTCATAGATATTAATACTTCAAATAGCTAATTTCCCCAGAAAATGTAACTAAAAATAACCTAATTGTTATGTAATAATTTAATTACATAATAATGGAAGGTTATTTGGTCCACTTTTGCTGCTTATAATTTCTCAATTTAGGCAAAAAATAATCAAAAATAAAATATGAATGCTCGCATCTGAAAATGCGGTGAAATATTATAGATGGGTATAAATTTATTATATGTGCCAATACCCGGTTTCGACAAATTCCTGAAACTAACAGATATTCCGGGTTAAATATTATGTATCACACATGCAATATAATACCCGCAGTTGACTATATAGTTTGTACAGCTGTTAATTGGTGCAAAGAAAGCTTCATAATAAGTTACCTACTCAAACAGGTTCATCATCGGTTTTTTCTGTCCAAGAACCTTTAATGAAAAAGAATTTTTAGGCTGGCTAAGGCTTCTTAATTTCAATATTGTGGCTTAAAGGAGCTATAGATGCTCTCTTTTCAACATGACAAATTGTTTTTAGTGAGGATCCAAACACTAAACCTTTGCTTACTAAGTCAGCACTATAATATAACCTCTATGCTGCCTGCTTCCTTAATTTAATATTAATTTATCTATTGATTTATTAAATGCACAAAATAATAGCTGAGCCTAATATAGCAGAGTTGCTGAGAATAGTTACTTAAAAGATACTTAAAAGATGGTAGTTTGCTTAATGATAAACATCTACAACATCAAAGACATCCCCAAACTTAAAATTGGATAAGATATTATAGGATATATTATATTATTTCAAAGCTTTTATCTTTTAGATTAGTGAATAAACGCTGCTTTGAACCATATAAGAGCTTGATCTTCCCTTACTGGTACCTTTATATATTCACTATATCATTTATATGTGTTTATATTGAAAGTTGGTTACATAATAACACTACTTCTAAAGGAGCTGTGCGCCAAGTGAATTAGTATATAAATTGGTGAGAGACAGAATATTATCATTCGCTGAGAAGACATTCTACAGAATACCAGACAAGATGAACAAGCTACTTCTACTCGCTCTCTTTGTTGGTAAGTTTATTATAATTCTTATTTATTAATTATTAATTATTATTTTTATATAAAATTTCTTATTTTAAATCTTTATTATCATCGATAGACAAAAAAATATTTAGCCTTTGCTAAAAATAATTATTGTGGAAATTTATTAATTTCACAGCAACTCTTGCCAGCACAAATGCCATCAAGTGCTACCAATGTACTGACTGTGCAGCTGAAGCTAATGAAGATGACCTGTCTGATTGTGCCAGCTACTTGACTGCCTGCTACATCACTGAAGGTAATTCTAGTAATTTCTTTCATAAACCTTTACCTTAAATTATCATTTAATAAATTTTAATAGAATTAAAGCCTGTATGTATCATAAAATAATTGTCAATATTGCATTTATATGATATGCAATATTGGTAGACTTATTTAGAAAATTTTTTAAATTTCAAATTATTTTAAAATTACTCTATACATTTATCAGAAAAAAATTTTTATTTATGCATTTTGCTATTTTTACCAACTTTAGAAGTAAATGGAGACACCACAACCTACCACAGAGGATGCAGTTTTGCCCTAGCAAGTTTAGAGGGAGATGATTGTGAGAAAATAGTGAATCCATTTGTTAATGATGGAATTGACCACCTTAGATGTCATTGTGATGAAGATGCATGCAATGATAAGATGAAGGAGATCACAACTACCATCTAATAAATTCCACAAGATGATAATATTGTTGATGATGACTGGAATGATTATACGGACTATGATATTTATATTTATATGAAAGGAAAAATTACAAATAAATTTCTTGTATCGCATCTATTATTTTGTCTCATTCATTCTAATTTATATATTCTAGTAATTATACTTGTCTGCAATTCGAAAAATAACCGGTAATTTCAAAAAAGTTTCTCTCAGCTTATGCAGTCTCTTGAGTGTCCATGTATTTAATTTACACAGCAGTTGTTGGGTAAAATATGATCTGATGGATATTTACATACAAGATACGTATGCATGTTCAAATTCTAAGATAAGAGTATAGCATTGTTTGTTATGAAACTGAACACAATGCTCATTAATACGTTATTAATTTACACCCACTTAAAAGCAAACAAGGAAAATAATTTTTTATAATAATAATAATCCAAATGTTTTTATGTAGCGATTTTATGGACATGTTACATAAAACTTTAGAAATAAAAATAGCAAATTATATCGACAATAGCATTATGATTATTTTTTAAATTGGCTTTTTATAAAGTATATACCTACTAGTTTAACTACAAAGTCGCATTAAAAAGTTCAACGAGATTTTACATGTCAAATTTCTACCTCCAAATTATGACTCATTATTCAATTGACATGTTATACTAAGTGTTTGAAGCCATATAAGAAGCTCAATTTGTTCCAATCTAAAATTGACAGATTTTAATATCAGAAAATTTTTCGAAACCAAGTTGTAAATATTCTTTTAATCAAGTTTGAAATAATCATTATTTAATATAATATTATTTTGGTTCAGCACACTATTATAGTATTAATAGAATAATTTAGCTCTTTGAATGTGAAAATCTATGACATTTTCTATGCTTGTAAAATAATGGTTCTGATTGAAAACATATTAAAGTAAAATGTTAAAAAAAGATGCATCAAAATTATTAAATAATTTTTTTTTCATATATATCCTTTTCTATATATTATATGTTCTACAGCTTGCAAGGTGCTATATACAGACCATGTTACTATGTGTGAAGTCGATAAACCCTCTTATATGAAACAGTTATACTGGCAAACTATATTGTTGTGCACCATAAGCTATGAATTTTTAAAATATGCTATATGGTGGGGGTGCCAACATGCAACACTGGGCGAGTAGAGCACAATTACTCTAACCTCTGTTGCTATATATCACTCCAAAGCCAACATTCTGCCAATTTCAAATATGCAAATAACTTTTTGGATCTAGGAGGCTTCTTGCTTAAAAAGGTTGAGTATACAGGGGTTCACTAATTTTCAAGAGGGTATCATGAAATTTTAAGTATACAATTACAAGAGTAATTTGAGTTTGATATTAAAAGTATATTTTGAAAATGTTGTACATCTATGAAAGCATCTCTCAAAAAATTGTGACTAGAAGCATTTAGGTGGGCGGAGCAATTATAGCATGATGTATTGCTTTTTTAGAAGTTTAATATATAATGTGTGCAAGGAAAAAATCGTTAAACAATAAATTGCATGAGAGTTATACATAGCAAGAACAATTTGACATAAATAACAAAATATAAATAATTTACGGTGTAGATGAAGAAGAACATTAATGCTGTAGTTGTTAGTTTCAACCAAAGCGTGTTTAACAAGCTTGTAACCTCAAGCCAGAATTTTCACATAACTTATACAGGTGTTACAAACTTTGATACAGAAATTTGAATTTGCTTACAAACAGTGAATACATTGCTATTACGGTGATAAATCAATTCCTCTCTCTATTAACTGCAGGCGGCACAAGAGTTCTTCATGTAACTACCGCAAAATTTTTGGAAATCTTGCCGCGGAAGAAGAAATATAGGGTCAACAAGTTCTTGAAGATTATGAAAGCCTCAAATATGGTAAACGCAATTCCACAACTCCAACTGAGTTTGCAACTTTGAATTCAATCATTATTTCTAGAAGTCGACACTAGAGCTAGAGACAACTTCATTTTATTAGAAAGTTGGAAGAAGCTAGGATCACCAACTCTTCGGTCACCAAAAATACACTATCCGCTGCTCATTACAATATTGATATCTTGGGAACCTGTGAACTCACCACTAAACTGAGAGATCAGCAAGAGAAGAAACTTTAAGTAAATTTGGTAAAACCAAACAGTACACATTGTTATCATAAAAATTATTTCTTCTGTTATAATTTAGTTTTATTTTGGTGTATCTTAAAAAACTATAAATATAGAACTATATTCTACACACATCATTGGTTATATTTATATAAGTTTTAAGAGTAATAATGTGTGTAAGAAAATAACATTAAAAAATGGATAATAGTATACTGCAGCTAGAATCATCATACATAAATAAAAATTATTGGCAATATATGGTTGCCACACTTCAACTTAAAAACGAACATTGATGATGTAACGTTTAGAGGCCAGGTCTAATGTGAAAGAGTTTCAACCAAATTTTTTAAAAAAAAACTGACAAACTCAAGCTAGAGTGCATAATACTAGCAAACACAAGGTTGAGTGCTAAAGTAAGTTCAGGAGTGACACATCTTTTTTGAATTGTTGTTATTAAAAAACGCCCCAACTTTTATTTTAAAAAAAATTAAGTTTGAACTAAAACTTGTTTAAAACTCTTCTAAACTCAAGCCAAGGTTATGAAGTATCTACAGGAGTGACAAACTTTGTTATCAGCTCAAATTTGCATGAAACAGTGAATAACTTGCTTTATACATGCGTACATTATGTGTTGTTATGAACATTGAAAATTACGTTTCTTTTGTACCACAGAATTATTATTTTAAGTTTTTCAACAAGGAGTGCTGGAGTAAGAAGAATGGTAAGCTTTAAAAATAATATTTTGAATGTTGAAAACAACGGTATATTTACTATGCTTCATCACCATTTGTTTATGCATACATATTAGCACTTACTGACCTAAAAGTTTATGAAGTAAGTTCAGATATGTGAATGAAGAAATGTGCAGTAAATATATGACTGCCTATTTAGAATAGCCCAAAATTCAATGGAAACATTGCTTATAGGTATTGGAAATAATCACTTCCATTTTTTTAATGCATATTGAATAACATTGTTGATGCATGTTTTTTAAAGGTAGATCTGAAATGCCAGCAATAGTAACAATGGTAATTAAGGCTGAAACACAGCAAAGGCAAGAGTAAATAGTATATTGTGAAAAATATGTATTTGTGGTTACCTAATATTGTAATATTATTACTGCATGCTGTAAAAGCTTCTATACTATTCTATGTTACATAATTATTGACCTCCAAAAAGCAAATTTCTGTTACTACAATGCATATAACTTAACTGTTTAGTTGGTGTATGACTCATTGTGTTATCTGCTTTTTAAAATATAGGTGAGTCATTTTTAATAATTGATAATAGTAATATTATATTATAATATTCTTTTAGCAAATTAACCAAAGCTAGCAAATATTTAAATATTAAACTATTCAAATGTGCAATTTTTAATACTTGAATACAGTGGTAATTTAGCTCAATGTAAAACCAATTTTCATATCTATTTTTCATAAGATTAAGTTGCTTATATCAAAAACTGTAAATTAAGGATCAAACTGCTATCAATTCTGTTATAGTGCATATTCTCCATATTTTACATTGCTTTTATTGAAATATAAATGATTATACATATGGAAGATACAAAATATATTTAGTAGGTTGGGATTGGATAATTTCTGACTTCTGAACTTAGGCCAGGCCTGTTAGCTTACTGTATTAGTAATACTCAGTGAGTATAGTCTAGAGTTAGTGAGAATGTAAATAATAATTATGATATGTTAATAATTAATATCTTCTAAAAGCTAAAGCATGCTGCAAACACACCATTTCTTTGAAGTCTAGGGATGTATATAAAACTTGCATATGAATGTAAATTATTTAAACATATTTGAGCATTATCTTATGTGTAGGTCCCAACAAGAAACTCTCCCTCTAAGACGCATGAAAACCTGGTATCCAGGAAAGAATGATGATGGAGAGATGAGTGAACCTGAATGTATTGACTCCATGTCTGTGTCACTTTATGTGTCTGACATTGAGAGAGATAACAGAGTCAGTAGAGTCAGTGATAATATCATCTACTCATACTCCAACTCTTTCCACCTCAGGAATGGTGATTTGACGTAAGAGGAAAAGTATGTCAAACACACACATGCAACCTCTGTTAAAGCTTTTAGAACTGTTTGATTTTCTACTACTAAAAAACATTGAACTCTTCTGAAAGACAACTCTAATTTTCGTTACAAGCAGTTAACTATCTCTCATAAATAATACCAACAAAGTGTTATGTATAACTGTGTGTCATTAAATCACTTCCAAGACTCTATTTTTGTTCTTTGTTGTGTAATTAGGAAGTCTCAGAACAAGTATCCAAAACGCATGGAGGCTCGGTACCCAGAAAAGATTGGAAGAGAACTTGAAGAGAGCAGTGACTGTGAATCTGTGAGCTCAGCTATGCCAGATAAACAAGACTATGACTGCATGACACCAAGGTTAGCTGGTTTTATAAGATATATCTTATACAAGTCTTTTGGTCTAACAAAGCCCATAATTTGGTGGTCTTACAAATGGATGCATATCATGAACTATTGGCAGCTTTTCTGAAGCATATCAAAAGGTTTTTGATATAACAAAGTCCCATAATTTGGTGGTTTTTTATGCAATTGGATGCACTTTATGTATTTTTAGCTGCATGCAGAAATGGTTAGAAGAGAATGTCAAGAAAGCAGTAACTGGGAATCTGTAGGCTCAGCTATGCCAGTCTCTCCTTTCATATCAGACATAGAAGTTTCAGATGATGAAAAGTATGGTTGTATAAAACCAAGATTAACTGGTTTTACCAGATGTAACTTAGGTCAGCTTTCTTTGGTGTAATAAAGCTTGTTGCTTGGTGGTGTTTTAAGTGGATACACTTCAAAAACTTTAGCTGAAAAGAAAGAACACTAAACAATCAAGTGATATTGAATTTTGACCTCTAAAGTAATCTAACTGTTAACCATAAGATATGAGTTGGCGAGAAGGTCAAGGAAGGCAACCAAAACAGACAAATACAGTCACTGCTAAAGAGCCGTGAATTGGCATTTTGATCTCTATTCTAGCTAACTAATAAACTAAGTATCCCAAATGTCAAAGATGAGTTTCCTTCAGACTATTAATATTTATAGAAACTGTTTACTACAGTTAACATGATTTGTATATTTTTATATGTCTTGCTAACTTGACTCAGCAATGTTAAGTCATGTATGTTTATTTGTTGCACCCCAAAGGTCTACTCTCAGATCACAGATTGAGTATGAGAGCTCACTGCACTGGCTGTTTTAGCATCATAGCTTGAGTACACAGTACATCGGCAAAAATAATAATATTTCATGCAAAACATTTTTCAAATATATCAAATATATATTTTTGTATACAAACAGTTATTTTTTCATCAAAGCTGAAATGTGCCATGGAATCAATCCAGTTCATAACAGGTTCTATACAAAATACGCAGAAAATTAAAAGTATATTTCTATTTTTTCTATTTTTAGTAGAATGTTAGAAAAACTAATGAATTAACAAATAATAGACATTTTGGAAAATAATGGGATATTCAAAGCAAGTCAATATGGCTTTAGAAAACAATCATGATAGAGCTGATAGAATTTACTAACAATACTCTCACAGCTTTTATCTATAAAACTTTAATCTTAGGAATTTTAATAGATATTAGCAAACCATTGGACCCTGTTTGGTTACTAAAAGCTTAATTTATTTTAAAAATTAGGTAAAAAAAAATAATTGCATTGATCAAACAATAAAAAGACTCAACAGCTATCTAATCAACTGTACTCAAGCAGCAAAAACTTCGTAAAGATTCTTTCTAGGCACAAACTGTTATTAATTCACAGGTTTTACAGAGTCACAATTTAGGAAGCTTAGCCCATATCTACATGCATATGATCCTAGTCGTTTTATAGAACTAAAAAACGTAAACAATGAAATTCTTAAGATCAACGAAAATCTTCAATCATTTTACAAATGCTGTGTAGCTAACCAATTGATCACAGACATGTCAACAATTAACTGTGATGAAACGTCCTTATGATAGATTTCCCCACAAACTAATACAAGTTTCTTCAAATAATCCTCCCGTTACTCAGTCAGATGCTTATAAGTTCATTTGTACATAATGAACATTGATCTACACTTGTTCTTTATACTAATTAAAGTGGCTAATATTAAATGTTTATAGTTTTGATTTCTCTGCTCACAGAATAGCAATATATAAAAATGGCTCACCTGCATTTTGAAAAGCATATCACTCAATAAGTAAGACAACAGCTAAACAGTTATAAAATTAAATGGTACAACAGTTATAATAAATCTGAAAGAATGTAAACAATTGCAGTCATGGCAACAAACTTTGATTGTTGAAATTAATTAAGTGATTATCAAAAATACTTTACCTTATATTATGATGATGCTAATGCTACATTTTTTTGTCAACAAAAATAGCATATTTGTTTCTGTTTGTACAACAAAATTAACATTTTGTAAAAGTAGCACTCAAATCATCACTATATGTTTTTAAGCTGCTTCACGTTATTATTATTGCACATGTGATTCACATATTCTACTTATAACTGTTGAAAGCATAACATTTAATTATTGCAAACAATATGTAGAAAGTTTTAGAAATAACTGGTAAGCTTCCAGTTTACTTTAACCCTGGAATTCAACAAGTCAAGCAGCTTCTACTCCAAACTGCAGACTACCAGATCTCTATATAAACAGGAAAGCTATCACAAAGCATTCTATCCTATTATTATTTAACTATAACCCATAGTTATTGAATGGTGCCTTTTTGTCTTCAGCCATCGTATTTGCTATACAATTACATCATAGCAACAACAAAAATCAGTAGAAATTTTCTAATTCAGTTTACATTTACTAGTAATTTTTATTGAGAATTTTATTTTTCATAAGAAAAGATGTAAAAGACTATAGTATTCACCAGCATAGAGCATAAGTAAATGCTACCTAAAAACCCGCCAAATTGTTTTTCTAAGTGAGAAAAATCAACATCAAATTGTGTCAATTTCAGTTTTTAAACCTTTACAATTCAAATTTAACTTAATATTACTTTCTATCATATATTTTATCTTTGCAATAAATTTGCAAAACCAAACTGAAATATCATATTATTTTTTCACAAAATAATTCTGGCCTAAGTTGAACTTCATCACCATTGTTCAATCATGCAGCATTTAAATATAACAAAGCTGCTTTTTACTGAAAGCTTTGCAACTATAGCCAACACAAAACCATGCTAGTAAATTTTATTTACGTCATTCATACTGTTAACTATATATGTATTTAGACAATAAACAGTAGAACTTTTTTTAATTCAGTTTACATTTACTAGCAATTTTTATGTAGATTTTATTTTTAACAATTTTTTTTAAGATCCCATTCTTGCTTATCAGCTGTGTACAGATCATCTAGCATGTCGGTAAGCCCACCATGTAAGTATAATAACATTTTGTAAAACCTGTAAATTATAATTATGTCAATGATTGAAACGCATTTTTTACAAAAAAATTTGGAGACAAGTTTTCATTAAATACGTTTGTAATTATTAGTATAAGTATTTGATAGGTCTTTCTTTGTTGTGTTGTAGTTATTGAACATCAAAAGATTCTTGCAACACCTAATCACGATGAGCAAGAAGCAAATCATATCTTTGAACATGGCGTATGGCAATATAATACTGGTTCAGTAATTTTAAAGATTCTAGATACTCAACACTTTCTCAGTATGCTAGCTGCAATACCTGACACTCACTTATGGGATGATGTTGAGAGGATAGCTCCTGATACTCTTGAGGACTTTACTGAAAATCATAGTTTTCTTCTTGTAAACTCAGTCATTTCATTTCCAACAATCGAGTCAGATAATTCTATCTCTACCAACACAGAAGCTACAGTATATGAAAACTGTAATATACCAGAAGATTCTGATGCTCCTCTGTCTAAAGTTATCTCTGAGGCTTTTCAAGTTCTAGGATACTATTCCACAACAGATGTCAACTCAACAGGTGAGTGTGTCTGAATTTATAATTTAAGTAAAATCAATAAATAAATATGTTAAAATAAAAGAAGGAAAATTGATTAGTAAGTTCTAAATGCTATACTTACTGTATATAAAATTGTTTTTGTTTGTATTTTGCAGATAGAACCCAAACGTATTTGGATGAAAGAAACTCTTCTGGTAATCTGGTGAACCTATTAAATAAAGTAGCAGATAAATACAACTCAAACAGAATTACAGAGAATCAGACTAGTGATAATATTCATGTGACTACCAGTATGTTATTACATGCATGTAGCATATTTAGAGATGTGTTTGATCAACAGGAAGCTCTAGTAGTTCCATCAAATGAAAACAGCAACCAGAAGAAACCTGTACATAATATTTGTGAATATAGATTTGCAAAACCGGTTAGTACTGCTAAACCTAGACAGTTTCAGGACATGGAAAAGAAAAGTTTTCAATGTCTTGTATGTAGCTACAAAACTGAATATCAATGTAATCTTAATAGACATAAAAGAAGACACACAAATGAGAAGCCATTTGTCTGTAAAGTGTGTGGTCATGCTTTTAATCAAAGAGATAATCTCACAGTGCACATGAGGACACACACTGGAGAGAAACCATTTGTCTGCAAAGTCTGTGGTAATGCTTTTACTCATAAGCATCATGTTACCATACACATGAGAACACACACTGGAGAGAAACCATTCCACTGTAAAATATGTGATTACAAGGCTGCTCAGAAAGGAAACCTTGTTTCTCATATGAAGAAACACAACTGTGAAACATGAAGTGGATGATTATGTTTTTAAATCTACATTTAGAGTCAGAAGGCTTTTTACAGTAGATTTCACAACACCATAGAAATTATATTGCTTGCTGTCTTTAGGGCTTAAATGAGGGTCTAGAATGAGAAGCGCTTTACACATTGATTGTATACTGTACACATGCGTTATAACTGTGCACGTAAAGCTACATTACATAAAACTATAAAGGTTGGATTCACTTCAACATAGGAATTCTAATACTTACATATAAAACTCAAAGCCAATTTAAAAGATACATAATCTTGGTAACCTAATCATTCTACCATTCTATATAAATCTGTTGACTATTGACCACCAGTTCTTTACTATTATGCACCTTCTTCAGTGATATAACAGACCATATACTTTAGTGACACTTGATTCAAATCCCGTTGCTTTTACCAAACTAAAGCAATTTTTGACCAACATTTAGTAATTACTTTAATGAATTTTATAAATTTGTTATTATTCATTATAGGCTTATAGATAACTGTGTTGTACAATAAAAGTTATAATATTATATTGTCAACTAAATTTTTTATCTAATACTACTCTATACCTGCAAACACAATCATTTTATTGAAAAAATTTCTTGAGTTTTTTAGGCTTTACCTTACTTTTCACAACTTTTAACTAATTATAAAGCAAAACTAGTAACAATTTTGGCAGTAACCTTTCATCTGGTATCAAATGAAGATTATAGCAGTTTTTAAAGTCAAGTCATTTAGGAAAGGTAATTGAAAAAAGTACATACTTCTGCTAGCCTAATTTTTTCACTATTCAATTTAGCTCTTATATATATATATATATATATATATATATATATATATATATATATATTTATTATTGACTATAACTAGCTCTTTACCATTATGCAAACTTTTTAGTGACATGACACTCGTATTTAGCAGCATGTGATCTAAATCTTAATCATCTTACCAAATTAAGGCAGTTTTTACCAACATTTAGTAATTATTTCAAAAATAATATTTTATAAACTGCTTATTGTTCGTAAGTAAAATAAATGTTTTGTTAAAAAAAATTATACTGCTTTTGGTCAATTAAGCTCTCTATCTAATACTATTATTTTTAATAGTGCATTACAATATGCAGTCATTTTATTAGATCTATCAGTATTCTCAATTTTTGTGGTTCTAATTTTCTTTTTAATATGTTATATTCAATTCTTAAGCTGGCATATAAACAATTTTAGCAATAGAATTTTAGCTGGTATCACACACACGCACGCACACACACTTGCTCACAGCCCCATTCACTCACACTAATTAATTAACTAACCGACTAACTGTTTATATTGATTGGATAGCAGCTAAAATTTTATTGTCAGAAATGTTGATATTGTAGCTTAAAAATCAAATGACGATTTTGTTGATGATATAGTTATGAAAAGAGAATTAGAACAAAAAACACTTGGGATACTTATTTTCAATATTATGATTGTGTATTATAAAATGCTATGAATATAGAATATTATTGAAAATAAAAATTAATGGACCATGCCAAGTAATAGAAATTTTATTATACAATACATATACGTCTAAAATATGAATGATAAGACTTCTATAAACTAAGACGATTGAAATACTTACTAAATGTTGGAAAACATATTTTAATTTGGTGAAAGCAACAAGATTTGAATTATGTGTCGCTAAATCTGCAGATTCAGTGACACATAATTCAGATCTTGTTGCTTTCATCAAATTAAAACATTTTTTCCAAAATTTAGTAAGCATGGTTTGTTATATCACTAAAGACTTTGCACGATGGTAAAGAGCAGGTTATAGGCAATAGCAAATAGATTTATTTAGAATAGTAAAATGGCTTATAGGGTACTAGAAAAATTTGTTCTTTTCAGTTAGCTTTGTGTTTCAGATGCAAATAGGATAATTCCTGCTTGTGTTAAACAGAATCCATCCTTCGGATATTTATCTTGTAGCTTTAAAAATACAATTAGAACATTCGTAAAGTTGATAATCTAAAGAGTATCATATGAAGTGGCAACATCAAAGAGCAGAGAGCTTGTCATCCTAGACCCAAAAACAGAAAACAAAGTGATTTTTGCTGTGACATTGTGAACTTTACTGTATATGACCATAATTATGTTTGTATATGTTGATTTTTAAAATTCATCAGCATTTTATGTTTCTCGATTGTGATTTTTCGTATGAGAAGTGATATATTCCCTCTTAGCAGCCTTGTAGTTGCAAAGTTTACAGTAAAATGGCTTCTCTCCTGTGTGTCCTCATGTGCTTGTTAAGATCACTTTTTTGTCTAGCTTTATACTCACATACACTGCACGGAAATGGTTTGTCTCCTGTGTGTGTCCTCGTGTGGTAAGTGAGAGTACTTTTCTGTGCTGATTTGAAGTCACATGTTTTGCACGAATATAGTTTCTTTTCATTGTGATTTCTCATGTGCTGATTAAAATTACTTCTCCATATAGTTTTATAGTCACATACACTGCACTCATGTGGTTTCTCCCCACTATGTAGTACCATGTGTTTCATGAGAGAACCTTGCTGTGCTGTCTTGTAGTCACATTGACTATATTGAAATGGTTTATCCCCAGTATGTATTCTCATGTGTATTGTGAGATTATCTCTACGAGTAAAAGCACGTCCACACACTCTACACACAAATGGCTTCTCATTTGTGTGTCTTCTCACATGCCGGGTAAGACTATTTTTACGTTCAGTTTTGTAGTTACATAACAGACATTGAAAGCATTTCTTTTTGATTCCCTGCAACCGTCTAGGTTTAGCAAGACTAACCTGTCTTGTAAATTTACAAATATTGTGTGCAGGTTTTTTCTTGTTACTGTTTTTATTTGGTTGAATCACTGGATCTTCTGTCTGATCGAATGAATCTCCAAATATGCTACATGCATGTAGTAACATACTTGCAGTTACATGCACATTATTACCAGTGTAACTCTCTGTACTTCTGTTCAAGTTGTATTCATCTGCTACTTTACTCAATAGATTCACCAGACTACCAGAAATGTTTTTTTCATCCATATAGGTTTGGGCTCCGTCTACAAAACACAAGTGAATACAAGTATACAGTAAGTAGCATTTTGAACTACTAATCAGTTTTGCAATTTTTACTTTTTTGTCATTTAAACTCGGCCACGTAGTTAAAAAGAAAATGCATGTACTTCAATCCTCTACTCCTGTCTTTTTTTTAGTAATACTGAAATATAAATTCTGAATCAGAATTAGCTACCAGATCTGTTAAATCAGAAGATGTTTGATTTTTACATTGTAATATTTTGTGTTTTCAGTAGAATCAAATTAAAATATAAGATACAGCTGCATATGTTTGCGCAAAATTGTTACTAAAGTCAGAAATCTGAATCAAATAATGTTATTTAATATAAATATTTTTAGATTATTATTATCTCTTTGATCATCACACAGCTTCAATTCACTTAGTGTTTAATGAGAAGGCAAAACTTTAGTGGCTTTACTTCAATTATAAATTTAAATACACTCACCTGCTGAGTTGAAATTTGCTGTGGAATACATTCCTAAAACTTGAAAAGCCTCAGAGATAACTTCAGAGAGAGGAACATCAGGTTCTTGTGGTATATAGTCATTGTATACTAAAGTTTCGGTGTTGATGGAAATTTGATTTTTCGCATCAATTGTAGGAAAAGAAATGGCTGAATTAGTAGAAAAAATGTTATGATTTTGAGCAAAATCTTCAAGGGCAACAGGAGTTACCCTCTCTTCATCATCCCATAAATAAGTGTCAGATGCTGCAGGTGACATACTGAAAAAGTGTTGAGTATCTGGAGTTAGAGTCTTTAAAATCACTGAACCAGTATTATATTGCCATAGACCGTGTTCAAAGCTATGACGTGTTTCTTGCTCATAGTGATTAGATGTTTCAAGAATCTTTTGATGTTTAACAACTACAAGACAACAAACAAAAACCAAGTCAATACTTACAATCATATAAACACATTCACTGAAAGTTTGGCTTTACATGTTGTACACTGGTTGTTTTATTTATTGAAATAAAATTTGCTAGTTTTACAGAATTTTATACTTACATGGTGGGCACACAGACATGCTAGATGATCCGTACACAGCTGATGAGCAAAGAAAGTATGGTAAAAAGTTGTCATGAATAAAATTTACATAAGCTTTGCTTTGCTTTGCACCTAAATAGTTCTCAAGATAAATGCTGTAAATAACAGTTTCTAGCACTGTTTTGTGTTGGCTATTTACAAAAGCTTTCAGTAAACACTAGCTGTGGTATATATTACAATGCTGATTGAACAATTGTGATGAAATTAAACTTGGGCCGGAAGTTTTTTGAGATTTTTTCACATATAAATATTTTAGTTGGTTGCCATCAATTCGTGCAAACTTATTGATATGATGTGTGTCTAATTGTTCATAATAAATAAAGGTTTGAGCATTTTTTTGCTTTTCTATAATTGTAGCAAGAAAAGCAACACATATTGCATATCTGTATAAAAAAGTTTACTAAAAACTCTCTATTCATGATTTACAATGTCGGATTTTAATATTGACAGATTTTTAACTATAGTTTCAGAGAGTTTTATACTTCCATGGTGAACACACAGGTATGCTACATGTAGAAAGACTGTATACACAGTTGAGAAGTAAAGAAACCAAAATACAGTAAATAAAATTGAAAATAAAATTTGTTTAAGGCTTTAGATAGTGTTTAGATGTTCTTTTAAAGTATATATTTGAACAGTTGAAGAAGCAGAGAACTGTCTGTGTTTGCTTATCCTTATAGCTCTGAGAGATTCTACCATGCACTCATCAATATTCAAATTTTCCAAAAAAAATAAGCTCATTTCTATACGCTCAATTTTTATACGTGTTTCAAGAGTAGCTGCAAAGCCCCTATATATAGAATAAAAGAGAAGAGGTTCAATGCAGCGTTTCTAATATTTGTTTAAAGCAAATGCAATAAATCGGGATATAAACTTATAGTAACCTTCTTTAAAATTGCTCATTTTTCTAATAAATCTAATTAATAAACTTATTTTTGTATGCAAGCAGTTATAGTATATTTTTTCAATTGTTTCATTTTATCCACCTTCTTAAACGCTATGCTTTGTACAGTAAAAGTTTTTAAAGAAAAGGGCTTACAGAGATGCCTAACAGTATTGAAATAATATTATGTTAGTACATATTTTATACTACATCAAACCTAACATGCATAAAATACCTTCAATTATCACTCACACAAGGAATACTCAACAAAGAATTTTAAGTTCAATGTTAGCATACATCTTCTGAGTAGGTCCCACATGGCCATCTGAGTCTACAAGGTTAGTTCCAGACTGACTCACTGCTTGTGGTTGAGAAATATCAACTGAGTCATACTTGTCAGCATGTTTCTTAGTGACTGACATTTCTACATATGATGAATCATCTTTCCTGGTGTATACCTCACCTTTTTTTGATTTCTAATAATATAAATTTTAAACTATATACTTGCATCATAAACATTTTTATAGTTATAGGCACTTAAATATCAAGGCATAGAAACAATAAAACAGACTGCTGAATTGACAAAATATAGACTCTAACAAATATTTTAAACATCGAATAAAAGTGTCTTTGTAAAAGTTTGATGTACATTATAGTTTTGACTAATAAAAAAAAATAGAAAGTCATCCATCATAGGGTAAATATTATAGCTTTTAAACAACATGTTCAACATAAACTGAAAAATAAAGAAAACTCTCAGTAAAAGTGGAAATATTATATGCTTCTTGAAATTTAATAAAATTATATAAGTTTTGTAAGACAAGATAATCTATAGACGGAAGCTTGTGTGAATTATGTTTGCAGATTTAATAGCCAATGATGCATAATAGTCAAATTATTTGTTATGTTGTCTTCCTTTATTATAAAACATGTGTAATATTGCATGGTATTTGGTAGTGCAGTAATTCGACAATAATGAAAAATACCTTGAAATGTTGAGCTGGTGCCTTACTCATTGTGTTACTTGCTCTTCAAAATGCAGTTGAGTCATTTTCTTCATATTTGATAATGGCGAAATCATTTTATGCTATTTCTTAACAAATTAACCAAAGCTAGCAAGAAAATAGATATTAAATATTTGAAATGTACAATTTCTAGCAGTTATAACATATGTAACTCAGTTTAAAATCAAAGACATTTTCACAGATATCTTTTCATAAGATTAACGTGCTTATAACTGAAACAGTAGAGTAGGTAAGAATCAAATTGCATTCAATTCTGTTAGTGCATATCTTCCATATTTACTCTATTGAAATTATTCCACTAAAACTAATTATACTTCTACAAGATACAAAATATGTTTTGTAGGTTGGGATTGGACCAATTCTGACTTCTGTACTTATGCTGGGCTTATCAGGCTTTCATATACGGGATATTCAGTGATTGCAGTATAATTAATGAGAATATGATTAATAATAATAACATAATAGCAATTATCTTCCGTAAACTAAAACATGCCACAAAGACACTACTACTTTATAGTGTGAGAAATGTATATATAAAAACTTGCATCAGAATGTAAATTCTTTAAACAACTCTAATTTTCCTTTCATGCAGTTATCTATCTCTCATAAATAATACCAGCAAAGTGCCATTTATAACTGGGTGTCATCAGATTATCTTCAAGATTATATTTTGCGTTTTGTTGTTTTATTAAGAAGTCTCAGAACAAATATCCAAGACGCATGAGGACTTGGTATCCAGAGATGTTAGGAACAGAACTTGAAGTGAGCAGTGACTGTGAATCTGTGGGCACAGCTATGCAAGTCTTTCCTTTTGTATCAGACATAGAATTTTTAGATTTTGAAAAATATATATAGTTGTATCTCCTTTTATGTCAGTCATTGTAGAAGTCTCAGATGATGAAGATTACTGTTGTATAAAACTAAGATTAGCTGGTTTTACCAGACATTCTTTATATACAAGTTATTTGGTATAATAAAGCCCATCATCTGGTGGTCTTTCAAGTGAATGTATTTTATGCATTTCAGCTGAGAAAAATAACACTAATCAAGCACTCAAGTGATATTTGAGTTTTGAACTTTGAAGTATTAATATTGGCGATCTCTATCACAAATTGTATCTTTTCAATAAATTTGCAAGTATTGATAAAAACAAACTAAAACATTATATTAAGTTTAAGATCAAAATAATTCTGACTTAAGTTTAATTTCATCACCATCGTTCAATCAGCATTTATATATACTACTGCTACACTTTTTCAGTATGCCAGCTGCAGTATCTGACACTCATTTATGGGATAATGTTGAGAGGGTAGCTCCTGTTGCCCTTGAAGACTTTACCCAAAATCATAGTATTCTACCAGTGAACTCTGTCATTTCATTTCCTAAAATTGATTCTGGTAATCAAATCTCTATCAACACAGAAGCTACAGTATATGACAACTATATACCAGAAGAACCTGATGTTCCTCTGTCTGAAGTTATCTCTGAGGCTTTCCAAGTTTTAGGAATACATACTACAGTAGATGTCAGTTCAACAGGCGAGTGTGTTTGAAAATAATAGATGTAAAAACATTAATGTTTTCCTTTCCCAATTTAAATACCAACTAAGTTGAAGTTGCATGACAATCAGAGAATCTATTTGAAATGGTAATGCACTATATAATAGCTTTATCAATAATTAAATTTGCAGGAAAGAGCTTGGAGAGCTTCAAAAGAAATCTTTACGGTATTAGATATTGGTTTCCAATGACTTGTTGCATATTAGTTAAGAAAATTAGTATACTCTATTCTACACAAATATGTGTAGTTGTTTATGTTTCAATTTGATTCTAGTGAAGCCACAGAAAATTAAAATTTATAAGTTACACAATATCTGTTTTAATCAATTTTGTAAAGGATTACGGTTTATAAAATCTATTTCCATATAATAGTTTAGTGGATTTGGCCTGTGGCTCTCTGTATCATGCTGCAGTGTTGAGTTACTGCTTACTCAAGTGCACTTAGCCATGGACAGTTCTTATATAATATCTTTTATTGTACATTTGCATCCAACACTTTTATTCTTGTATCATCCCTGCCTACTCTCTTGTAAATGCTGATGTAAGAGTTATGCATTATATATGCCCCTCATCCACACTTACTATACCGTAAGCCGTAACGTAAAATATCAGCCATTTAAATGTGTCCAGGCTGAAGTTTAAAAGTCTGCTATTAGATATGATCTATGACACTGCAATGGACAATTATATCCAAAAGTTGACGCAAAAGTTTTTTCTGTCCAATAGGATTTGAGTTTTGAACCAAACAGTGCTTGATCCTAACGTATCAAGACACCGTACAGAAAGTTCAGAGATTAATTTGTAAAATTGGGTGATATTTGCTTCTACTGGCAACTGTACAGCAAGTGTGAATGAGAGGTGTGACATGATGAGCTCTACGACAAAAGCACATGTAACGATAATTAGTTGAATTCCCTGGATACCACTTTAGAAAGTCCAACTGCGTTGATTGGGACTTTTGTCAGGTTTCAGACGCCTTCATTCCACTCATATATAAGTGAGGTGGAAAGGCTCAGGATGAGAGACATGTGCAGTCTCTTTGAACAATAAGAATGAGCTTACATGACAACAGTAAATATGTTAAATTGAAAACTGAAAAACTTATTGATAAGTTGTAAATGCTATTTATATTGTTATGCTTGTATTTTTCAGCTAGAATCCAAACTTATTGGAATGAAACTAACACTTTTGAAAGTCTGGTGAATCTATTAAGTGAAGGAGTAGATGAGTACAATTTAAATGAAATATCAGAACATCACACTAGCAATAATTATATTCATTTGACTACCAGTATGTTATTACACGCATGTGGCATATTTGGAGATTTATTCAATCAGAAGGAAAATCTAGGGAGTCTAGCAAATAAAAACAGCAACCAGGAGAAACCTGTACACAACATAATATATGAATATGGATTTACACGACCAGTTAGTCCTGCTAAACCTAGACAGTTGCAGGACATTAAAAAGAAATGTTTTCAATGCCTTCAATGTAATTACAAAACCGAGCTTAAAAGTAGTCTTAGCGAACATATGAGAACACACAGAGACAAGAAGCCATATGTCTGTAAAGTGTGTGGTCATACTTTCACTCAAAGAGGTAATCTCACAACACACATGAGAACACATACTGGGGAGGAACCATTTCAATGTGATCAATGTAACTACCAGACAGCACAGCAAGGTTCTCTCGTGAAACACATAAAAACACATACTGGTGAAAAACCACATGAGTGCAGTGTATGTGAATATAAAACTGGAAACAAAAGTAATCTTAGTCAACACATGAGAATACACACTGGGGAGAAACCATTTCACTGTACACTATGTGACTACAAGGCTGCTAGGAAAGGGCAACTTGCTATTCATATGAAGAAACACAACTGAGAAACATAAAGTGCCGATGATGACTAAATGGACATTTACAGTCAAAAGATCTTTTACAGTAGATTTCACAACAGATGCAGCAAAGCTTGCACTTTTTATCTGTAATAGGGGTTAATGACAAGCTCAAAACAAGCTAAAATGTGTAGTGGTATTGTAAAGTTATAACATAGAAAATATGAATGATGGATTTACTTCAATGTAGGGATTTTTATAATAAAATTTATTAAAACTTAAAGCTAACTGAAAAACATCATGGCCAGCCGGTAACCCAATTTCTCTACTATTCTATATAAACCTGTTTGCTATTGAATACAATTAGCATTATGCACAGCCTATAATGACATAATGCAACAGACCATATTTAGTGACACATAATTCAAATTATGTTGCCTTCACCAAATTAAAAAAACTTTGCCAACATTTAGTAATTATTTCATTAATCCTATTTTACAAATTTAGTAATGCTTAAAGTTAAGTGCATGTGTTGTAAAATAAAAGTTATATCAGTTTAGCAAATTAAGGTTTTTTTTATTCAATACTATACTCTATTTTAATAGCTTACTGCAATAGGCATTAGCTATGTTGAAAAGATTATCCTCAATGATTTTGGTTCCAAATTTCTTCTTATAATAATTACCAGAAAAATAATTTGTGTCTTCCTAAAAAACCGTATCAAAAACCTTTTCAACAGAGTTTTATCAGGTATCCCGAGTTATTGTGAACGTTTTAGAGTTGAATACTTTAGGGATCAAAGTCAAAGAAATAAACTCACAGAATGTGGAAATGATCCGTAACAACATTATCCAAAAGGCAAAGTTGTAAACTTCATATAGTCTGAGAAATGGTAACTTATGCCAAACACTTAATGCTCAATCAAATATTTCTTATTGGGCATGCTGCTAAAGTGACCTGAAATTTTCTGCTTCTTTGTGCACCGTGATGCACGTCTTACACTGGTATGCATTTCATTAATGACTGCACTTTAATAAAGACAATGAATATTATATTATTGGTAAGATTTTATGTTTTCTATAGACAAGGATAAAATGTCCACTATTTTTGCTATTCATTAAAAGCAAAGATTTATATTATTTGAAAAATAAATAGCGTTACATTAGAGTCCTAACAGAAATTTTAACAAATATGTGTAACGGTCGTTGCCTTCAAAACTGTTATAGAGTGGTTTCTTTGCTTATTGTGGATCTGTGGTTGCGTCTATCTGGGATGACACTATTTTTCAAATCACAAAGTTATATAGTTGTGATATAAATTTTGTATATCCTCACCTATCTCTGCTCTGTCCTGTTTGAGTTAGTGGGGTAGTTGCCGGAGGCCTAGCTCAATTAGGCTCCTCTAACTATACTGTCATGAGCGTCCTTTTCATTAAAGGAGCGGTATTATAAATTATCTTCTGTGACTTTCTGACTGCATACATTATGTATACTATTATGAAAATCAAATAAAATGCACTACAACTAGTGATTATGCAACACTGCATATATTAATCTTTAAAAATGCTTCTATAGGAATTGACATTCAAAACTCATTTTATAAGAAAGATACTTTATATTAGCTGCATTGCAATAAACATTAATTTTGCTTTGAAATGAAAATTGCTAAAATGCTAAAACAGATTATTCACTCTATAAACAGTCTACATTTATTATCAAAACATATAAAATATTGCATGGTAGCTATATACAAGTAGGTAGTTGTGCAATAACAACCATAGGCTAAAAAAGCCTAAAGTTATAGCAATTATACTATGGAATACTAATTTTAAAACTTGCCAATGTTGATACATGAGAAATAACAAATATGCCAACGTTGTTGATACAAAAATTGTAAAATTTGCATTACATATAAGGTAAACTCTATTTTTGGTAATATCTTTAAATTCAACAATTAAAGCTTGTTGCCACGGCCGCCAGTGAGCTCTCATACTTTGTTTATCATCTGAGAGTAGGCCTAAACTGTAATGGATAAGGGTGCATAACTCCACAATGCTGAGTCAAGTTAGCAAGACATATAAAAATATACAAATTATGTTAACTGTAGTAAACCGTTTCTATAAATATTAATAGTCTTAAGGAAACTGGATTTCAACATCTGGGATATTTAGTTTCTTATTTAGCCAGAATGGAGTTCAAAATGTAAATATTGTGGTGGCTCGTGGAGCTACCAGCAGCGCAATACGCAGGGTCACCTAATTGACCCGAAACAATGGACAGCCAATTAGCGGCTTTCATAGTTAGTAGCAATAGTTAGTTTTCCCCGCTGTTAGTCAGTCGAAGTTAGAGTGCTGAATAATCTAGATGTGTAGAATTATTGAATGTATTTGTATAGTTTTTGTAATGTGTTCTTGTGCTTAAAATATATACTCGTTCACTCGACTTATCCTGGTGAAGTTCTCTAGCAAGTAAATAGACTCTCTGGATTGCATATCAACCCTAATTCTGAAAACCATTACAATATACAGCTCCTTTGTCAACACTGTATTTGGGTCTGTTAGTTATGTTAGTCTGTTAGTCTGTAAGGTACATCTTACAAAGGCAGTTAATCTTAGTATTATACAACCATATTCTTCATTATCTGAGACTTCTATGCCTGACACAAAAGAAGAGACTGTCAATTGGATATCTGTTCTGAGACCTCCTATAATAACACAATAAAACCTAAAATTGAGTTTTGGTAGTGATCTGTTGACGCACAGTTAAATTACACCTAATTGTTTGTATCATTTATAAAAGATGGAAAACTGCATGTGAGGATAATTGGAGTTGTCTTTCAAAAGATTTCAATGTCTTAGTAGTTGAAAATCAAACAATTTCGAAACCTTAACAAAGGCCGTGTGTTTAAATTGAAATACGTTTCATATTTCATATTCCCTGATGTAGAAAGAGTTAGATTATAAGTAGATGACGAGTCACTATCTCCATATTCTCTTCTCTACTGACTCTATTCTATCTCTCAAGATCAGAAACATAAGGTGACATAGACATGGAGTCAATGCATTCAGGTTCACTCATCTCTTCATTATCATTCTCTCCTGGATACCAGGTTTTCATCTGTCTTGAAGGGAGAGTTTCTTGTTGGGACTTACACATAAGATAATATAGTATCATGCATATATCATAGTTATGTGTATAAATATATTTTCATAATTTACGGTCGCATATATACTTTTATATATATACTTATATACTTTTCCTACACTATAAAGTAGTGCATGGGATGTTTGCAGGGTATTTTTTGTTTATGGAAGATAATTATTAATGTACAATTATTGTTTATATTTTCACTAATTATACTACACTTACTGAGTATCACTAATGCAGTAGGCTGACAAGCCTGTCTTAAATATACAGAAGTCAGAAATGATCAAATTCTAACATACAATTAAAATCCATTTTGTAGCTTTCATATGTATAATCATTTATATTTCAATAAAAGCAATGTAAAATATGGAAGATATGCACTAACAGAGTTGATAGCAGTTTGATCCTTAATCTACAGTTTTCGATATAAGCAACTTAATCTTATGAAAAATAGATATGAAAATTGGTTTTATATAGAGCTAAACTACCACTGTACTTAAGTACTAAGAATTGCACATTTCAATAGCTTAATTTTTAAATGTTTGCTAGCTTTGGTTAATTTGTTAAAAGAACAGTGTACCTATTATGATATCAACATTATCAAATGAAGTAAATATGATTTAGCTGCATTTTAGAAAGCAAATAAATCACAATGTGTATTCAGTCAAATACATTTAAGTTCCCTCAATGATATAATGTATACCTAATATCATGACTATATCCATGGTTACCAGCAGCAGAGTGTTTTGTATGTTGTAAAAAGCAGCAAATAGATTATTAATTTTCCTTTTTTGTGAAGTTGTTGGCATCAATCAACCCTCATCAATGCAAGATGTGCATCACAGGACAAACAGAAGTAGAACACTTCAATGAGTCGTCATTGGAGAACACAGGCAACGCTCATCATCTGAGTGAGCATATAAGTGTTTTGACAGAAATAATAAATTCTCAGACTATAAAGTTTCTAACTTTACTACTTGGGTAATGTTGTCACAGATAATAAATACACTTTAGTAATATTACTTCGCAAACTTTATTAAATGGTTGCACTTCAAAAAGTAACTGTTAATGATGATGGTGTGTGTGTGTGTGTGTGTGTGTGTGTGTGTGTGTGTGTGTGTGTGTGTGTGTGTGTGTGTGTGTGTGTGTGTGTGTGTGTGTGTGTGTGTGTGTGTGTGTGTGTGTGTGTGTGTGTGTGTGTGTGTGTGTGTGTGTGTGTGTGTGTGTGTGTGTGTGTGTGTGTGTGTGTGTGTGTGAGTGTGTGTGTGTGTGTGTGTGTGTGTGTGTGTGTGTGTGTATAGTTTCTATAATTAAAAATGAATCAAAAGAACTCAATATTTCGAAAAATAGAGTATTTATATTTGGTACTAATACAATTTTGGATATAAAAATAAACTTAGATCTTCATTTTATCGACTACAATATTGTTTCACGTAGTGCGAGCTACGATCATCAGGTCGTTGTGTGTACGCTTGAGTGATTTTGTTTTGAAATTAGTATTATTAGTGTATTACTACGCTGGAATATTTTAACTAGCGTCTGTTAAGTGCACAAGTAAAAATTTGCGTTTATGTCTACATGTGGTGGAAAGCTCTTTTCGTTTGTTGAGGGAAGATAATTCCGGTTGTTTTAAAATCATATACTTCTCATAGTTGCATAAGTTACATCTGTTGGTTAGGTTTGAGTATGATTTGCAAATTTTTAAAATATTCCATTTTAAGCTGAATTTTGTGTTGTTGTCATTTAAATTCCAGATGTGTCTGCTGAGTTGCGTGCTGTTGGCTTTATCTGCATGTAGGAAAGAGGCTTTGTGGTTATATATATATATATATATATATATATATATATATAATATATATATATATATATATATATATATATATATATATATATATATATATATATATATATATATATATATATAATATGATGCTATTCAAATGGAAATAAGTATCTTTTGTTTATTCTGCATTGAGTATCAGTATTTCAAGTCTCTGCTGTGCATGAATGCTATTCTAATTGATTGTTCAAATCCTTTCATCTATAGTGAATACATGGAATGTGAAAACACAAGAGTCAGGTTCTATCACTTTCTACACTTAAACACATGCAGGTCATGTGACTGCATAGTCATCATTTGACCGTCATCCAGCTTACTGTATACAAGTTCTCCTAGCAACTCTTGACAACATAAAGTAAGAAATATCAGTTCAACTTTTGAGGTGAGTAATTTAACTGTAACATCAGTATTTATATTCAAAGAATAATGTGATAATTATATAACTATTCAGTATATCATCTTATTTAGTGAATTTTCTCAAGGTACTCATTTCTACATCACTTGTGTCTCTAGGGTAAAATCTTATGTTTTTTAATCAAACAAATTATTCTTCAAATATATTATATTGTTTCTTTAATGCAGAAGAGATTTGAGCACTACATATACAGATCTTGGTATAGTTATCAGCACCTGTACTGCTATTGGTTGGGTCTTCATTGGCTATAGATAATATTTACAAAAGACTTTTCCAAGTTAGTTGCTTAGCATAGATTACTACACACCTAAACGTTACACAGACATCACGTAGTCTGTGATAGTGTGACAAATTAAAGCACCTGTCTTCCTTGTTATAGTACGCTAAGTATACAAAGTTGTCATAGTACGTTGGGTATACAGAGCAGAACACTCTGACTACATCGTACAATCTAGTTTAATAAATAATGTATTTAGCTATATGCTTTTGTATATGTAGAAGGTCTGATATTTATAAAGAAACTAAAATTTTAAAAAGAAACTTGACAATGTATTATTTGGAAATATTTTTGTGGCTCAAAAAGAATTTAAGTTAATGCACTATATATAGTTTCTAGGCTAATTTCTCATATTAGGCAAAATTTTCTAGCAGTTTCCGCTACATAATTGATCGTGTTTGAAAAAAGCTGAAATTAAATGTATGATAATACATTACCATATTTTTGGCTGCAGTAATTATGAAAATATTTTATAATTACTATAGAGCTAAAAATTTCATTATCATTGGTTCTTTCTACAGGTTAAACATCTAGTTATACCTTAAACAAATGCAGAGTGGCTTTGACGACTAATGAAATAATGTATCTCAAGGTGAAATAAGGATAAAAAAGTATTGTATTGTATTATGGAATATAACTTCAATACAAACATAGCAATTATATATGTATACCAAAATATGAGTACATACAGCTATGATAAACTGATTACAGGATGCTAATAATTATAAAATGAGTCTAGTTTTATTAAAAGTATGAGTATATTATGAGTTTAAAACATTCTCAGCCTAAATACAATATAAGCTGCTGAAAGTGAGTGCTGTTTGTTCATAAATTTTTTTTACTATATCATACAGAGTAATACATAACTCTGAATGAGGGAATAAGCAGCTGAGCCCAATTCTGCTGTTTAATTGTTCATAAAAGTAATACATAACTCACTGGTATTCTTAATATTTCACTTCTCCTCTACATATTGGAAACACTTGATTGGTGGTGTTCAATAGAAGTAAAAGAAAAGTGTTCACTGAAGCGCACAACATTGCTTCATATTTATTGTATATAATATGGAGTGTGAGTCACCCGCAAAAAACCTATTCAGTGATGATAATGAAAACAATACAGCCTTTGTTAGACAGGTGACGCCGCTGTGAGCTCAGCATGTTGTAGCTGACTATATCATGTATACCAGTGTTATTAACTGCCTTTGTTTAACATTATTTTTCATGTCTTTATTTGGATGCTTTGTTGTTAATAGTTTAAGTTAAGACTTAGAATAGGCCAGTCTTTGGTTGGGAAGCCTTCACAGATGTAGTGTATCTTTTACAGGATTTCCTTATCATATAACCAAGATGGCAGAATCCAGAGTTGTGAAAAAAAGACTCAACAATTCGTATCGCTGTGGGTACTGCTCGCAGTACTTCAACAAACTTGAAGATCCCAGAACTCTGCCCTGTCTGCATGTGTACTGCATGAGATGTTTGAAGACTGACATCGGTGGTAGGAAGGATCATATCAGATGTGCTTATTGTAGGTGAGTTTCAGTACATAACACAATATATCATGTCATAGGCTTGGATATGATTTTCTCACTATCATTGAGGAGTTGTCTGATCTGTGCCTATGAAAAGCAAACAATACTGTATGTTCTATGTGAACTCTGGTCACCAACTTGTGAAGTGTGTGGATATCTTTTCATGCATTAGGTACAAAAATAGCTGTTATGTAGATTACATCATCAGCTGTCCTCTCTTGTTGAATTGTGGATGTCATGGGATTGGGGTTGTCTCCTCATTTATTATTTTGTTCTCATACAGTACAAGACTTGTTAGACCAACCTTTTTCATATCGTTCCCACTCATAAATGTTTACTATTAATTCCTCCCCCCTTCAGAAAACGAAAATTTTTATGACTTACGTAATGATAATATAAATTACAATGCAATATTTTTTCTATTACATTTGAATATAATATAACTATTTCTGATAATTATATTATGCATGTGTAAAACACAGAGCAGCTCAAGTATTAATAGTATGGCTGCAGCTGATGATATTGTGCCAGCTTGCTTTCAAACCTCCCACCCCAACCCTTAAACTCCCACCCCAATATTGTAATTAAAAACACATTCATGTAGAAGTACACTGGGATTGCAGAATTGGTTAAATAGATAAGCTAAGAAGAAGGCTTATAGATATACATGTACATTTAACTTGCAAGAGCTCAAAAGTCTTCAACAAACTGCTTGAAATTTTTAGAATCGAAATCCCAGCTCCATCTAAAAAGCCAAATTCCTTCCTATATAGGGAATCTCCCAGGTTGGGAACCACTGTGTTGGATTGACTTGTGTTTACTATCTTCTTTCCTGTGATTATAAACATGTGTGATGTTTTCATGACAACACAGTTGCTGTGGCACAAAGTATTATAGTTTACTAGTATGTAGTGATTGTGTAGTGAGAGTGGAGTGTCTGGTTATTGTCCATGGTTATGTGTAAACTGTAAGGAGTAGAATTATATTATTTTAATATAGTGTTGAGAGAGGCACTTCTATAGTAGCAGTTAGCGTTAGTTCTAATGCGATAGACTTAAAGCTCTAGAGTCTAGCAGCTGCTACTATTACAACTAGCTGTTCAAAATTCGGCCAACATCCAGGCTGCCAGAGCATAATAACCATTGACAAAGCCAAGCATAGTCACTGGGAAATTATTTGACTAAAGAGCAGGTCTTATGACAATTAGTAGTCAGTCCTTTAGACAGGAATCCAGTGATTCTGTGACCTATTTAGTTAAATCCAATGCTGAGCTTTTGATTGATTATTAGATGGCCGTCACAATTGTGTTTGGTACAATATAATATTATGGGGTGTCAATCAGTGTCTAATATAATCTGTAAATCGAGTGTCTCCTTTAGCTTTGATGAGTTGATTACTTCTTCTACCATGTGTCAGTTGTATTCAGTGTTACTTTGTATTGAGTGATGGATAGTGTTGAGGATTTGAGCCTATATTATGCCAACCCCCCCTCTGACTTAAACTGTGACCCAACCTGCTGCACATACATAGCAGTACTACACTGAAGATAGTTAATATGTGCATGTGTCATCCTACTAGTAATGGATTAGTAACTACAACTTATTTGTATTATGATAGCTGCACTAGACAGGCAACACTCACACGTGACACACACTCACGGTGCACTAGCTCTTGACACATTGCCAAGAATAATGAAATGACCGTTTCGCGCCACTCCTACCAGTTAGCCTAGGGCCACACGGTGCGTATTTTCGCATGCGAAAATTGAAATCACATGTAGCAAAGGTGTCCACTGTAGCGTCAGTGATGCGTAATAGATAAAGCTTTCATTTTTAAATCCCGCTCGCTTTCAATAAAACACAATTTACTGGAATGTAGCACTGAAATAAAGAAATTGGGCTCGCTGAATAACTACCAGCCAATTAGGTGACAACGACAGAGACGATTCGCACTTGCGTTGAAAATGCTGAGGGACAAGTGCGAATGTTTTCTCAACGCGCACAGTGGACACCTTTGCTACTTGTGATTTCAATTTTCGCATGCGAAAATTCGCACCATGTGGCCCTAGGCTTAGAATGGCAGGGGAATAGTGTTAGGCATGTGACTCAAAGAAACTGATTAATGAGAAGCTAGTATCTCACTATAAATGAAAGCTGTTTTGCAGTGACTCTCTCTTGGATTACTGTGGTACTATACTGTATGGTTCTGATATTATACTACTGTTCTTTATACTTTTCAACTAATTGTAAAGAGCTAGGTTTGAGCTCCATAATTGGCAAATCACTAATACATGTTGACTGACTGAACACTCTCCCACCTCTCTCTCTCTCTCTCTCTCTCTCTCTCTCTCTCTCTCTCTCTCTCTCTCTCTCTCTCTCTCTCTCTCTCTCTCTCTCTCTCTCTCTCTCTCTCTCTCTCTCTCTCTCTCTCCTCTCTCTCTCTCTCTCCCTCTCTCTCTCCCTCTCCCTCTCCCTCTCCCTCTCCCTCTCCCTCTCCCTCTCCCTCTCCCTCTCCCTCTCCCTCTCCCTCTCCCTCTCCCTCTCCCTCTCCCTCTCCCTCTCCCTCTCCCTCTCCCTCTCCCTCTCCCTCTCCCTCTCCCTCTCCCTCTCCCTCTCCCTCTCCCTCTCCCTCTCCCTCTCCCTCTCCCTCTCCCTCTCCCTCTCCCTCTCCCTCTCCCTCTCCCTCTCCCTCTCCCTCTCCCTCCCTCTCTCCCTCCCTCCCTCCCTCTCTCTCTCTCTCTCTCTCTCTCTCTCTCTCTCTCTCTCTCTCTCTCTCTCTCTCTCACAATAACAAGGAGGTTATGTTGTAGTATTGCCTCCTTAGAATTCACACCTCAGTAATTAGTTGCATTGCACAAACTTGCAACAATAGTAAATAATTTTTGACAATATGGCCTTCACTCAGTAGTCAACTAGTAATTTATTTTGTAATTTTACAATACAAGTTTCAATTGAATCTATTTGTTGAGTAGCAGTTCTTTGTTATGAATGACTATTTTCCAGCATAATATTAAGTACACAATATAGTCAAGTGTGTTTGTGAGATAGCCTCTGGTCTATATAATGAATGTGTGTTAATGTGTGATGAGTATTTAAGTATTTGTCAAGGATATAGCTGTGTGTGTGGATGGAGTAATTCATTACTTGAGATATACTAAACACAGCTAACACAGGTAACATACTAATTGCTATATAATTTAGGAAAGATCACTATGACATCACAGATCCCACAACACTACCGGTAGCTCAGTATGGAGACCCCTTAGAATACAAGACTCCACCTAAACCTGCACCCATTCCCTGCGATGTGTGTAAAGGTGGAACAGCAGCTGTTGTGTTCTGTGTGGAGAGTCAAAAGAAGTTGTGTCAGCAGCATCGAGAAGTGAGTCTTTCTTATACCATTTCTCAAGGTTCGTTACTAAACCAGTTATGGTTTGTGTGTAGAATATTATTGAAAAGAAATGTTGAGTCTGTGTGACTTGCTATACTAAACACACAGTTTCACAGTGCAGTGAGTCAACTATGACAGACTTGTTGGTGAAAATACAATCAACTAAACTGTTGAGCTTTATACAGAATCACAGAGAGCTGATGGGAGATAGACATCAGTTTATTGCCATTGAGGTCTACAGAGCTTCTCCCCAAAGATATACTATAACTGAATGTGAACATCATAAACAGGAACAGCTGACAGAAGTGTGTTCCAAGTGTCACCAGATATTCTGTATGAGATGTGATATGAGGACTGGCTGTAAGGATAAGACAGGTATTTTTTGTTTCTGTTTACTTAAATTTGAAACAGAAAATAAATCTTCTAAATTATTATTTACCATTTATTAGGAAACATCAAAGTAGTATATACACCAATGCAGGTGACTAGTCAATATTCCGAAGGTCCCTTATGCAAAAGGTTTGTTATTTCGAAGGTGCATTAGTCCGAAAATTAGTAGATGCAGTATTATATATCACTGATAATATCATACATTTCACTCACAATCTTGCTATATTATTGCTAGCTGTGGGTGGCATGTGTGTGGCTTACATGTAATTTTTTAGCCTGAGATTACGCTATGATGTTGCCTCAATTAAGGGCTGCATCATCTATAAAAATTCCATTGTGGCTGCTCCATAAACTATGTATACAGCAAGCTATTCACTAGCCTGTCAGCTAGCAAGCCTGTAATTATTGATCTATAAATTAGTATCTCCTTATCTCTAAGTGTAGGGCCACACGAGAATACACGCTAATGACTTGCCACACACAGTGCGTGTGTTGCGAGTGCAAAAATTTATTAGCCAATGATGTTACCGTTAAACTTCACTGCTTGCCTACAGACGATTGTTTTTAAAATTACGTCATCGGCAAAGTGACTCCATTAGATTAGATATTATAAAAGCGGAAATGCAAATTATATGAAACTGTTTTAATTCAATTTGCTAAAAGCTAAAACGTGAATTAAAATAAAAGAAATGTGCTCGCTAAATAATAATAAGCCAATTAGATCAAACATGAACGAGCACGAGTTTTTACCTGTACTGGGTGTACCACTCCTCTGTTGGGACATCGCTATGTGTCCCACGTAATAGTCAGCCAGATATCTGGGTGGCCTTCTGTCCCTCTGGCTTTTTCCCATGAAGACTGGATCCTGTGGTGTGGGTGGCTCTTCAGCTACTACGGTAGGGGGGTCCCTGTCTTCACCCGTACTGCGGGTGGGGGCGTCCTCCACTGGTGGAGGTGCTGGGCTTGTGGTCTGCTGCTCTCGTTTCTGTCGTTGCTGCTGCTGTTCCACCAGGGAGGACTGTTCTTGCTCCGGTCTCCACTGGGCGAAGATTTCCACTTCCATGGGTTTGGTAACTTTTCCCTGCTGGTTGGGTTGGCGATTGGGCTCCAGGAGGGGTGGAGCCTGTCCTACCGCGTCTGGGCTGGCGTGGTATGGTTTCAAGCGCTGCTCACTCTGGACTGAAGTCTGACCCGAGTGCTTTACACGGTATATGTGTGGTTGAGCAGCACTTCCACCACGCAATCACAAGATAGTTAAGGGCAACCTGTTAGCTGCAACTGCCTTGCTGAGGTTTGCATTGTAATCATATAAGAATTCAGTACCAGTAAAATAAAATCTCACCTAATTGTGCTAGAGTAAAAATTTAAAAACTATGTTGTAGATCTTCTTTTTCCCCAGGTTAAGTTTTTTGGAAATTACAATTTTCACGTTTTTTGCAAAGTTATAGACAGAAAACTGCCCAATTTTGGCCAATTTTGCCTGAAAAGCTGACTTTTCAGTACCAGTAAAATATCTCAGCAGGAAAACATGATATCTGAATAAAAATTGCACTGCTGGAATTCTGAGATAATTCTCCAGTGCAACTTTTTTCTTTTTCCAATAACTCTTTTAGATTGCCCATAAATTGGTGATTTATACACTGAAAATGCTATATTTTTTCATAGTAAATTGGCAGCGCACAGCACTTCACGCTTCAATGAGCACGTAGGGATGAGAAGATATTGGCGCGTACATGCTAATTACAGGCTTGCTTGCTGGCAGGCTATAATGAATAGCTTGCTTTGTACTTTGTTTATGTATCGCCCATAATGGAATGTTGATAGATTACGCAGCCCTAATGAAGGTTGCTGCTTATTGGTTGTAGTTTGATCTTAGGCTAAACAATTGCAAGTAGGCAACACGCATGCCACCCACAGAGCCATATTATTCAAGAACCTAAACTACATTTTGAGAGAAATTTATGATATTCTTAGTGAAAATGTCCTTAACTATCCTGTGATAGAGACCCACGAACTTGGGCTGAAGTTTAGCCGACTGTCCGCGTCGCCTACGATAGCTCACCATCCAAGCCCAGTCTCCCACCTGGAACAGGGGAGGGAGGCTCTTTTGAGTCTTCCGTCCATACCTGCCAGCGCAGTGCATCATGAGCCTTGCCCATGGTCTCTATTAGTTTCTCCACATACTCATGTAATGGGGACATGGTATGTCAGGTGTTCCGGAACCCGTGTCTTCCGGCCGAGCATCAGAAAGTTTGGGGTCTTCTGTGTAGTGGAGTGTGGTGTGCTGCGGTAAGCCTGCATGATTTGCGGCAGCACCACGTCCCATTTTTCCTGACCTCCTCCGAGGAGCAGGCTCCTGAGGGCGTCACCCAACATCCTGTTATTCCGTTCTACGACTCCATTCCCTTGCGGGTGATATGGGGTGGTCCGACTCTGATTCACCCCTCATATCCCGCAGCGGTGTCCCATGAGCTGGGACTGGAACTAGGGGTCCTGGTCTATATGTATCTGTTCCGGTAACTCGAGGTAGCAGAACACATTTTGGTCCAAGGCCCGGGCCACTGTGGGGGGCGATGCGCCTGGAATAGCCAGAGCATCTGCCCACCGAGTAAAGTGGTTCGTGAGCACCAGTATTCAGGTGTTCCCTCTGGCGGATAACGGCATAGGTCCAATGAGGTCTACCGCCACTACTTGCCATGGTCGACCAGCGTATAGCCGGCGTCGACCAATGGTTTTCGTAAGGCAGCCATGCTTACTAGCTTGGCAGACCTCGCACTGCCGTACCCTCAACCGAATGTCCCGAGTCATTTCGGGCCAGTACCAACGCAGCTGCAGACACCTGATGACCCAACTGACTCTAGCATGAGCCTGCTTATGGTTGTCCTAAATCAGTTCCCGTCGGAGAGTTCGTGGACAGACGACGCAGTCTCTCTCCTGCTGACGGTTGTCTGCTGCTAACGTCATCATCAGGAGGCCATCAGGACTGACCTTGAGAGAATCCCAACGACGACAGAGGAGTTGGAACTCAACGTCTCCCTGCCGCTGCTATTCCTCGCTAGGTCATCGGCCCTCCTTCTTGGCCCGGAATATGTCCGCTACCGCGCCGGGTAGCGTCTCCTGAAGTCGGCGCAGCTTCTTGACGTTCTGACACAGAGTGGGGTTAGCACGAAGTGCCTGTACATCATCTGAGTGGGTTTTGGTCCGAAGATGGCCGTGCTTCCACCGATAGACGGCACCTTCCCTTAACTCTGTCTCCACGTCAAGGCGAGCGGGTTCCCCGTCCCGCTTCTCAATATGTAGGTATTGCTTGCTGTCCTCTACGGGCCGACGACTCATGCCGTCGGCGTTCCCGTGCTTCCAGCCAGCATGGTGCTCTATCCGGTAAGAGAACTCAGCAAGAATCTCCAGCCAATGAGCTACCTCGCTTAAAGGCTTTGCACATTTACACAGCCATATCAGTGATGCATGGTCTGTTCGCAATCGGAACGTTCTCCCATACAGATATGGCCGAAAGTGCTTGACCACCTTGACTACTGCTAGGAGCTTTTTTCTGGTGGTGCAGTAGTTTTTCTTGACAACCGCGAGAGGCTTGCTTTAGTAAGCTACAACCACCTCACTTCTACCCTGGACTTTAGACAGCACAGCTTCCACACTGTGTTCACTGGCGTCGATCTCTAGGATGTACTTCTTGGCTAGATCAGGATACGCCAGAATTAGCGCCTCGATTAGCCGCTGCTTGAGGTGGTCAAATGCCTGCTGCTCCTCCTGTGTCTACTGCCACCAGAACCCCTTTGCAGTCAGCCAATTTAACGATTGCGCCACCCCTGCGAAGCCAGGTATATACTGCTGGTAGTACCCTACTAGGCCCAGGAATGCTGGCAACTCAGGGAGGTTGCGGGAGACAGCCCACTGCTTCACTCTTCACTCCCTACTTTCTCTGGGTCAGTAGCGATCCCATCACGGCCAACCACATGGCCCAAGTACGTGACTTCCGGCTGCAGGAGTGCACACTTTTAGCGCTTCAACTTCAGTCCAGCTGCCCGGAGACGGTCAAAGACCTCCTGCAGACGACTGACATGAGTCAAAAAGTCTGTGGAGATAACAATGACGTAGTCCAGATAGATTAGGAGGGTCTTCCAGTGTAGCCCACTGAGGACCTGCTCCATGATTTGTTGGAAAGTTGCCTGGGCAGACGTAGCCTAAGTCTAAATGGCAGTACTTTCTACTTCCAGAGCCCGACGCGAGGTATGAATGCTGCTTTGTCCTGGGCATCAGGACTGAGGGGTACTTGCCAGTATCCGTTAAGCAGATCCAAAGTTCTAAAGTACTTGCTACCAGCGAGGGCATCCAGAGACTCATCTATTCGTGGGAGAGGGTAGGCATCTCGGATGGTGACACTGTTGAGTCTGCGGTAATCTACACAGAATCCCTAGCTACCATCGTTATTCTTGACCAAGACTACTGGAGAGCTCCACGTACTGTAGGCAGGCTCAATCAGATCCTGGTCGAGAAGATCCTGCATTTGCCGGCTAACCTCCTTCTTCTTCTCCAGGCCCCGACGTCGGGTTGGCTGCCTAATGGGGGTGGTGCCGGCTGCCAGAGGTATCTCGTTGGAAATAACCTTAGTCAGCCCCATGTCTCCATCGCCACGACTGAAGACATCACCGTACTCTGTGAGTAGTTGAGCCAGTACTTGGCGTTCAGTACTACTCGTACAGTTCCACACGCTCCACCGTACAGGTCAGCCATGTACACCGGGACTGCACCTCGACTAGTGCAAGTGGGATTTCCCTGGGTGTCGGTTACTGTTTCCAGTGCCGTACCCACATCCGCCTCCTAGATGGAGTGGTACTTCCCCAACAGCGCTCTGGCCAATAATCGGACAGGTTCCGTGAATGGATTGATACACTGCACGAGGAGCTTTCTCCGACAGTCTAGCCAATTCAGGTTGTTTGCCAGTCGGATTGCTCCATGCGTTCCTTCTACCACTCCTAGGCCGGTGGTCTCCCTACAGTTGACTCTGCAGCGGAGAATTGCCTGGGATCTTCTTGGAACCATGCAGTCCCTCACTACCTGGACCCGGCTCACCAAAGGCTTGCCCAACTTGTCAACACAGACAAGTTCCTTCCCAGCCATCACCACCGCCGACTTCTCAAAATTCATATGACACTGGTGTTTCTCCAGGAATAGCATCCCCAGGATGGCGTCCTCCTTCAGCTGGCTGACTATAAACGTCTCGTGAATCACTTGATTACAGACGCGTCCAGGTAGCGTGATGATGCCGTAAAAAGGGATGCATGATTCGTCTGCCAACGTACCATGTGCACCTTCGTACGGCTCGGGCGCCAAGGGTGTCAAAGAGGCGCCTACTCAGCAGGTTTGTAGTGCACCCAGTGTCCAGTAGCAATGTGGCAGCCTTACCCAAAATTTTTCTGGGCAAGAAGTAGCTGTTTCCGTATGGTTGGGTGCTCCTGGAGCAGTTAGTCTCTGGGGGAGACACAACTTGGGTCCGCACAGCGACCTTCTTTTTGTCTTAGAGACAACGGAGTTTTTCTGAGGTTGGGGGGTTAGTTTGGGGTACTCTTGCGAGTAAACTAAATATTCCTCCACAACCTCCTCGGGCAACCCCGCGAATCGGTTACGGAGTGGCTAGGCAGGAGGATCGGTTAGACCTTGCCGTCTCCGAGATCTCCGAGGTGCCTGCCATCCTGTGTTTTCTGACTTTATCCGGGCCTTGAATGGCATGGCTGGAGGATCGGGTAGACCTTTCGGTCTCCGATATCTCTGAGGTGCCTGCCACTCAGTATTGGCAGACTCCGTAGGAGTCCTCTCAGTCATCCTGTAATCCCTCTCCCGGATGGGGTTGGCTTAAAGCTCACAATCAGTGGAAGTTCCCGTGAGCCTCGGGTGTTTAAAGGCAGGCGGCCTTTTGGGGCAGTGTCTCCTCACGTGCCCGGATGCACCACATTCTCAGCAGGTGTACTGCGAGGGGCGGACAGTGTCGTCCAGGGATCGGGGAGCCTGCTTATCCACCTGGTCTCGTTGCAACTTGGTCACCATAGCCTGCAGGCCCTCCACCATGTCCATTAACGTGGTGAACTGCGTCTGCTCCGGTGACTTAGTTGTTGCTGCGGACACCTGTGGAGCAGGAAGTGTGGTGGTCCCTTCATTCTCTCCGGCCACCTGGCGGGCAGTGAAACTCGCCCTTCGAGGTTCTTCTACCTGAAAGTAGGGTTTACCCATTTTCAAGGTTTCTTCTAGACTGCTGACTTTAGCTGCCAGCCAGTAGTGTTGCAAGTCAGGATCGTTGATGCCGCGGAAGAACGCATTTTACACCAGGCGCTTCCTCTCTGCGCCCGTGGCCTGACCGAAGGCAGTCTGGCCCAATCGTTCCACCGCATTAGCGTGATCCTCCAAAGTCGTCCTCCGCTCCCTTCTCATAGCTTGTAGTTGGTCTGAGGCCTCCTCGGTCGTCAGGCCAAACCGAGCCCTGAGAGCCCGCACGATGTGAGCCTCGTCAGGCCCAAGAACAAAACTTTTGGCCTGGCCTGTCAAACAGGCCCGGAGCTGAAGGATGCGCACCGTTGCTGACCATTCAGCGATGGTGGCCACATCCTCAAACTTGCAGATGAACTGCTCAACATCTCCTTCACCTCCGAAAATCAGGGCTTGAGGCGCTACTTGTCACCAGGTGGCGCCTGCCCAGTCCCCTGTAATTCTCAGAGGGCTGTTACCAGAGCCTCAATAGTGAGGGCTGGTGTCTCTGGAACTCCAGGGGTTGTCTTCTCTTTTTTCCCTGGAGCCATCTTGTTCTCCTTGTTGACACTTAGTTATTCAGAATCCCACCACTTTGTGGGTTGAATGAAACTTAAGTGCTGAAGATAACTCTTTGTAAGAGAGAACTAGAAGAAATGTATCCTTCAGTAGCAGCAATCCTTATTGTAGCGTAATAGCTTGGTATTCAACAGGCGAGCTCCAGTGGTAGACTGAATCTACACTGGAAACTCGCCTGATTTTATACAAACAGAACAAAGAACACACGCACAAAATATCCCTCTGTTGTTCGGAAATTGGAGGTTCCTAACTTCGGAAGGCCCGAATTTCGGACAACAAACTTCCAGTATCAGTATTGCTACAAAACAATAAAATTGTAAAAAGAAGATAATTTCGGAATGCGTATTTTAGCAAAATTACATTACACTGAAAGCTTTAACAACAATCACAATACTTAGGCATTAGGAACCTACTTTTACTTAGCTACAATTACAGCATTCAAAATGATATGCAATAAGTAATTATAATACTGACACACGCAGTTACTTCAAAACAAATAGAGGATGAAAATCCATTACATTAGGCCTATTAGGGGAGCTTCACCTTGTAGTTTGGTAGTCTTACCATGATATCTTTGATATTTTAAAAAAAGGTCAGAAATGGCTATATCTATAGATTTTATTAACATTTCATCTAACTTTTTGGGCAAACAAACTAATAACAGTGAATAGGGTGCAAGGATCAGGTGGCCCATTGTGCCCCGTATGGCCAAGTTGAAAACAAATGTGGACCAAGGAAAATTTATTTTAGAGTTTGCTGTTATATATACTAGTTAAGCAATGTAGAGACAATCAATAGCAACAATATCAGTAAAATCTAAGCTTGTTACCTTTGAGTGTAAAAAGTTATAAAGCTTTGACTACATCTTTAAAAATTTACAAAAAGTAGGTAACAACAGTTTTTGACTCGCCTCTTCAACATGCATGCCCAGCAAGTGTTGAAACTACAATGGTTGAAAATTTATGCCAATACCTTTTTATTAAAAAAAACATCACAACTTCAAGTCAATAAGTTCTCTCACAATTTGACCGGCTTTTTGTACCCCTATGACTGTTGTGCCCCCCTCCCTGTTACCCCTGTATAATAATTCAATCCTGCCAAATAAAACCTCATCTAAACTAAATTTTAAGAACCATGTTGTAAATCAGAGCAACTTTTTTGAAATGTTCAATAAATAATTTAAATTCTAATTATAATTCTATTAATTTGCGGACTAATGCACCTTCGGAACAATGCACCACTAGAACAATGCACCTTAAGAATATTGCTCCATCCCCAGTAATATAAACGACTGAAATAAGTTTGATAGCAACTCCATTGCTCCTAATTATTTGATAGATTTGGTGAAGGTTTTCATTTTAAATAATGTATAATTAAAAATAATTAAAATTAAAATTAAACTTTGCCTCAAACAGTAGGTGTTAGTGCAGACATTCCCATTCAATTGTTGAGTTGAATTCTTTTGTCTGCTTCATGGGAAGATTCTTTTCTTTTAAATTCTGTCAATCAATAAATTTAAGTGAAGAGAATATAATGATATAATTTACTGACATCTTTCTAAAATGTTCCTCTGTAGAAGTGAGGTTAGTGAAGATTGAGTTATGAATAACTCTGATAACTATATTTGTGGCAGAGCACAGCCGTTTACTAATTATACAATTTTAGACAAGTATTATAGAATAGGTCTGCCATATAATTTAAGCCTATCCCTTGAACAAAAAGGCTCAGGCAGGGTTCTTTTGGTTTATACTAATTTTGACATAATGTTTTATGCATTTGTTTCAGTGTTTTTTTATTTCAACTGGGCACTTAATTTGCTGTTCTACTGCATGTTTCCTGAGTTCATTTCAACAGCAAACACAGTGACATTAGTGTTTGTAAACTATGATTCTGTGAGTCACTTGGCACATCCTGTTAAAAATAAATATAACCTAATGAGGTATTGTGATATCATTTACTCAGAAGGGAAGGCAGCGGTCCATGACTTGGCATCTTTGAGTGATTTGTCTTGTGAGTTACGAGAAAGCCTGACTGGTGGAATAGAGACTCTGTCTGAGAAAGTTGCTGAGTTGAATGACATCTCAAAGGATGCCTGGAATGAACTGAGCATAATAGAAGATGAAGTGAAGAAGATGGTTGCTAGAGTAAACACTGTAGCTGATGCTCAGGTATGCTGACATGAGATTTACTTTTCATGTTTCTTTTGGTATAATTATCTCACAACCTGTAGGGTTTGTTTCTTGTTGTTTCAAAACAGTTCATTTCTGTTAATAGCTGTGTGTAACATCCAGGGATGTAGTGGTACCCATACGGTCCCATACGCCGTATGGCCTAGAAGAAAATAGACTGTTCTAGGCCATACGCCCGTATGGACATAATATTTTTGAAAGATGATTAGTGCACAGGATAGTTAGGGCATCCTTACTAAGAATATCATCATAAATTTTGCTCACAATCTAGTTTAAGTTTTTGTTATGTTGATGCTATGTGGGTGGCATGCGTGTTGCCTACTTGTGATTGTTTAGCCTGAGATTACACTATGAATAATTCCGTCTTCTCATCTTTACGTGTTCACTGAAGCGCGAAGTGCTGTGCATTGGTGATTGCTAAGGGAAAAATATTTCATTTCAGTGTGTAAATTACTAATTTGTAGAAAATCTGTGAAGGCTATTGAAGGGATCAAAAAAATTGCTATGCATAAGTTTCTCAGGTTTCCGACAGTGTTTGTTCTATTCCAATATCATAATTTCCGGCTGAGATGTTTGGCAGATTTTGAAAAATAAACTTTTCAGATAAAATTGGCCAAAATGGGTAGTTTTTTGTCTATAACTTTGCAAAAAAAGTATTGAAAACTCAAAAAAGCAGGTGCTCTGAGGAACAGGAAGATCTACAACATGGTTTTTAAATTTTTATTCTAGCACAATTAGGCAGTGACAGCTAGAAGGTTGCCCTTATCTATTTTGTGTGGACTTGTATTTTTTCAATAAGCAATGGAATTTAAAAAAACCAACATGAAATGCAGAAATAAAATCAAAATGTCTTCAAGAAACAGTACCAGTTGTGTAGGAGAGATTAACGAAAATTTATCACTGAGGTCTACAGGTACTATGTCCACATTTTGCTCAAAAACCTAGCGTTATTGCATGTTAATTATTAATGCAATGAGGTTTTGCAAACTGTACACCACCATAAGTAACCTTTTATGTTTGATTGTACTAACTAACATCTGGCTTTATATTTAATCATCTTCTAGGTTAACACATATTAAACCTGTCAAATTTTTTCATTTGGGGTATGTTTCCTTGATGTGTCTAGTGAAAGTTCAGGGGTTTTATTTCAAAACCAAGTTAACATACTCTTCTTGGGTGTGCTTTATTGTGTGTTAGAAGGTGTGGTGGTATCTCCTTATGGTTTAGACTAATACTCTAATAAACTCCAATTAGGTTTTTAACCAATTTCTGCTTGCCAATGAGTTATCAATTCAAATTGCTCTTTATAAATAACAAACACACATTTTCTGATTTGCAATCTGCCTCTCTTCTGATCTATTATTCTTTTTCTGGGCACGTCAGTCTATTAGTTATTAATAAAATAATCAGGTTGCATTTGGAGAGCACTTGTTACCTGCCTCTATCCTTCCATCTTTGTGAGATCTTCCGCAATTTTTCTGTACAGTTTGGACTTGGTGCATGTCAGAACAAACCTAACTGCAGTTGAGTAAGACTACATTTAAAATTACAGTCAACAAGTATGGGACAATACTGAATATTTATATAGTTTGCAGCAATGCCCAGTCGTCATGTAGCTGGTATGGTATGAAAATAATAGTGAGGTGCACATTTCAACACAAATTTTTTCAGAAGAATTAGAATTCACAATGGCTTTAAATTGCATAAATTTGCATCAGAAGAGCCCTGAGGGCTTCAGCAACCCCCTGGACAACCCCCCCCCCCCCCCCCCCCGGCCTGAGAGTATGGCCTAGAATATTTTTGCCACTACATCCCTGGTAACATCATTACATCTAACTGAAGCCATATCCATACATTCCATTCTAATTATTCAAACTATTTTTATGTTGTCACATATACACGCGTACCTTAAAACTGAGGTCACTTTTTGTATATTCTCTCTGGTTAGAGAACAACACTCAAAGTCCACATGTGAATAAAGACTCTTATAAACAGTAACCAAGTGCAGTCACTACTAAACAACACACACCAATAACATAAACAATTTCTTGTACAATACTTCATTTCCATTTGGAAAACAGCAGCTATATAACCATCACCATTCTGTGTATAAGTAGCAGTAGTCGTTCATCACATGTTACCCAGTGCAGAGAAACCTGTCAATACAGATGACTCACTCATCTTTCTGCAACTGTCAATCACTCACACAGAGAAGTTGGCTGGGTGAGTGATTGACAGGTGTCAAAAAGAGGAGACTAGTCACGTGATGTACGACTAGCTCTCTGCTGCGTATAAAGTGTCACGTGACTGAATCATTGTCTGTCTACTAAGCAGGTGGCCTTTCAATTTTATTTTGGGTGTAGAGGTTGTGAGGTGCGGATGTGGTTACACTGTGTTACTATTTATTAGATAGAAAAGATCAGAAAGAGAGCTACAAACCTGAGGCTAGAAATATATGGTTATTTGAAAAGCTGCACACAGATAGTGGATAATTATAGAGTAGAGCTGGCCTTGAGTAAAACAATGGGCAGACAGTCTTTGCTGGACACAGTACAACATGCAGTTGATAAGTTTAATGATGCAGGGATTGTGAGAGACTACAAAGAGATGAGTGAGAAGATGGAAAAGGCTACAGATATTGGTGTAATAGAGAAGTGTGTACTTCCAGACAGCATCTTGGTACCAACATGTAGGTGGAGTCTATAAAATATAATAGCACTAGCTATAAAATAATATGTCATTTTCACTTAAAATCTACTTTATTGCCATAAAGATTATTCGAATGGAACGTAAAAACAAATTCCTATGATATCAGAAGAAGTAGATGCAGTGTTTGGTAATATTGTTGAGAGAATTGGATTTTGTTGCACTGCTCTCAAAATTTAAATTTTTATTAGAAAGAAAAATCATTCTATAATTTAAAGCATGGGAATCTAGTAAAATAATACACTCGCTACTTACTATTGATTTTATCTAAATATTTTTGAACCTGTGCATCACACAGCAACTTAAAGTACCTCTAGGTGGCGCTGCTTTGAAATTTTGTTTGGTATATTTGTATTATTCAGCAAAAGACTGTATATATTAACTTGTGTACATATTTTTATGCTGAGTGTCTGAGAGCATGTTGGCTAAACTAAAATATTTGAACTCTTTTTGAAAAGCTGTTTCCCACATTCTCATGTGATGAGATTTCCAAGTTATATAATTGTTACTTTGTTGTTTTAGACAGTGAAGACAGTCTGGGACTGAAGCTGCTGCAACCACCATCTTCTCTACAGTCTGATGGACTTCTTGTGCGTGACTTGTTTATCTCAGTAAGCATCACAGCTGATGGACATCTGGTGTGCCGGACACTAGAAGGTGTAAAAATAAAAGATAGAGACACTTTGAATACTATCAGCTCAGTGAAACACACCAACACTGCAAGATGGGATATAACTCAACTTGATAAGGTGGTGGTTGGCAGCTGCTATAATGTCGAGCAGAAATCAGCTGAAGTCGCACTTCTTGACTTAAACACTCTAACAAAATCTCGCTCTCTGTTTAAAAATTTAGTAGAAGGGCCCACCTACTATAGAACAGCTCAGCGCTTTTCCCTGGTGTATGCTGTTGACTGGAGAGAGAAGCAGCTTATAATCTGTGATTTAGTTGTTGACAATAAAATACAAAAGCTGCCAATTCCCGAGGTTACGGAGCCTTATTCTGTAGGCATCCTCCCAGACTCAACTCTCCTCATAGGAGACTACACTAAAGATGGTGCAGTGAAAAGATATAAAGTGGAGAACACAACTCTCTCTCTAATGTGGGAGTTTCCTCACATCTCAGAACTAACTGGTATTTCCTTTGACCCAACATCTGAACTGATTCACATCTGTACACTGAAAGGACCTCTCCTCATCCTTTCACTTGAAGGTGAATAATGTGCTTATTATAGGAAGTCTAGTTCGTTTATATATTACAACTTTGTGGAGTAAATAAGTTATTATAATATAAACCACTTCCATGCTCAGTATCTTACATATTTTTCTCACTTATCAGTAGCAGATGTTTATTGATCATTGATCTGGTTAACCTGAGTCCAACACTCTCTATATCCTTTCCGAATGGCTCGAATATTTTTTCTAGATATATGTCCTAAGTTGATATCACAATCGGTGTTACCCATATCATCTTTTACTTTTCATACTGCTAACAGTGGAGCAGCACAGTGAATCTCTCCACTGCACTAGAAGTTTATAATCTTCAACAGAGTTTACTATGATTTATCTTTAAAGGAAGCCTGTCTGTATTTTTCAATTCACACCAACTGCTACAATTATATGATGCTGTTATTTGTAGGTCAACTGGTGCTTACAGTTCCCAGGGAAAGTCTTGGTGTTAGTGGCTTTGTGTACAATATTGCTGTGTATAACAGAGACACAGTGTTTCTAGCATGTGAAGATGGACTAAGGAAATACACAATAAAATACTAAACTTATCAGCTACAGTTTACTAATAATCAGCTCAGTGAGGTACTGAGAGATAATATTTAGGCTCACTGACTGTCTATAATGTTGACATAATTGAATATATGGATCTCATATATCCATTGCAATATATCAAAATGTTTTATGCATGTAGCTATTTTATACTGTGTGTTTCACTCACAGTGTAACTATACTTCAGTATAATTATATTTCACAAGACTTACATTGTTCACATACAGCATTTGATTTTGCTACTATACTTATAGTTATCACTTATATACACCATAATATAATTTATTGTATATAATGTGTATAGCCATCATAATATTACTTAACAAAGTGCGTTTCTTAAGTATTTTACAAAATGTTATTGCTGAAACCTGTTCTGTGCTGGCAATGAAACAAATCTGACACTGCTGCATGTTTTAGTATATTACATTGCTTTATGCTAATGTTTAATATGTTTATAACAAAATAGAATTGTTTATTATTCTTAATATTTATTCGGTACATCTAGCGCGTAAAATCCATAACCGTAAAAACTGATTTATAATGAATCGTTAATATAAAGAACAGGAGAACGCAATTACAAAGTATATAACATGTAATTATAATAAGAGAAGAAAACTGCAAATTACATAACATTACAACATCCCCCTTCGAGTGTTTTCGTGAAAGATTGCACAAATCAAAACCACACAGCCTTTTAATTCGAACATAACAACATAAGTAAACCATAATGTAAAAAACCACACCGATATATGAATACAAATAAGATGATCAAACTAAGATCTAGCGAGAGTTTATGATCGATTTGTATGATCATTGTTATCCTTTAGTTAATGCTCATTTTAACGAAAGAAACATGCATAATCATTAAACCAAATAGGTCTCTTAGGTTCCCTAGGTACACGGGATAGCAAAGGTACCACATCTGACCTATTTCTAACAAATTGTTCTGTCTCTGTAGCTATTTGGACTCTGCGTGGCGTCTCATCTGGTTGCCCACTTGTTAGTCCTTCTTTGGTGTTATCTCTAACAAGAACTGGCTCTCCCTCTACAAGTGGCCTGAAGGATTTTACCTTTGGGTTCTTATCATGACTCTCTTTCATTTTGTACTTGTACTGGTTGTTAGCTACCTTAAAGCTGTCATGGTCTGATAGCTTTGGTAACAGATCATCAGGATGTGTTACCAACATTGTGCGTAGTTCACGCCCCATAAGGGGGTCTGCTGCAGAATACATCTCGAATAGTGGAAAGGAACGATAAGCTAACAATGCCAAAAATGGATCTTGTTCCTTCTTTAACATGTTCTTAATCCTCTGCACTGCATGTTCTGCTGCTCCATTTGCTCTAGGATAGTGTGGACTGCTTGTAACGTGCCGAAACCCATAGTCCTCCGCAAATGCAGCAAATTCCTGGCTGGCATACTGTGGTCCATTATCAGATACCACCAACTTTGGGATGCCATGCCTAAAAAACATGGACTTCATGATTGCTATGACTCTCACCGATGTGAAATTAGCTGCACCTAGGAGTGCCAATTCAGGGTACCTGGAATAATAGTCAATCACTATCAAATAAATTTGGCCTTGGTATTGAAGAAGGTTTGTACCAAGCATCTGCCACAGCCTAGTAGGCACTGCAGTAGGTCTCAGGGGCTCTCTTGTTATTTTAGTGTTCGATTGACATTCTGCACATCCCTTTATCATCTCCTCAATAGCCTTAGACATTGACGGCCACCACAGGCTGTTTCTTGCTCTGGATAAGCATTTACTAATGCCGAGATGCCCTGTGTAAAGTGAGCACTGAACATAATTAATTCAAGCAGTAAAAGTAATGTAGTGTAATGAATAAATAAAAGTTAATCGAGCATTCAGCGTTGCGTTCAGCATAACGTTCCACGCAAATGGGTTATCGCATCACGTGATTCCCGCCTATGCAACGACTGCTAGCTGTAAATTTATTAATTAGATAACAGCACGCTCTCGCCCATTGGTTGAAGCTTTACGCTTAGGCAGCCCGGATGTTTGAGTGCAGACGTTGACTCTACAGTTAGTAGAATAGTAGCGCGCTAGCGATGCAAGCTTATCATATCAATAACATCAATTTTAAATGGTATAATTAATAAAATACGAGTAAATTTAAATTGGAATTAACTTAATGAGGCACAGGTTAGTTTTGTCCTTTAGTATTTGTAAGAATTTGAAGCTTTCCTTAAGTATTTTTATCTATTTCAACTATAAGAATAACTATTTGGTTTATTAAACATGTTACAAGTTTGACAATTTTTAGAATGCCAGTGTAGTCAGTGCATGATAGAATTTATGGCTATGTGTTTACTTCATAATAGATTTCTCATAAAATTACAAATTTTTAAGGCAGGCTCTCCAATGATTGATTAGTTTGTCACTGGATAGTATTCTAATTGGCAGTTAAAGCCTGATTTTTACACTTACAGCATTTTTATGCAGCTACTAATTCAAGTGAACATTGCATATAAGTTTTAATCGCTGTCTATATGGGCTATACATTCATTCTTACTAATTGTCTTAACATTTGTCTAATTGCAGTTATCACTTAATGTCCTTTTTGTTATAGTTTGATATTTTTTAGTAGACCTGTAATACCATTTCATAGAAACAAACTCACCCTAGCTAGCCACTAAAAAAAGGCAAAAGGTGATTAATTCAAGATTTGTATATATGTTTGAATATTTTACAATTTCTTAAATAATTTTTGTCTGTTTTATTTTAAAAACCTGTTATAGTTGCATATATTAATAACCTACTTTTACAGTTTCTTACGGCAGTTGGAATAAGTAAAAATAAAGTTACGAAAACCAACACCAGTACAACTGATCTATAGTTAGTGGCGACGCTACAGTAAGAAACTCCACCATCTGTGAGACAAAAGCTATAGAGGCCTGTCCTGAGGAATCTTAGCAAACCACCAAGAGGTTTCAGCAATCAAATCCTAGAGAGACAGCTGAGTACACCTGCTCCATATATCATACAGTATTAGCTGATAAGGCTGGTTTACTGTAAAGTCCAATGACAGTTATAAATAAGGAATCTAATTAAAAGGTCATTTTAATTGTTTTTGCCCTAGCTCTTATGAAAGAGCAATTTACTATCCTAAGCTATTATTAAAATATTTGATGAGCTGATTTAAACTATTTGAGTTGAGTCACTCTGAATATTATTTGTTTTTCAAAAATTAGTGTGCTACTTCTGTCAATTTATTGTAAGTGGGAGACTGACCAATCAACAAAGAGCTTGCAAGTTTACCATAACTAAACAAACTCATAAGTAAACAGTAAATGCAGTGCATTGTAGCTCTGCGATTCACATAGTCTCGAATCTGCCTTGTGCATTGATCATGCTGTGCGCCTGCGCTATTTCCTTTTATGTTTTGGTCACCTTTTTTGTTGCTGCCTCACTAGGTGCTTATTCAGTGTTTTTTTACTGTTTCCAGTACGTTTGTATCTCTGCCATACTGAATGCGCTATCATATACACTTATTTTCTGTAATATAAATTAGACTGATAAACTAGCAACCATGTCAACGCACTCAGAAAATGGCACTGGAGCAACCAGAAAAAGTATTAAGCATAAAGCGCTGACACAAAAGGCCCAGGAAACTCTAGTACAGGAACATGTGAAAATTTTAGGTAGGGTTATTAACAAACAAGTATCTAAAAATAAAAATATTGAGACCAGAATAGCCGACCAGCCTAGTTGTATTGACAACGATTTGTTACAAGACATGAAAGACAGTTTAACACTCATTGATGATATGTACAACGAGCTTACTACTAACAAATATTATAGGGCTGATACCTATACTGAATTGAGAAAAACCATGGATAGATTGCATGCCGATCAAGATTATCTCATCCAAAAGATGGAAAGACAACTTTATTTCAAAACGCATGATGATGTTCGTTCTGTATCAAGTAAATCAAGTTCTATGCACAAAAGTTTAAGTGATGTCTCTTCTACCAAAACAATTACATCCTCTAGGCAGCTGCGAGAAGCTGCGGCCAATGCTGATGCTAAGAGAATTGAACTACAGGCAAAACTTAAAGCTGAAAAGATAGATGAAGAGTTAGAGATTCAAGAACGAGAACATGCTTCCAAGAAGCGACAAGCCAGTCAAAAAAAGATAATGCTCATCTTTAATGAAACACCTCTTTACCACAATACAAATCTCAAGCTCCATCAAGCTGAAGTACCAGTGGCAGTAAGTAGACCAACTGAACGAGCATTCGCAACTTCTTCATCATCACGAAAGACATCAACACATGTGCAGAAACAGTAACTCCTGTAGTATAGATAGCTTCTAAGCAAATATTAACTTTAGCATCGTTTTAAGGTTAGCTTTATCAGTCGACCACTTAGCATAGTCCACCAATGTATAGCATAGCACAAGCTCGCATAACTCGTAGTTAAGGAAATAGTATTGGACGTAGCATGTGTAATAAATAACATAGCCATCGTATTATAATGGGTATTTGGTGTAGTTTGTAATCTTGCTTTTATTATTTTAGAATTACCTGTGTTTGTTATAATGTTGTTTACAGATTCTTGTCGCAATGAAATGCTAATAATATTAAATATTTATATAGTTGTAGGATGTTCATGTATAACAGATATATTTTGTTAACAATATTATAACACAGAATGATGATATAATACAATATTGAAATAGCTAAAAATATTTGATATAGTTAGCAGATTGCTTAAACATATATGGTAAATCCACAATCTTTAAATGTGATGTGTCAACGTGATGATACTTATTCTTTATGTAGTTGAAAATGAATGTATCGTTAGCAAATGTGTCTCCATTGTCATTCAGTAGTTCAATAATGTGCTCAGGTGTAATGCCTCTTGCGTAGTGTGTTAAAAAAAATATCACATACTGTCCACAAACTGCAGAGTAAGGCGACTGTAATTGAACGTCATTGAATATCCAATCATTACTTTGCTCTAGCACATCTCCAATCTCTGGGAGGTTGTACGGTGGATAGCCGAAACTATCAAAGTATACTGAACTTCCATTTTCTTTCTTCGCAAAGCACACCCAATGCTCTCCTTTGTGCGTGTCAGGCTTTGTGTTGACTACAGCGCAGCACGTGTTATTCTCTAAGGCAACTTTTGGAATCTTGTTTATAGGGAATACTCCCAGAAAGTTTATTCTTCGAACACAGTTGTCACTGCTTAAAATCGAATATATTTCTTCTGTGTTCATTGTGCAAAGAAATTTGTTAGAACCGCTCTGTTCTTGTCGATCTTAACAGCTGAGTCAAACTTTGAGTATACAATAACATTTATTGGTTGATCTAGTGCCTGGTCAAATTTTAGCTCGAGGCGAATGTTTCCCTTTTTGAGGATGTGGTAGCACCCATTCTCATCTAAATCGGGTGTAAGATCAAATGCTAAAATACTGTATCCTTGTTCGTAATCCGTTCTGTTAATATCTATACCTCCGTTGTTGAAAACTTTTCCTGTTGATTCCAGTAACATGAAATAGTTACGTAGTGTATTGTGATTTGCAAAGTCTGAAATTAACGGCTTTTGTGGTGAGCTCTTGCCATCTACCATTAGGTTGCAGTATTTTAAGTTCTTGTGAACAAAGTCAAATTGGGTTTAATTCATACGCTTTTTCAAATGCTCTTGAATTAACTATTCCAACAACTACTCTTTTTGGTAATATACCATGAATTAAATTCTCCTCGTTCCATGAAAGTGATCCCGTTGCTATGTTAAATGTTTTTATGTCTACTCTTCTTAGTGGATATATTGCTGGTTGCATCAGTTTATCTAATTTCTCGATGTGCTTTAGTTGTATTCCGCTGTTAATTTTAACTTTTCTAACAAAGAATGAAGCGCTTTTAATTTTGAGTTTGAAGTTTGAATTTTCTGCAGCCATTAGCACTAACCTATTGTCATTTCTAACCAATTTTAATTTAAGGTCAACGCCGTTCAATATGAATCGCTTCTGGAAGAATATATCAGCGTGCGGTTTTATAATTAGCTGTACTGTTCTGCTCACACCCGTCACTGATCTTCTAGAAACCAATCCTGTGTGACCATTTTCAATATTATTCATTTGTCCTGGTGTATCCTTGGAATATAGACTCATGGAGAGTTGTGATCCTTTAGCTTCTTGGTTATAGCTTAGCATAGTTTCTAGTATTGCTCTATAATGATACAAGTTAGACGCGTTGGATATTACAACATCATTTAAGCTCACATCAATTTGTTCAAACAAGCTGTGACCTAGTAAGTTTACCGGCCCAACATTTGCTATATCGTCAATGTTACTGCCATCATCCTTTGTAATTTTTACTTCCATTAAAATGTAACTCGAATTCAAGTCTAAATAATAGTTTGAATCGTCAGAAACAGAAAACTTTATGGGACCCGAATCAGTCAATGAGGTAGTTGGCATGTGCTCTGTGTGGAAACCTTCCTCGATAGATGCTTGAGTTGCTGGATTGCTGAATAAATCTAGTTCTGGTTTTGCTGCCAAGCAGCTATGCTCAAATATATATGACATAGTTGCTATGAAAATATATCTTTACCAGCCTTGCTACGTCTCTTTCGCTTTGAAGGTATCGGTAAAGTAACACTTTGTTTAGCTCGCTTTCGCTTTTTATTTGCTGGTGGCTTGCTTGTTACAAAGTTTATTGCATTTGTAAGTACCTCCCTCTTGGCTTGCTTTAAATTATTGGATATTGAATATTTGAAGCTGCGACCAGCTAATTTATCTTTTGCAATGTTCATTCCTGCTTTTATAGCAGTTTTTCCTAAGCTTTTGATTCCTTGCTTTACTACAGGCAAAGCTGCTTTTAATATGTTTCCAAATATTGCTCCTAATCCGTATCCAGTTTGATACTTTTCATCACTAAATATTGACATGCCAGGATTACTAGTTTCGTCATATAAATTTCTGTAGCCATTATTTGCTTTTTCAGCATTGAACGGTACTATTGTCATATTAAATTTATAGCCTTTACCTTTCTAAAGTCAAGTGTTACAATTGTACGCCCATGTGTAAATGGGACTTTATCTCCATAATCAGTGTATATATGTATAGTTATAGTTCGTATATTTGTTCTATTTACTTTAAAGTATTGCAACTTTTGGTAATTTGTGCACTGCCCTCTCCAGTGACCATTCTCTATATGTACAGCTCTGAGAAGGCGAGAATTTATATTACCAATAATAGATGCCTTGGCGATATCGGTGTACACCATTAAGTTAAATATTGTATGCAATCTCATAGTAGTGTTGTAACGACCATAGATTATTGTGCCCTCTCTTTTAAAAGTTATCTTATTTTCTTGCTCATTGATTATTTCTTTGAGTGATGGTGAGAGTTTCACATCTATTGAAACTGGTGAACCTTCATATTTGAAATAACAACTTTTGTTGGCTTGCCGATACTCAAATGTTAAAACCCTTCACCTCTGATAAACTTATGGCATCATTAATAGCATCAATTAGCAATTGCTCTGACTCGTAGTAACCATTTGGTATTTTTACTACGGTCTCTTTGTAATTTACAGAGAACGTTATATTACAATTAATAACATTAAACATGATTTATAGAATTGAATCTCTTCTAAACCGACTTCCATTGTCCATTTGAAAAGTCTAAACTTTTTGGTAGCTGCACTGTGTATGAACTTGGACTGTTGCGTGGAAAATTTTGCATAGATGCATTTAATGGTAACACGACTCTCATTTTGAATTGACTGATATAGTTTTATTAAACATCTAGTTTTTATAGTTTAACAGTAAATTGGATTTGTTCATATACATAGGAATTAAAACTTGGCGAATAACCCACCCATTTAACTAAATACTGAGTTTTTCCATTTAACCTTCTCTTGCCTACAATACTCTCTATTTTAAATATGTCCTTACTAATGTCTACCTTTTGAAGCTCTTCTTCGTACCATGTACCTTGAAGCTTTTCACCACTATCATCTTTTGGCGAATAGACTGGTGGAAAAGTTTTATGAACTTTGTAGATAATGAAGACCTCTTCAGTCCATAAAGGTAGGTATCCCTTAGCAAATACTGTGCTATATTTGGAGATCCTCACTTTATTATTCAGTTGATATTTTGCCTTTCTGTAATATTCACTTTCGCTTTGTTGGTTATACAATCTTTGCCATATTTCTTCTTGATTGTTATAATTGACATCACTAGGCTTGACACCATGGGCGGAATGTGTACTGTTGTTATAAGATTTAATAATGTCATTCAGTACATCTAAATATCTATAGTTATTAGAATGGGTAAAGTATCGAAATAACCTTGACTTGATGGTTCTTTGCAACCTTTCTACCATTGATGCTTTGATTTCTTGATTATTTGAAACATACTGCTCGATTTTATATTCTTTGAGAGTTCTTTTAAAATGAGATTTGAAGAATTCTGCACCCTTATCTGTCATACGTTTGCTAGGTGACTCTGCATTTTTTGTTATCAGTTTTTTCAAACCTGAGCTTACTTCCATACCACCTTTAGTCTTGAGTGGCGTTGCATAAGCTTTCCTGCTAAAGCAACCAATAACAAATAATATGAACTTATAGCCATCGTTGTATTCGCTTAATTAAAATAGATCTGCTAGATCTGCTTGCCAAAGAGCTCCAATTCCACTAACTATATTATACTGTCTTCGTTGAAATTTACGCTTCAAACTCTTATGTAGTGTGTAACTGTCTTTCTTCTGTAGCCAGTTAGTAATGTGTTTAGTGGGTACTTTGCCTTTAACGCTTCTTTGCAATCTACTCAGTCTACCGTATGATGATGGGAGTGAAGGATCAAAATAAGCTTTTTCTAATACCTTCTCTCGTCGACTGTCTAGTTTTTCTCTTTGAGCTTTTTTCTTTTGGCGAATCTTTCGGCTCATCATAATTTGTCCATTTATCTAACGTTGAAGAAGACCTATTCAGTGATCGCTCTGGTGATAGTACCTTTTGCTTACTGGTTTTATAATTAATGAGTGATCGAGGTATATTCAGTTTTATTAATAGTTTGTAAAATTCATTCCAGCCTGGTATAGGTCTTTCTTTCACCATTGGATTAACAGCCCGATTTAACAAATTACTAATATTACTTTCGGGTATTGTATTATTATTTATTAGGACTTCTCCATTATTTTCTACTGATAGTTCTGGAGCATCTTGTAACAGATTCAGCAATTCAGTCGCTTTTTTTAAATTTTTCTGGTATACCGCTTAGTGATTTGTATGGTGTAACCTTGTTAACTTTGTTTAGCTTTGAAGTATTGGTTAGTAAAGTAGATTTCAAGCCTTGGTATTTTGTCAGTGCGTTATTATATTGTTCAACCTTTTCATCTTCGCTCAGAGAATTGTTGTTTACAAGTTCTGCCATCATTTGATCAATTTCAGAAAGTTCTCTGCTTACCAGAGGTTTAGTTCTTTCTTTATAGCTATAACTATCATTATCTTTCTTTTTCTCTAACTGGTCAAACATTTCACCATTCTTTAAATCTGTGGCATCAATTAAAAGGAATTTACTTGTATTCTCTAGGCTCATTTTTGTCCTTTGACACCTAATAAGCCTTTAGCTAGTGGAACTATAATGCTACCTAGTAGCATTATTCACCTTTTTGAATTAGTGTTTTTTTAGTTTTTTGAGTTGTTCTCTTATTCGCAATTTTTCGAATTTGAGATTTGTATTTAGCTAGTTTGTTTCTCTCACTTTGAGACAATGTCACTTTTCTGTTTAGTATATTATAGCAAATATCAGAAAAACAATTTACCAATTCTGGTTTAGCTGAATTTATTATCACCTTCCCAGAAGCTTTGTTACAATACACCAAGCTTGAAATTTTTTCTTTATTGTACAGTATTTGAGGGTAAACTTCTTCAAAAGAATTTATAAATATGAGAGTGCTTTTGAAGTTGCGGCCAAATAAATTAATTCTAGGATTTTTGTATAAGGTTTAAACTAAGGTACCCCTCTTAGCAGCCATTTTTAGTAAATTTAAAACTTCTAAGCTTACTTAAGTTTTCTGATTAAAATTATTATGAAGATAAAAAGAAACTAGGCCCAAAACTACAGGGGGTCTATTATCTTATGCATAATTGTAGGCATGCAGTCTCCCTCTATAGACCTTAGTAGAAGTAATTGCAGGAACAGATAATTTTCTCTGTTACTAGCAGTATATGTATATGAGAAATTTTGTCAAAGCTGCTATTCTGACACTGGAAAGTTACATTTCAGCTAGGTAAAGCTTGCTGGGAAACAATATAGTACTTTTAAACACCATAACTAAATTGTTAGAAAAATGCCTGTTTCTACCAAAAGCAAAAATAAAAATTTGAGCAGCAAATTGGAGACAGCAAAAGGTATGTATCTTCTTAGGTTGATATTTTTTTTAATTTGAAAACATGCTGCTATAACAAAAAAATTTCTAAAGCTGAAAGTCATAATTGCAGAGAAAGACATCAAATTAAGAATATGCAAATTAATAAACCTACTATGATACACATCAGACGCTGTGGACTGTGCTTGCTGATATAGGGCACGCATAGTATACATCAACTCATATGGGGCAGATATAGTATACACAGGCTTATTGGAATCACATACATGCGGCATATATGAGCTCATAAGGGGCACATATATAACATATCTAGGCTCATAAGGGGCACATATATAACATATCTAGGCTCATAAGGGGCACATATATAACATATCTAGGTTCATAAGGGGCACATATAACATATCTAGGTTCATAAGGGGCACATATAACATATCTAGGCTCATAGCGGCACATAAATAGTATATGAGCTCAAAGATGGCACATAAAATATATACAAGTTCATGGGGGGCAGATATAGAATATATAATTTCATAGGGGGCAGATATAGAATATATAAGTTCATAGGGGGCAGATATAGAATATATAAGTTCATAGGGGGCAAATATAGAATATATAGGCTCATAGGAGGCAGATATAATATATATATATATATATATAAGTTCATAGGGGGCATATATAATATATAAGTTCATAGGGGGCAGATATAGAATATATAGGCTTATAGTGGGCAGATATAGAATATCTAGGCTCATAGGGGGCAGATATAGAATATATAAGCTCATAGGGGGCAGATATAATATATAAGCTCACAGGGGGCAGATATAGAATATATAAGCTCACAGGGGGCAGATATAGAATATATAGGCTCATAGGGGGCAGATATAGAATATATAGGCTCATAGGGGGCAGATGTAATATATATAAGCTCGAAGACGGCAGATATAGAATATATAGGCTCATAGGGGGCAGATATAGAATATATAAGCTCATAGTGGGCAGATATAATATATAAGTTCATAGTGGGCAGATATGGGTCAGTTTACTTCATTTAGTACACACCAGCAAATTATGACCTAATATTAAAGTTTGCTCCAAATCCATTGAAATTTACTATACATGGTATTTTTATGTGCTGGTTTTAATTACGCATAACAGCAAAGGCTGGGAGGGGATTCCCCAACATTAAAGCACAGGTCATTGTCATATGCACTTAATATTCTATATGCACGGACCGTTACGAAAAAACCGTAACGGTCCGTAACCAAAACTAGCTGAATAATTAGGGAAAAACGTGGGAAATAAAACAAAATTAAAAAGGACTTTGATTATTTAGGTGTATTTATTGGTGCTTAACTAGTTTTGGCCAAAAAACCATGCTCGTTACCAGCTAAATTGTGAAAAATAGCTAAAAACTGAAGATTTCGAGTGTGTACTAAATTAAGTAAAATGACCCATATAGAATATATAAGCTCAAAGGGGCAGATATAGAATATATAGGCTCATAGGGGGCAGATATAGAATATATAAGCTCATAGGGGGCAGATATAATATATATATATATATATATATATATATATATATATATATATATATATATATATATATATATATATATATATATATATATATATATATATATATATATATATATATATATATATATATATATATATATATATATATATATATATATATATATATATATATATATATATATATATGTATGTATGTATGTATTTTTTACCAACCTTTCAACTAATTTTTGACCGACAAATTAATAACAGTGATGAGCGTGCAGCAATCAGGTAACCCATTGTGTCCCGCATTGCTCAAAGAAAATTTCTTTTAAAATTTGCTATTATATTAGTTCAGCAAGGCAGGGACAAGCAAAGGCAACAATGTCAGTGAAAAATTAGACTTGTCACCTCTGAGTAAAAACAGTTATAAAGCTTGGATAACATCCAAAGAACCAACCAATCATTTCATTAAGACTTTGTGATAAATCATAAAAATTACCAACACCAAAAGTAAAGTAAACAAAGTAACTGATTCCTATACACCACACTGCTATGAATTCATTATTTTAAGTAGCTATCACTCATTTATTATAAGCTCAAATAACATGCATTTACGATGGGCTTTACTACAACTTTAGGCAAACAAATAGGCATAGTTGAGTATGCAATGTTTAACATGGCTAAGCTATAATCTAGACACCCTAAAAATTCTTAAGTATTTCAGGTATTCTCCACTTCATTGCCTGTGTCAGTCAAAGGTTTTTGCTTTACATGTCCTAAAACAATGCGTCTCTATTGACTGTCTACACTATTTTCTGGCGTGAAGGTATATTTTGAGTAAACTGTGAAAAAACATCTTTGCGTTCAAGGCCATTCAAAGCCAGAGTTTTACAATAAGCAAAAGAACCACTCCAAAAAGCATATTTAGTGAGATTATATCATATTTTGATTTGATTGTAATGTATCTTTTTTTAAATAATAAATATTTGCAATATTTTCAATGAATAGCAAAGATAGTGGATACTTAATCATTGTTTATGGAAGGCCTCGACTCTTATCAAAGATTTAATAATAGATTATCAATTTTCCTTTTTTGTAAAGTTGTTGGCATCAATCAACCTTGATCAGTGCAAGATGTGCATCATAGGGCAAACAGAAGTAGAACACTTCAATGAGTCATGTCAGTTTGAGAACACAGGCAACGCTCATGCTATCTGAGTGAGCATATAAGTATTTTGACAGAAATAATAAATTATTAGACTATAAAGTTTCTAACTTTACCATTTGGGTAATGTTGTCACAGATAATAAATACACTCTAGTAATATTACTTCTCTAACTTTATTAAATGTTTGCACTTCAAAAAGTAACTGTTAATGATGATATATATATATATATATATATATATATATATATATATATATATATATATATATATATATATATATATGCAAAAAATATAGATAGAATTAAAAAATCAATCTGCAAAATTTTCCAAAAACATAATCTAAATATCACCATTGAAGCAAACAAAAAAGTCGTCAACTATCTAGATATAAATTTTGACACTAGCAAAAGAACACACAAACCCCATGTAAAACCTAACAGCGAAATCCTATATGTAAACTCCAAATCCAACCATCCACCCCTATCACAAGAAACATTCCACATGCCATAAACAACAGGCTCTCCAATCTCTCATCTAACGAAGAAGTCTTCAGTCAAACAACAAAAATACACCAAGAAGCTCTAAGTAAAAGTGGATACACACATAACCTAACATTCCAGCCAACACACACCACTAGCAGACCAAAAAGAGAAAGACGACGAAACATCACATGGTATAACCCCCCATTCTCCAAAAGTGTAACAAGCAACCTGGGAAAACAATTTTTTAAAATCCTGGAGGAAGAAATACCCAAAGATCACAAACTCTACAAAATTTTCAACAAAAACAACATAAAACTCAGTTACAGCTGCTGCAGAAATTTAAACAACATAATCAACAGCCACAATAAAAGATTACTCAACCCAGCAAACCAACCTCCTCGAGAATGTAACTGCTGAAACAGCACAGTGTGCCCACTAGATGGAAAATGCCTCACAAAGTGCATCATATACCAAGCTACAGTTACAACCAAAGATGGCAGCCAACCCCAGACTTACGTGGGAACATCAGAAACAGAATTCAAAACCAGATTGTATAACCACAAATCAACTTTTAACAACAAAACAAAAAAGAACCATACTGAATTGAGCAAATATATCTGGAAACTAAAAGACAAGAACACCCATTTTGACATAACATGGAAAATTATGAAAAAGACCAACTCATACAACAAAGTCACTAAAAGGTGCAACCTCTGCCTATGGGAAAAATATTTCATAATATACCAGCCCAGCAAATCTTCCCTTAATAACAGAAATGAGATTCTATCCACATGCAGACATGCACGTAAGCACTACCTGGGCAACATCACATAACAATACTAACAATTCTCAACCATAGTACTACCTATTATAAATTACCCTTTCCATCAAACATCTAGCTTTTATAGTCTAATCCTTTAGAAAAAGAGCAATTTTATTAATTAATAGATAACACCAAATCCACTACTATGTTTGCATTTCGTTTTACGTTGTGTTTAGCATGATAGTTTTCTTTATGTAAAAATTTGAATAATCGGTATGCTTCATAGATTTTATTTATTTTTAGTCTAACACCTGACGAGTGCAGTTTACTGTACGAAACTATATAGTCGTGTGAGATTTTTTAAATAAAAAAATATATATGTATCATTAACAATCTGAACACGCTACATTATATATATATATATATATATATATATATATATATATATATATATATATATATATATATATATATATATATATATATATATATATATATATAATAACAGCTAAAATTCTATTGCTAAAATTGTTTATATGCTAGCTTAGGAATTGAATAGAAAGTTGAAAAGAAAATTAGAACCAATAAAATTGAGAACACTGATAGATCTAATAAAATGACTGCATATTGTAATGCACTATTAAAAATAATAGTATTAGATAGAAAGCTTAATTGACCAAAAGCAGTATAATTTTTATTGAACAAAAAATTTATTTGACTTATGAACAATAAGCAACTGACAAAAATATTACTATTGAAATAGTTACTAAATGTTAGCAAAAGACTGTTTAAAATTTGGTAAAATAATTAAGATTCAGATCACATGCTGCTAAATATGAGTGTCATGTCTCTAAAAGTTTTGCATAATGGTAAAGAGCTAGTAGTCAATAACAAATATATATGTAAGAGTTATATTGTATAGTGAAAAAAATAGGCTAGCAGGAATATGTACTTTTTTCAATTACCTTTCCTAAATGACTTAACTTTAAAAACCGACTGTTAATATTCATTTGATACCAGATGAAAGGTTACTGCAAAAATTGTTGCTATTCTTGCTTTATAATTAGTTTAAAGTTGTGAAAAGCAAAGTAAACCCTAAAAAACTCAAAACATTTTTTCAATAAAATGATTGTGTTTGCAAGTATAGAGTAGTATTGGATAGAAAATTTAGTTGACAATATAATATTATAACTTTTATTGTGCAACACAGTTATCTAGCCTATAATGAATAATAGCAAATTTACAAAATTCATTAAAGTAATTACTAAATGTTGGTAAAAATTGCTTTAATTTGGTAAAAGCAATGGATTTGAATTAAGTGTCACTAAAGTATATGGTCTGTTATATCACTGAAGAAGGTGCATAATGGTAAAGAACTGGTGGTCAATAGTCAACAAATTTATATAGCATGGTAGAATGATTAGGTTACCAAGATTATGTATCTTAATTTAGATTGGCTTTAAGTTTTATATGCAAACATTAGAATTCCTACGTTGAAGTGAATCCAACCTTTATAGTTTTATGTGATATAGCTTTACATACACAGTTATAACGCATGTGTACAGTATATAATCAATGTGTAGAGAGCTTCTCATTCTAGACCCTCATTTAAACCCTAAAGACAGCAAGCAATATGATTTCTATGGTGTTGTGAAATTTACTGTAAAAAGCCTTCTGACTCTAAATGTAGATTTAAAAACATGATCATCCACTTCATGTTTCTCAGTTGTGTTTCTTCATATGAGAAACAAGGTTTCCTTTCTGAGCAGCCTTGTAATCACATATTTTACAGTGGAATGGTTTCTCTCCAGTGTGTGTCCTCATGTGTATGGTAACATGATGCTTATGAGTAAAAGTCTTACCACAGACTTTGCAGACAAATGGTTTCTCTCCAGTGTGTGTCCTCATGTGCACTGTGAGATTATCTCTTTGATTAAAAGCATGACCACACACTCTACACACAAATGGCTTCTCATTTGTGTGTCTTCTCTTATGTCTATTAAGATTACATTGATGTTCAGTTTTGTAGCTACATAAAAGACATTGAAAACTTTTCTTTTCCATGTCCTGAAACTGTCTAGGCTTAGCAGTACTAACCGGTTTTGCAAATCCATATTCACAAATATTATGTACAGGTTTCTTCTGGTTGCTGTTTTCATTTGATGGAACTACTAGAGCTTCCTGCTGATCAAACACATCTCCAAATATGCTATATGCATGTAATAACATACTGGTAGTCACATGAATATTATCACTAGTCTGATTCTCTGTAACTCTGTTTGAGTTGTATTTATCTGCTACTTTATTTAATAGGTTCACCAGATTACCAGAAGTGTTTCTTTCATCCAAATACATTTGGGTTCTATCTGCAAAATACAAACAAAAACAATATTATATACAGTAAGTATAGCATTTAGAACTTACTAATCAATTTTTCTTCTTTTATTTTAACATATTTATTTTGTAATGGAAAATCAGTCTTATAGTTGGAAAAATCAATGCACATAATATTTCAATTTTTGCTATTGTACCTCTGTTAATTATACTAAAATAAAAAGTTATGAATTAGGGTATTTCACAAAATTTATTAGAGTAAAAGCAGTTTGTTTGTATTAAAAATTGTGATATTCTGTATGTTCAGTGAAATCAAATTAAAATATAAACAACAGCGCATATTTGTGTAAATTTCATATGAGTAAAACCAGAAATAAAGTATACTTCAACCGAACACATTTTTTCTAAAAAATCTCGCACAAAGTTGTTAGAATCAAACATTTTTATAAAGCTTCTTCTCTGAACTAAAGGTTACTTTTACTCCTTTTTAATTGTTGAACAAAGTTATCTACTATGAAAATTTTAAATATAACATTATCTGTTTGATCATCATGCCCGCTTCAATATTCAATGTATTTAATATGGGAGAAACACTTTATTGATTTTACTTCAATTATAAATTCAGACACACTCACCTGTTGAGTTGACATCTGTTGTGGAATAGAATCCTAGAACTTGAAAAGCTTCAGAGATAACTTTAGACAGAGGAGCATCAGAATCTTCTGGTATATTATAGTTGTCATATACTGTAGCTTCTGTGTTGGTAGAGATTGAATTATCTGACTCGATTGTTGGAAATGAAATGACTGAGTTTACAAGAAGAAAACTATGATTTTCAGTAAAGTCCTCAAGAGTATCAGGAGTTATCCTCTCAACATCATCCCATAAATAGGTGTCAGGCACTGCAGCTGACATACTGAGAAAGTGTTGAGTATCTGGAGTCTTTGAAGTCACTGAACCAGTATTATATTGCCATACGCCATGTTCAAAGATATAATTTGCTTCTTGCTCATAGTGATTAGATGTTTCAAGAATCTTTTGATGTTCAATAACTACAACACAACAAAGGAAGACCTATCAAATACTTATACTATTAATTACAAACATATTTAATGAAACCTTGTCTCCAAATTTTGTAAAAAGTGCATTTCAATCATTGACATATAATTTACAGGTTTTACAAAATGTTATTATACTTACATGGTGGGTATACCGACATGCTAGATGATATGTACACAGCTGATAAGCAAGAATGGGATCTTAAAAAAAAGTTGTTAAAAATAAAATCTACATAAAAATTGCTAGTAAATGTAAACTGAATTAAAAAAAGTTCTACTGTTTATTGTCTAAATACATATATAGTTTACAGTATGAATGACGTAAATAAAATTTACTAGCACGGTTTTGCGTTGGCTATAGTTGTAAAGCTTTTAGTAAAAAGCAGCTTTGTTATATTCAAATGCTGCATGATTGAACAATGGTGATGAAGTTTAACTTGGGCCAGAATTATTTTATGAATAAATAATATGATAAGGTACTTCAGTTTGGTTTTGCAAATTTATTGCAAAAATAAAATATGTGATAGAAAGTAATATTAAGTTAAATTTGAATTGTAAAGGTTTAAAAACTGAAATTGACACAATTTGATAATGATTTTTCTTACTTAGAAAAACAATTTAGCGGGTTTTTTAGGTAGCATTCACGTATGCTATGTTGGTGAATACTAGCCTTTTACATCTTTTTTTATGATTTTTGTTGTTGCTATGCTCTAGTTGTATAGCAAATATGATGGCTGAAAACAAAAAGGTACCATTCAATAACTATAGGTTATAGTTAGACGATAATAGGATAGAATGCTCTGTGATAACTTTCTTGTTTCTAATATAATTATATAGAGAGCTGGTTGTTTGCAGTTTTGCCGTAGAAGCTGACTTGTTGAATTTCAGGTTTAAAGTAAAATAGAAGCTTGTCAGTTATTTCTAAATTTTTCTACATCTTGTTTGAAATAATTAAATGTTATGCTTTTAACAGTTATAAGTAGAATATGTGAATCACATGTGCAATAATAATAACGTGAAGCAGCTTAAAAACATATAGTGATGATTTGAGTGCTACTTTTACAAAATTTAATTTTGTTGTACAAACAGAAACAAATATGCTATTTTTGTTGACAAAAAATGTAGCATTAGCATCATCATAATATAAGGTAGAGTATTTTTGATAATAACTGAATTAATTTCAACAATCAAAGTTTGTTGCCATGACTGCAATTGTTTACATTCTGATGGTTGTACTAATGTTAAAATTTGTTCAAAGGGAATTATGCTGCTAAATCTTTTCCAGCTGTTCATCAGATTTATTATAACTGTTGTACAATTTGATTTTATAACTATTTAGCTGTTGTCTTACTTATTGAGTGATATGCTCTTCAAAATGCAGGTGAGCCATTTTATATATTGCTATTCGGTGAGCAGAGAAATCAAAACTATAAACATTTAATATTAATCACTTTAATTAGTATAAAGAACAAGTGTGGATCAATGTTCATTATGTGCAAATGAACTTATAAGCATCTGACTGAGTAACGGGAGAATTATTTGAAGAAACTTGTATTAGTTTGTGTGGAAATCTATTCTGAGGACGTTTCATCACAGCTAATTGTTGACATGTCTGCGATCAATTGGTTAATTACACAACATTTGTAAAATGATTGAAGATTTTCGTTGATCTTGAGAATTTCATTGTTTATGGTTTTTGGTTCTATAAAATGACTAGGATCGTATGCATATAGATATGGGCTAAGCTTCCTAAATTGTGACTTTGTAAAACCTGTGAATTAATAACAGTTTGTGCTTAGAAAGAATCTTTACAAAGTTTTTGTCGCTTGAGTACAGTTGATTAGATAGCTTTTGAGTCTCTTTATTGTTTGATCAATGCAATTATTTTTCTTGAACTTTTAAAATAATTTAAACTTTTAGTAACCAAACAGGGTCCAATGGTTTGCTAATATCTATTAAAATTCCCAAGATTAAAGTTCTATAGATAAAAGGTGTGAGAGTATTGTTAGTAAATTTTATCAGCTCTATCATGATTATTTTCTAAAGCCATATTGATTTGCTTTGAATAGTTCATTATTTTCCAAAATGTCTATTATTTGTTAATTCATTAGTTTTTCTAACATTCTACTAAAAATAGAAAAAATAGAAATATACTTTTAATTTTTTGCGCATTTCATATAGAACCTGTTATGAACTGGATTGATTCTGACACATTTCAGCTTTGATGAAAAAATAGCTGTTTGTATAGGCTACTTCAATTATATAAAACACAAGATATTTTTGAAAAATGTTTTGCATGAAATATTATTATTTTTGCTGATGTACTATGCACTCAAGCTATGATGCTAAAACTTTCAGTGCAGTGAGCTCTCATACTCAAACTGTGATCTGAGAGTAGACCTTTGGGGTGCAACAGATAAGCATACATGACTTAACATTGCTGAGTCAAGTTAGCAAGGCATATAGAAATATACAAATCATGTTAACTGTAGTAAACAGTTTCTATAAATATTAATAGTCTGAAAGAAACTCATCTTTGACATTTGGGATACTTAGTTTATTAGTTAGCTAATATAGCGATCAAAATGTCAATTTATGGCTCTTTAGCAGTGCTGACTGTATTTGTCTGTTTTGGTTGCCTTCCTTGACCTTCTCGCCAAATCATTCCTTATGGTTAACAGTTAGATTACTTTAGAGGTCAAAACTTAGTATCACTTGATTGTTTAGTGTTCTTTCTTTTCAGCTGAAGTTTTTGAAGAGTATCCACCTAAAACACCACCAAGCAACAAGCTTTGTTACACCAAAGAAAGCTGATCTAAGTTACATCTGGTAAAACCGGTTAATCTTGGTTTCATACAACCATATTCTTCATCATCTGAAACTTCTATGTCTGATATGAAAAGAGAGACTGGCATAGTTGAGCTCCGTGATTCACAGTCACTGCTTTCTTCACGCTCTTTTCCAAACATTTCTGCAGCTAAAAATACAAAAAGTGCACCCATTTGCCTGAAAGACCACTAAAAAGTTGGACTTTGTTATATCAAGGAACTTGTATAAAATACTTTTGATAAAACCGGTCAATCTTGATTTTATACAACCATATTTTTCATCATCTGAAACTTCTATGTCTGATATGAAAGGAGAGACTGGCATAGCTGAGTCTACAGATTCCCAATCACTGCTTTCTTCAAGTTCTCTTCCAAACATTTCTGCATGCAGCTAAAAATACATAAAGTGCATCCAATTGCATGAAAGACCACCAAATTATGGGCTTTGTTAGACCAAAAAACTTGTGTAAAATACATTTGATAAAGCCAGCTAACCTTGGTGTCATACAATCATAGTCTTGTTTATCTGGCATAGCTGTGCCCATAGATTCACAGTCACTGCTCTCTTCAAGTTCTCTTCCAATCATCCATGGATACCAAGTCTTCATGTGTTTTGGATATTTGTTCTGAGGCCTCTTAATAACACAGCAAAAAACAAAAATATGGTCTTGGAAGTGATTTAATGACACACAGTTATACATAGCACTTTGTTGGTATTATTTAGGAGAGATAGTTAACTGCATGTAAGGAAAATTGGAGTTGTCTTTCAGAAGAGTTCAATGTTTTTTAGTAGTAGAAAATCAAACAGTTCTGAAAGCTTTAACAGAGATTACATGTGTGTGTTTGACATACTCTTCTTCTTACGTCTAATCACCATTCCTGAGGTGGAAAGAGTTGGAGTATGAGTAGACGATGAATCCCTATTCTCATTCTCTTCTCTACTGACTCTATTCTCTCTCTCAATGTCAGACACATAAGGTGATATAGACATGGAGTCAATGCATTCAGGTTCACTCATCTCTTCATTATCATTCTTTTCTGGATACCAGGTTTTCATACGTCTTAGAGGGAGAGTTTCTTGTTTTATCCAATCCCAACCTACTAAATATGTTTTGTACCTTGCATATGCATATGTATAATCATTTATATTTCAATAAAAGCAATGTAAAATATGGAGAATATGCACTATAACCGAATTGATTGCAATTTGATTCTTAATCTACAGTTTTTCATATAAGCAACTTAAGCTCATGAAAAATAGATATGAAAATTGGGTTTATATTGAAATAAACCACTACTGTATTTAAATACTAAAAATTGCGCATTTCAATAGTTTAATATTTAAATATTTGCTAGCTTTGGTTAATTTGTTAAAAGAATATTATTATATGATATCACCATTATCAATTATTAAAAATGACTCACCTGAATTTTAGAAAGCAGATAACACAATGAGTCAGACACCAACTAAACAGCTGAGTTATATGCATTGTAGTAACAGAAATTCGCTGATTGGAGGTCAATAATTAGGTAGCATAAAGGGGGAACTAATAGTTAGTATATAAAAGCTATTACAGCATGCAGTAATAATATTACAATATTAGATAACCACAAATACTATGTACATTATATGTTATTTAATTTTATTAACCATATTTCATTTTCTTCTTACTTTTCAGTTTTAACTTATTGCCCACGTTTTTATGAACTTATTCTCGACCCGGTCGAGCTCACACCCAACTGGGCCGTATCATTTGTGAAATGTCATTTTTAGAATTGTCTTTTTTCTAAAAGTCAATTTATTAATTGTCAATTTGGGAATTAATTGTCAATTTGGGAATTGTCTTTTTCGAAATGGGTGTTTTTGAATTGACATTTGTGAAATGTCGTGTCACCGCCTAACTAGCTTCTACTACAGTTTGCAGCTACTCCCACTAATTAACTGCCAGTCCTCTTTCATTGGCCAAGACGATCAGGCCATCCTAGTGGCATGATGCTAGATGCATCATGTAACTGCCGGCGAGAAGTATCCTTTTGATACAAATATAAAATACTAATAATCTACTAATAATAAAATTAATACACTATGAAAAACCCTTACAATATATCTACTGCACATTTCTTCATTCACATATCTGCGAACTTACTTCATAAACTTTTAGCTCAGTAAGTGCTAATATGTATGCATAAACAAATGGTGATGAAGCATAGTAAATATACCGTTGTTTTCAACATTCAAAATATTATTTTTAAAGCTTACCATTCTTCTTATTCCAGCACTCCTTGTTGAAAAACTTAAAATAATAATTCTGTGGTACAAAAGAAACGTAATTTTCAATGTTCATAACAACACATAATGTACGCATGTATAAAGCAAGTTATTCACTGTTTCATGCAAATTTTAGCTGATAACAAAGTTTGTCACTCCTGTAGATACTTCATAACCTTGGCTTGAGTTTAGAAGAGTTTTAAACAAGTTTTAGTTCAAACCTAATTTTTTTTTATAATTAAAGTTGGGGCGTTTATTAATAAAAACAATTCAAAAAAGATTTGTCACTCCTGAACTTACTTGAGCACTCAACCTTGTGTTTGCCAGTATTACGCACTCTAGCTTGAGTTTGTCAGTTTTTTTTTAAAAAAGTTTGGTTGAAACTCTTTCACATTAGACATGGGCTCTAACCGCCCACCTAAAATCTTCTAGTCACAATTTTTTAAACATTTTACTTTTATATGTTTTCAATCAGTATCATTATTTTACAAGCATAGAAAATGTCATAGATTTTCACATTCAAAGAGCTAAATTATTCTATAAATACTATAATAGTGTGCTGAACCAAAATAATGTTATATTAAATAATGATTATTTCAAACTTGATTAAAAAAACTTTTACAACTTGGTTTCGAAAACATTTTCTGCTATTAAAATCTGTCAATTTTAGATTGGAACAAATTGAGCTTTTTATATGGCTTCAATCACTTAGTATAACATGTCAATTGAATAATGAGTCATAATTTGGAGCTAGAAACTTAACATGTAAAATCTCGTTGAACTTTTTAATGCGACTTTGTAGTTAAATTAGTAGGTATATACTTTATAAAAAGCCAATTTAAAAAATAACCATATGATGCTATTGTCATGATGGTATTGTTGATATAATTTGCTATTTTTATTTCTAAAGTTTTATGTAACATGTCCGCCACATAAAAAATTTTGGATTATTGTTGTTATAAAAAAATTATTTTCCTTGTTTGCTTTTGTGCGGGTGTAAATTAATAACGTATTAATGAGCATTGTGTTCGGTTTCATAACAAGCAATGCTATACTCTTATCTTAGAATTTGAACATACCTACGTATCTTGTATGTAAATATCCATCAGATCATATTTTACCCAACAACTGCTGTGTAAATTAAATACATGGACACTCAAGCGACTGCATAAGCTGAGGGAAACATTTTTGAAATTACCGGTTATTTTTCGAATTGCAGACAAGTATAATTACTAGAATATATAAACTAGAATAAATGAGACAAAATAATAGATGTGATACAAGAAATTTATTTGTAATTTTGCTTTCATATGAATATCATAGTCCATATAATCATTCCAGTCATCGTCAACAATATTATCATCTTGTGGAATTTATTAGATGGTAGTTGTGATCTCCTTCATCTTATCATTACATGCATCTTCATCACAATGACATCTAAGGTGGTCAATTCCATCATTAACAAATGAATTCACTATTTTCTCACAATCATCTGCCTCTAAATTGGCTGGGACAAAACTGCATCCTCTGTGGTAAGTTGTGGTGTCTCCATTTACTTCTAAAGTTGGTAAAAATAGCAAAATGCATAAATAAAACTTCTTCCTGATGAATGTATAGAGTAATTTTAAAATAATTTACAATTAAAAACTTTTCTAAATAAGTTTACCAATATTGCATATCATATAAATGCAATATTGACAATTATTTTATGATACACACAGGCGTTAATTTTATTAAAGTTTATTAAATGATAATTTAAGGTAAAGGTTTATGAAAGAAATTACTAGAATTACCTTCAGTGATGTAGCAGGCAGTCAAGTAGCTAGCACAATCAGACAGGTCATCTTCATTAGCTTCAGCTGCACAGTCAGTACATTGGTAACACTTGATGGCGTTTGTGCTTGCAAGAGTTGCTGTGAAATTAATAAATTTCCACAATAATTATTTTTAGCAAAGGCTAAATATTTTTTGTCTATTGATGATAATAAAAATTTAAAATAAGAAATTTTATAAAAAAAAAAACAAATAATAATTAATAAATAAGAATTATAATAAACTTGCCAACAAAGAGAGCGAGTAGAAGTAGCTTGTTCATCCTGTCTGGTATTCTGTAGAATGTCTTCTCAGTGAATGATAATATTCTGTTTCTCACCAACTTATATACTCATTCACTCTGCACACAGCTCCTTTAGAAGTAGTGTTATTATGTAACCAAATTTCAATATAAACACATATAAATGATATAGTGAATATATAAAGGTACCAGTAAAGGAAGATCAAGCTCTTATATGGTTTAAAGCAGAGTTTATTCACTAATCTAAAAGATAAAAGCTTTGAAATAATATAATATATCCTATAATATCTTAGCCAATTTTAAGTTTGGGGATGTTTTTGATGTGGTAGATGTTTATCAAGCAAACTACCATCTTTTAAGTATCTAATTGACTATTCTCAGCAACTCTGTTACATTAGGCTCAGCTATTATTTTGTGCATTTAATAAATCAATAGATAAATTGATATTAAATTAAGGAAACAGGCAGCATAGAGGTTATATTATAGTGCTGACTTAGTAAACAAAGGTTTAGTGCTTGGATCCTCAGTAAAAACAATTTTTCATGTTAAAAAAAGAGCATCTATAGCTCCTTTAAGTCACAATATTGAAATTAAGAAGCCTTAGCCAGCCTAAAAGTTATTTTTCATTAAAGGTCCAGAAAAACCGATGATAAACCTGTTTGAGTAGGTTACTTATTATGAAGCTTTATTTGCACCAACTAACAGCTGTACAAACTATATAGTCAACTTTGTGGTATTATATCGCATGTGTGATGCATAATAGTTAACCCGGAATATCTGTTAGTTTCAGGAATTTGTCAAAACCTGGTATAGGCACATATAATAAATATATACCCATCTATAATATTTCACTGCATTTTCAGATGTGAGCATTCTTATTTTATTTTTGATTATTTTTTTGCTTAAATTGAGAAATGATGAGCAGCAAAAGTGGACCAAATAACCTTCCATTATTATGTAATTAAACTATTACATAACAATAAGTTATTATTAGTTACATTTTCTGGAGCAATTAGCTATTTGAATATTAATACCTATGAAACATGAAAGTATATTTGTATTGTTTTAGCAGCTTTAATCTACAAAGACTAAGTTAAAAACTGGAAACACACAATGGCTCTATAAATGCTAAATGATCACCACCGATAATAATGGTTTATCTATAATATAGAATCTTAGCATGACCATTTCAGCAAGATCTAAAGTTAAAACAACTTCATATAGTTGTTTTAACTTTAGATGTTGGTAGCTCAAACTCTGAATCACATGATCAAAATCCTGTCATACATTCCTTTGAAGATTTATTATATTAAGACTTTTCACTGTACCCTGATATAGCACTTGTCTACTATAATACCAAGTTTTAGTGCAAAGCTTGGGATGCTATATGATTATATATCATGTTACAACATTTAGGTATAAACTAAACCTACCAGTATTCCAATATACACTGCAATATGGCATGATAATATTATACTGTATTGATGTTTTCTTTTAATATTTTGCAAAGCAAAGATAAGTCAGTTTGTATGTATGTATAAGGACTGATGAAATTAACTTAAATTGGCTTAAGTAATATAAACTATTTAAATTATATTTTTTTATTTTTCAAAGAATTTTGATTAACAAAACTCTATATATTACTTTTGAAATGCAACTTATAATGTGTGTAGTATAAATTTATAAGCTTTATATAATATCAAGATACACCAAAATGAAACTAAATTGTAACAGAATAAATACTCTTTATGAGAATATGTACTACTTGGTTTCAACACATTTTATCGCAATAAATGAAACATTCAGCTTCAGCTAAAATTCTAGATTAATTTTAGACAATTACTAAAATAATACAGCATGAAGCATTGCTAAGCTGCTAAATATAGTGCATAGGAAAGAAAAATCTATATAAGCTAATATAGTTTGCATACCTAGTTGGTTGTGGAGAACAGGTACATATTACCATTATATATTCATAAAATAATTTACAGCAGAAAGGTATTATCAAAGTTGTGTGACAAAAATAAATATACTATATATAATGATGAAGTCAGATTAAAGCAAGTATAAACATGACTTTTTCAGTATACTGTCTGATTGAAAAATGCTTTAGATCTTTCGAAGCTCAGTTGTGACATACTTTGAAAAAGCTGCCAATAGTATATGAAATGCATCCACTTGAAAGACCACCAAATGATGGGCTTTGTTATATTGAAGAAATTGTATATAAGGTATGTCTGGTAAAACCAGCTAATTTTGGTTTTATACAACCATATTTTCCATCATCTGAGACTTCTATGTCTGACACAAAAGGAGAGACTAACATAGTTGAGCCCACAGATTCACTTCAAGTTCTCTTCCAATCATCTCTGGATGCCAAGGACTCATGTGTCTTGGATATTTGTTCTGAGACTTCCTAATAGCACCACAAAATACAAAATAGAGTCTTGGAGGTGAATTAATGACACAAAGATATACATAACACTTTATTAGTATTATTTATGAGAGATAAAACATTGCGTGTAAGAAAAATTGGAGTTGTCTTTCAAAATAGTTCAATGTCCTTAGGTGAAAATCAAACTGACTAGAACTTGTACAACTTGTACTGAATATGACTTTAATGCTCAAAGGTCACGAGACTAGCTTGCATTAATAATTATGTTTATTGATAAGAAGTAAGTGTTGGCATATGTTAGCCAGTCGCTAGTTTATGTTCATACTAATACAGGCTTGCAGTATTGTATTGAATTCTACAGTTATTGGGATATTATAGTTAACAGGTCAGAAGTATATAATTTTCATTAAACTATAAGTTTAAATGAACTGAACAATGGTTTTTTATTAGCCTTCCGTAGTTTTGGAACTTTAACAGAGGCTGTGTGTATGTTTGACATACTTTTTATATATCCTCCTACAGTGAATCACTATTCCTGAGGTGAAAGGAGTTGGAGTATGAGTTATAGACGATGAGTCACTATCTCCATATTCTCCTCTCTACTGACTCTATTCTCTCTCAATATCAGACACATAAGGTGACACAGACATGGAGTCAATGCATTCAGGTTCACTCGTCTCTTCATTATCATTCTTTCTTGGATAACAGGTTTTCATACATCTTGGCAGGAGAGGTGCTTGTTGGGACTTACACATAACATAACATAGTATCATGCATAGTTATATGTTCGAATATGATTAAATAATTTTTATTCAAATGCAAGTTCTTATAATATACATCTCCTACACTATAAAAAGTGGTGTGTTTGCAGTGTATATTTAGCTTACGGAAATTCATATTACATTACTATTATTTATATTCTCAATAATTATACTACACTTACTGATTGTCACTGATACGGTAGGCTGATAGGCCCATCATAAGTACAGAAGTCAAAATTAGTCCAGTCCAATCCAAACCTACAAAGTAAAATTTGAATCTTGCATAAGTATAAGTTAAACTTGAACAGCAGCAACATAAAATATAAATGATATGCACTATATGCAATTTTAATGCCATTTGATTCTTACACTACAGTTTCAGATAAATACCTAGTTTATAAAAACATATATGTAAATTTTTTTCTATATTAAACTAAAGTACTAAAATCGTAGTTTTCATTAGTTTAGTGTTAAAATGTTGTTTAGCTTTGATTAATTTGCTAAAAATATACCATATACTAAATACAATATAAAAATGTGTTACCTGCATTTTGAAGATCAAATCACACAATAAGTAAGACAGCAGCTATAATTATGATTATAAAGTCGAATTGTACAATAGTCTTAATAAATCTGAGAAATAGCTTCTATAAAAAGAAATTATTCGCAGAATTTTATTTGAACAAAGTTTAAGATGAGTTCAACAATCAGAATGTAAGCAATGGCAATCATGGCAACAAGCTTCGATTTTTGAAATTAAATTTATTATTAAAAATACTCTATCTTATATGATACGCAATGCTTTAATGTTACATTTTTGTATCAACAATATTGGTATATTTATTATCTTTTATGTACAAAAATGGAAAATTTGTAAAATTAGCACAATAATAATACACTAACATATAATATGACATATTTCAGAGGAAATAAATAACTTTAGAAAGTTGGTAGGCAACTTCCAATTAATGTATGGTTTACCAATTGATAGCCTACTATCTGATTAATTTTGCAACTTTTAATACAAATTTTCGGTCACATATAATTATGTTGTCAAGGAGCAAGTGCAATCTGCACATCTAAATAAAGACATGCGGAAATGTGTATTTAGTGTTTAGGTTCAAATAAGGCAATATTTTAATTATATGAATAATTATATCAAAGAAAATGAGCAGTATTTATTTGGAGCTATTTATAAAATGGCATATTGAGAAGAGGGTGGGCAACTTTAATTTGATGCACATTTTGTTATAGAAATGACCAACAAAAAAAGTTGGGAAATGCGTAGGTTGTAACTTCGATTTAAGGTAGGTTCTACATTCTACAATCTACATTCTGCATTCTACATTCTACATTCAACAATCTGCATTCTACATTCAACTTATAGAATGATCAAAAGTTGCAGTCATGGTATCAGGATGACTTATTTCAAAATAGTTCATATCATTTTCAGCTTTAAAAGCATTTTTCAAAGACATATAAGAGAAAGAAGCATGGTACTCTTTTCCAATAAATTACTTTAAAATGTACAATAAATTGTATTCTTCTATAGTTATTGTTGTAATGTACATAAATGACCTAATTTTGTACTTAACATCATTAGTGCATATCAATTTTATTTAATTAAATTGATTAAAAGTTCTTTAAGAGTTTGGTCTTCATTCAAAAACAAGAGTTGAATGAATAAATATTTCCTCCAATGATAATTGACCGGTTTCAAATAATGGGAGTTGTGTTCACCATTTTATCAATAAAGTCATAGTGGCAATGTGTAAATTGCAGACAACTTAATTTGTAAGACTATAAACTTGCCCAATCAGCCAAGTACTTGGAAATAGCTCAATTGCTATCACCAACCCAAACCCAATATGTTAGAGCTCTTATTAATGCAGAGTCCAGATATTTTTCTTCTCGAGTAATCCTATGTGTGATAATGGACTGAAAGAAAGTCATATCTGTTAGCCAACAAATAATATATACACATAATTAACTAAAATAGACTGCAAAAAATTTGAGCTAAAAAAATATCTGCTGAATTATAATTTTAGTGCCAATGATATAGTTGCAAATGCATATGTTCAAGAAAGCATTAAATATATGTACATTAATATGTGCATTGTATAATAATTCCATATTTTAGCAACCGTCTAATAAAAATATGTTGTGATAATTATTATTACTAACAGTTTAATATAAATCTTAAAATATCTTTGTGCTAAGTATACATTTTGTACTATATTGGTCAGCGTTACAAACTGAGTTAAGAGTAGACAGGCATGTAAAAGTATAGTATATAATGATATAGTGTGGAAGCAGGGTTGATCCAAGGGTAGAGAAACTTTGGCATGATGAGTGCTGCAAGGCTGTTGGATTGAACATAATCACGACTGTTGGTGTTGATGTGAAGACTGTCCCGTAATTATTGCTTGTATGCCAAAGTATTCAATGGGCTGATATAACATTCAACCTATACCATCGAAGTCCTTGTCAGAGTTTTTACATTGGTATATTCGTGCTTTTTTTGACAGTAGCTTAATGTATGCACATATTGTAGGTGTTGGTCATTAAAGTTTGTAGAATGACTTCCTCTGCAGCATGTACTTAGACGCATCACGCTTTTGTGTCTAATTTGCGTAAGATGGGTGTTGAATGCTAAACTAAATTTTGAAACGCATGCATGAATGAATTTGTATATAATGCAAAGTATGCACTCATAGTGATGGCGCAGCATGTCATGTTATTGGAATGGGTTAACTTTTCTGAAGAACATTTTCCTGGGTTAGCTTCAGCAATGTCGCTAAAAGATACCACACCTGATTGGTCATGCGCCAGCAGCCTTGCTGATTATACTACGACTATAATATATCCATCAAACAATAAACTCGTATTTAGTACATTATCCTAGAATACATTGTAATAGCATTATAGTAATATTATATGTGCTAACCAAAACAACAGTATATCAATTGTACTTGTGTAATTATGCTTTAACTATATCAACTTAATTGCCTGTTCAATAAGGTCTGTTGAGAAATGCATGGACACACAAAATCAGTGACAATTGGAAGATATTTTAAACAAGTAACACTGTAATATCAATACTAAGTAAACAGCTTCATGTGCAGCTTATAAGCTCTTCCATATGCTAATCATGTTGAGTGAAGTATTTTATAAGCTACAGGCTATTAGAGCAGCACAATAACAAGGTGAAACTGAAATACTTTCTACTATCACTTTTTAAAGATCTATTTGTCATTCTTATTCAACATACTGCACGTAAATGGCTGATTATGATTATAATCTATTCATTATTAGCAATGAAGCAAGAAAATGGGGTCGTTTGTTCATTCACTGACGAGATCATTAATGTATAGATTTAGGTATAGAATATAATATTACAGAGTAACACAAGATTTCCAATGATCAAATTCAATATGCGTATTGTGCAAAACATTTATAAGAAGTCTATGGAATGTGCTAGCATTGTGTTTAATGTTTTCACTGTTCTCCACAATAAGTGAATATTGCTGTGCCTATGCAGTCAATATTAGTGAGCAAGCGCAGTGCAGCTATATATACAATTAACAACTTCACTATATGCATGCACTGAAAAGGTAGAACTACAAGCGTACATCTAGCCACACTCACTGAAGAATAGTTCCCTGCTTACTGAGCAATCTACTGCTTACATCAGTGCCAATGATTGCTGGATAGAAAAAATGAGTTCTAGAAGTACGAAAGAGAATTCCAATCAAGAACCTTTAGCTGTATGTGAAGGTCGATATTTGGGGAGAGAAATACCTCAGTCCACCACACAAGGTGAGAGCATTATACTAGAGCCATTAACCAAACTCTACTCTCAGGTTAGTCGCAAGAGAAAAGATATAATACAACTGACTACGCCTGTTGTGAAGATTTTCATCTACAACAGTGGCATAGTCATTAAGCAAGAATGGAAATCACCACGCAACATTATAGATTGGTACCCGATTCAAAACCTTTATTGTTCAGCGGGATTGAAACCAGATAGGAATAAAAAAGGAGAAATAGTTTTTAGACAGTTTAATGAGCCAACAAGACTTGCTAAACGACCAATATTTTCGTTTGTGGTGCGAGAACCTGGCAAAGATGGACGCCGAGTACTTATGTGCCATTCGTTTCTGATCGATCATGTTTCTGCAGCACAGGAACTGGTGCGTGCGTGTCAATACGCGTACACCAACAAGGCCGGCTGGAATAATCCAATTAGTGACAAACGATTCCTGGATGCTAAAATGTCTTATACTATGCAAATGGTAGATGAGGAAGTTAGCTTGAAGAAGTTGAAACTTGAGACAGAGGAAAGAGACAAGCAACTTGCAAAACAACCAGAGGTGAAAGAGAAGGAAACTTCCGCAAACCAAAATGATCTGTCAAAAAATAAAAGCTTGGGTAAGCAACAAGCAACTAAAAAAGCTAGTAAATATGTTTCGCGTTCCACTACCGGAGTAACAAAGTATATTCCAGAAAGTAAAACATCATTTCGTCATCCTCAACATTCCTTTAGACAGTCTGAGCCTGAGTATCAGTCACCAAGTCTTGTCATGAAGAGAGACCAGTATCCGATATCCCACAGTGCACCAGTAACACCCAGGATGGTGGTTATGGCGCCTAAACCAGAAGAGTTTATTGTGAACAGTCGATCAAACAGTGTAATTATGCAGCAGTCTTTCCATAAAGTTCCAACACAACAAGCTGCCAGTTACTACAAGGGTTTTACAAGTAATGCAATGTCTGAAAGCAATGGTGTTTACGGCATAGCACAGCCTCCAAGTGCAGCAGGTCAACCTTTAAGTCAATCCTTCACTAGTGGATTGACATCCACGCCTGAACCCATTCTATTTGATCATCACTTGAAATCGGCAACAAGAGTTTCAAAACAAAGTCGGCGAAATCAGTTTGCTGACTATAGAAGTTCAAAAGGTCACAAAGTGTTGGCATCATCAGAGCCATATGAGATGCTAAATGGGTTCAGTGCCGCAGAAGGCCCGACTGTAATTGACTGGAATGATGCAGCAGAATATTTGGTTCCTCCCATTGAAGTAGATAGCAGCACGCCTTATGCTAGAATGAATGGCAGCGGGACATCTTCTGGAAAGAAAGCAAAACCTTCTAAGCACCACAGGCTCTCAAGGAAGCAGATGGAGGAATACTCCCATCAAAATAGCAGCTCTGCAAATGAATCAGGGATAAAGGTTAGTATAGCAAATCATTTTAATTCACTGTAATTCTACTAAAACATGAAAAGCATAATATAAATATATAATACAGTTTTATAGTTGATAGGTTTAGTGAACCATCTGTTAAATGATGTTTTAGATGCAGCGGTCATCATCTCAAAGTTCTGGCAAAAGTGATTCATCTTACAGCATTACTAAACTGCAGGATGGAATAACTCCAAATGCTACTAATGGGTTCTTTCAAGCTCATATGCACGCAGACCAAGCTTTATAAACCAGAAGCATATCTCTATTGGCTACTTCCACATAGTGACAGGATAATGTTGAAATATTTTCTTATTTATGATTGACATGAACTGTTGTACTGCAAGTTAGAGAATCACTAAGTAACAGCTCATGAATAAAATAGTGTTGCTGACTTCTATAACAATACAGCAGCACGTCAATGCCTTTCCACTTCACTCTAACACAGCAGATTATTTCATTATTATATATTGTGTATAGTTAAGCAATCAATAGTTTATGAATTAGTTGAGGCATCAAATTCACGCAAACCACTAGGTCATTATTACCAATAGAGCTCAATACATATATACTATTTTTATATGCTATTATATAAGTTTTAATGTAAAAGATAAAGAGTACAATGATATGATAGTGTTATATCACTACTAGCCTGGGAATATGGGAAATAATCTAAACTTATTTTTACAGTTATTTGAAAACCTTTACTAAACAAAACTACATTTTGTCACCACGAGTGCTTGTGTGGAAAAACACCTGAATTTATTGTGCCCATCAAACATTTGTCACTAAAACACATGGTGTATTAACAAGTCACATTATATGTATTTGCGTTTATCTGCACCACACCTAAATGATTCCTATGTTATAATGTTATTTCAGTTTGTATTTTATAAAGTTTCTAGTTAATAAAAGCATTGGCTCTATATTTTTTGTATAACAAGTATAATTGCATTGCCAAGTTTTCAAAAGTATTTTATATTTGTCAAACAAATTGTTTAAAATATTGATATCTAAATATAAAGTATCAACAATATATAAGCTATAATAATACGTATTAATTATGAAGTTTTAGTACAAGTAAAATATAATATCATCTAGAAAACAAATTTGGTAAATTTCAGATTTATGGTAAGCATGATTGGACTCCAGATATGTACAATTTTTCACCAAATCACTAAAAGTTTTAAGTAGCCTGAAAGTTAATTGCGAGCCACGTATGCTACAGTGATACAGCTTGGGAAACATTAAGTATTGAACATATGAAACTGTACAACTTCTAAGCTGTCATTAAACTGTAGAATAGTATAAGGTTATTAACTGCTTAAATGCACTGATGATTTTGCATTGTCCTACTATTTTATAGATTTTCTATAGATTATTGTGGCCATTCAACTTGAAATCCTCGTCTAATTAGAAGACTATGAGTCTGCCATGAACATAGTTTTTAGCTTCTAAGTTTTTCAAAGACGATTGATGGATTTCCTTACCAATAACCGAAATTTTGCACCAAAGGCTTAGAGCTAGTATGTGCAGGCAGCGAATAAGTACAGCTAGTAGAGAAAAATTATTAATTTGAAAATTCTCCTTCCAGCTACATGCTGTATGAAAACTTGCTGCCTGAAGTATAAGCATGCTGCTGCAAATGTGATGCAACTTACAATAGCACGTAGTATGTACTTTGAGGCATACACATATTACTGTAGAGGCGGATGTGATAAGTTTGTTTGAAACATTTTAACAAACCATGATTTTTCAATTAAGTATTAGCTATTGAAAATTCCCTATATGAGAGAGATGGATTGTGGTAGTTGTGCTCCCCATGCATCTGATGTCAAGTTGGGTCAGTGCTTATCCTAACCTTAAAGTTCATAACAATTGATTTGAAGAATGAAGCAATTAAATTGATCAATAATCAAATATTATAGATCGAAGGAATACAAATCGCATAGTAACTGCAGCTTTGCGTTGTATTGGAATGTCAAACTTTTAGACTTAATACCTCTTCAAAGAGAAAAGATGTTACACTATGCTGAGTAAATATACCAATGCTAACAGTATCTACAGCATATTAACTTACACTGTATATATATATCTACAGCAGTGCAAATAAACTACTTATGTAATCATGCTCTCCTTTTATAGCCTACCCATTAATTTAATCAAGGCAAAACCATATTTAACTACATAGGAGCAAGAAAAGCACTAAAACGCATCTCTTTTTCAATCACTTAGAATATATCTGTATAGCTACATGAAACAAGATAGATGATAAAAATACTACAAGTTGTCACCAGTCACCTTGGTCACCTTTAACCCCCCCCCCTCGTGGTTTTACGCCTTTACTATGGTGAATACTGAAATGATTAGATGACTTTAATATAGCCTTTGATACTGAATTTCTAAAGTGACTGGTTTTATAAATGCGGTTAGTGGAGTGTAGCTTAAAATATGATACACTGTTTAGTTCTCTTTGCTGGTAGCATTTATTCTGTAAAAGACAATTCTTAGATAAACTCTCAGACTTTGTTAAGCAATTCTACGCCTTGCAAAACAGGCATTATTTACATATTATATAGACTATATGAAAAATGAGAACATATATAAAAATATAGCAATAGAAAAATAAGCCAGGTATTTAGGTATATTACATCACAACTCCTGGATCTACATGCATAATCATATATAGAAATTCTGCATAAATAATGATAATGTAGGTGTTAGTGATTGGGCTACATACTTATGCTGAGTATAATATATACAACACACAAAACACTTTAATACTGCACCATAGTTAGTTCATTCGTTCGGGGTGGGAAACTTGTTTCATCAGGGGCAAAACTATCAATCATTATAATTCATAGTTAATGTTTATTTTTATCTTAAAATTTTTGACTGTTTGAACGTTTAACATGCTTGGTAGGTGTGATGGAGTACCCGCCACTATGATAGTCTTCTGTTGGAATTGTGGGCTCAGTTTTGACCAGTGTTCCAGCTGGAGCAGTTCTAAAACCACATTAACATTAATATAGAGCTTCAATATCTCCACTTTAAATGTTCAGCAATGTATTTACAATATTATGCCCCTCTTTACACTTTTAGCATACTATACACAGAAAGACGAAGCATAGCTCTAAAATTTAAGCTTAAAATGCCTTCATTACATTTAAAAAAATATGCTTACAATGCAGGCATTAGAACAAAGTTTAGGTATACAAATATTCTTTTAATAGAAGTTATGTAGCCACCCTTTTTTGTAAAAGTGTTGTTCGTTGTTTATACAAATAGTAAAGTAGTTGAAAACTGATGAACTTCACTTGCACAATATTTAAAATATAAATAGTAATATAGTAATCAACAGTAATGAATAATAAATTTGCTGACCATGTACTTTCAGAGAACAGTAAATATAATTTGAAAACCTGTTGAGCAAGTCGGCATCTTCTTCATGATGAGTTGGTAAGCTCTTGATGCCAGTCTGACCAAAGCTGTAACTGGGAGACCACATGGCCATCTGTGTTGTAGGGTCATCAGTCGCTTGCTTTCCATTCTCCTTCGACTGACTACGTGCATGTTTTCTAGGCCGATAACCTGAAAGGAGAGATGGTTACATGTGGAGTTGATTTTTGGTGCTTTTGATTGTTGTATAACTTGATATGGTATGCTTCACGTGTGTATGGACAGAAGCTCATATTAGTTTCTTACAGAAACCTATAGAATTCCGCTGTACATTTATGTCTGTTGCAAGAAGTGCTCCTATGTCAACAGATTCAAGTTACAGACTAAAATTCTACTATGTCACGAATTGAAGTTTCGGTACACGCAGTTTAATGAAATACGAAAGGGGGAGCTGGACATGCATAAATTTAATGGCAGAGCCTCTTTTTGAACTCTGGTCCTCCTTAACTTAAAAAAACAGTTTTGTGAGAGAAGGGGTTTGGGGTGGATTGAATGTTACTACAAGAAAAATAGTGTTAACTCAATTATAATAAACAAAAACTGCATAAATCCCCTCATCTAACTCACATAACTGAACGTTGCTTGTTGTAGTTATGGAAAGAAGTAAAAGTGTTCTCAGACAGTTTTGCTAGAAAACAAATTCAGTTTTTATAACAATTATAGCTGCAAAAACAATGTTATGTGTCATAAATACTTCAAACGAATATAACATTGCCTAGTATTATGCGTAAGCAGTTTCATCATTACCTTGATACAAGCCATCTGCAAACATTTCATCAGAGTTGTTGCTCCTGTCACTAGAGGCTACAGAGTTTTGGCGATGAAGGGGGAACTGAAGCATGTTATCACTCTGTGACCTCACAATTGCAGGGGGTTGGTGGTGGCCATTCGACTGACGCAATGTCTATATATGAAAAAGAAAGTTACCAAGAAATTAGAATTTCAACAGCGCCAACTACAACATACCAATAGTTGTAACAGAGTGTTCATGAGATCACCTAAGTGCATATAATTTACTCTCAAGCAGTTTTGAATGTGGCAGCTGAAACTTCTTATAATGTTAGTGGCTGTATAAACAGGGCTTAAGTAGCAGACATTATGAAACAATTTACTAACTAAATAACCTTTCAGGTTTTGTAGCTGTTACAACATAACAAAACATATAATACTGCAAAATCAACATTCGAATTGATTGAAAGTAGTTTTTATAATACAGTGCTTCTGCAAAAAAACAAAGAGCCATATTGAATATTGGCCCTAATGACTGCGGCACAATAGCCAGTGATTCCATTTACCTTGATAAATGAACTGTTAATGTGAGAAATATTACAATGTGTTTCAACTGCTGCTAAAGCTACTAAGCCAAAAATTAGGAAGGCACCCACAGCCATTAACGCCTGCATCCTTAAACTTGACTTTCTAATAGGCATAGCTATAAAATGAGAGAACAGTTGCATATTCATCATCAAAATAGATGAATGTAAAATTAGGATTAGTATTCACATATAATCCTTACTGTTGGAGTGATATTTGCATTCTGATCTATCGTAGTTTTAGGTCTCATTGGTGGAGCGTTATCACTGGGTAACTTTTCAACTTGATCTTCCTCTGGCTGGCCATTTATGTTTCCAAACACACCATTAGGTCCCAATATAGTCTGCGAAGAGCGCCTGACCTCGTCCCGAATGCCCAGCCTACCGTGGCGCCTGAAAATAGTGTCATAGTCTTTCGGTGGTAACAAGATGGGTGCTTCCTGTAAATTCATTTTGTATTCTAATTCTTCGTGAAGCGATCTGAAATTTCTCCTCACTGCCTTCTGTACTTCAGCAGGTTTACGAGATTTTGTAATTTTGATATCTGCACGCTCCTTGAGTGCTTCCTCCGCTGATGGATATGCGGGGCTCAGAGATTCCGGAGAGTATGACGGTTGTATTCTACACGAAGCACCCTCAGATCCTTCTGAATTATACCTGCGGTGTGAGACTTTCTTTTCAGCTGGAGCAAGCTGCTGCCTCATCACAACGTGTCCCATATCTGACAAGTCTTTCTCAATGCCAATGATTCGACTCCTCAGAGTCGGGTTGCTTATAATGCTGTTCACGTGTGAAACAAACATGGCCGCCGTCGCCTCACTGTCAAATCTGTAGACATGCACATGAATAGCACATTTAGTGTAAGGGTTGTAACCCAAGAAGATGCAGGCAACCACATCGCCATCAGGATATAGACCTTGAATCACAAATGAAACATCTTTTATAGGTATACTCGGGTACTTATTGGATTTCTCAGGTCGACCTCCTCCCCTTCCTTGCACTTCCTGTGAGATTAGCAGCTCCTGGTTACTCACTTTTACAGTCATTTTAGGAAGTTCCAAATTTCTTCGACGAGCAAGTAATTCTGTTATGACTGGTTCCGTGAACTCTCTGCCATAAAGTCCCCGGGATTCCTTCCAGCCAAGATACTCCACATAATACCTTCCTTCCTTCTCAGACATCCTGTCAAACCTGCAGTAACTTATATAGCATTAACACACATGGAAAGAGTAGCACATATTTTGAATAATATTACAAAAAGATTGCAATAGCATTGGTCTCTTGAAACGGTGGTTTCATATTGCATTGTATGAGACAATGAGTAGCAGGCAGATGTTTGATAGTGCTGCGTGCCTGCTTGGTTTAAAATGTAGTAATAATATAATAGATTTGTCCTGAATTGAAAATATGAACTACATGATTGACTAAATGATTTTAGCAGAGAGAGTACATTTAAGAATTCTTTCCTACAACTCATCAATAGTTGTAGGAAAGAATTGTTGATTGATTAGTAGCTCAAGTAAAGTCAAACTAAATCTGCAATAATGTATTTACACTTTTGAATCAAACTTACTCCATGTGAATAAGATAAAAAATTCAAATTTACATATATATGCCGATAACGTGTCAAGGGTAACTAATTAATTAATAAACATTATGTTTTATCATAAAAATTGCAATTGGTGCACTATAATAATACATCATACATACATGTTTAGCTAAACATCCTGGATTATATGCAACAAATTTACTAAACATGTACAGAATAAAGCTAGTCGATTAATGAAAAATAATTACACTAGAAACGTAACACTCCTTTCTGGTTTTCCATAGCTAATATTTTAGCCGAATTCAAAGAAAATTAACATAATGATATGAAATTATCAACCGAACAACTTCTGCAACGGGTTTTTAACTGGGAACATAGTGTTGCTGAAAGATACAACAAAGACCTAATTAATTATAGATTACTACTGCGCTAAAAGAAGTATAAAGTGATAAGTAATTCCCACCTTGATAAAGCAGTAGTATTGTAGTAGTACAGATATTCATGAGCGCGTAAGCCACCAATACATGTTACTCTGCTACAGATGGGTGAAAACAGAGCACATGCTATATGGATATAGTCAACGTGCTGTGTGCTGCTACCTGAACTCGGTTGCGTGGATTTATTGATCACGTGACCGTTATACTCGCAACAGAAACATAGGTATCAGCTTATGTTCCAAGTCAATAATTACTATTGTAGTATGCATTCTTAGCCTCAAGACCATTGCCCTTAAGCAGACAATAGCTACTGTTAAGGAGCAAACGCAATGCAAGCAAAACTAGCTACTAAAGTTTCTTCAACCACCCTCTATACAAATACAGAATCTATACAAATATAAAACAATGTAGTAGCGCTGCCCCTGATTTAGGAGTGCCCTGGCATTGTTCCAGCTTATCATTTGCAGTGTATAGTTTCTAGCTATGTAGATAGCAACATCAATAATAACGTGAAGATGTATTCTTTTTATTGACTAGACAGATTCTACAGAAACTATAGTCAGTTTCTAGGACTCTAGTCAACTAGGGCTCTATAGTGGGCAAAGACTGTCCTGCAGCACAAACAGCAACTTTTAAATTGAAGTTTCATTTACTGTGTATGTCTAAGATGTATAGCAAAAAATTGGATTAGTTCTAAACCCACTAAAATCAGCTTTCTGAAACCTTTAGCACTGGTTGAGCCACTGCCACAAAATCATAGTTTCTCACAAGAGTGTAATTTGGTTGTCCTAAAAGTTTTGCTATATATTATATCTGCATTAAATTATTGCTGTTTATTTTAATTGCAATATAGCAATATGTATTTGGGTAGTAGCAGTACATTAAAAAAAAAATTATGAAAGGATAAATTTAAACAAAGATCAATTTTAAGTAGACACGAGTTTTATTTCTTAGGCTGCACATTTGAAATCGGTGCATCAGAAATCAGAATTTAATTTAGTCATGAAGAAGGAAGGGGGGGGCATTGAGTCCAAAGATATCCCACAACTGGGCTGGTGGTCATAGACTAGGAGTTGATCATATTTCACATCAATTTTTCATGCTACTTTAAAGTATATAAATCTGAAACTGTTTCTTTCAACAAGTTTTAGCATAGTTGAAAGTTATATTGTTGCAAAGATTTTCTAACAGAATATAAGGTTTTTGCTCATAGATTTGTAGTATGCAAGTTCTGTGCTAGACTAGAGTTATGGAATATTCTTGTCATTGAATATATTTGTATTTTGGTTTCCTAACACATACATAAGCTTAGGGCCACACTGCCCACATGCGGGAAACCTGTCTAGTCCAAAAATAGGCTCGTGTGTAGATTTTCATGCAGATAACACGCTGAGCAGAGAGTGCAGAAAGCTCGTGGTTTAATCTAATTGGCTGGTTTCCATTAGCGAACCCACTTTTTTGAATTTCAATTCGAGTTTTAATTTTTAGCTTCCTGAATTAGAACAATTTCATATAGTTTGCATTTGTCACTTTTATAATAATCTAAAATCACTTTGCCGATGACGTAGATTTTAAAAAAAGCACCTTAGGCCAGCAGCAAAGTTAAACGCCAAGTTCATTAGCTAATAAATTTCCGCACCCACATTGTGCATGGCAGGCGATTTTCAATTATTTGGACCCGCATGCAGAAAATCCAAGTCGTGTAGCCTTACGCTAACTGTCTACCTAACAGCTAAGCATTGTAAACAGCATGCCGTGAAATACAGAAATTTTACCAATAATTAACTAACAATTTTATTATGACTTGTTTAATAACCAAGTCAAAGTGCAATCTAATGTCAACTCATGCATTTTCAACCTTCATAGAAGCTAGATCCAGCATTTCCATGCAAAATTCATGCCTACAATATAGTATACTTGAACAAACTGTACAAGGCTGAATCTACTACAGTAATTATTATTGTTGTGCAAGTATTTAAAACATATATGTTACTATATTTAGGACGATATATTTATTTTAGATTACACATTATTGTCCTGCAATTACTATAGGAAAGATAAATTAAGTTGAAAATGTAGAATTGTGTGAACACTAAAAGAGCTCAACAAATTTACTCAAGAATGGAGAGTTTTTAAAACAATGAAACAGTAATTAATACTTTTTTTCATAAAAACAAGATATTATCAAGAAATAAATTACATAGGTGGAGAGTTGTTCCTTTACAAAGCATGTTAGCTAAACCGAGTAGTTGACCTTCAATTATGTAACCAAACAAATACAGGTTAAGATATGTCATTTACCGCCATGGCATTTCCAGAATTACACTGCAACTCTAAACATAAAATATCATTAAGAAGCTGTGCTTGATTCAATAATATATAATAGAATTGCTCAGCAAACATAACCCACTCTCATTCATTTCAGTAGAAGTCTTAACTAGTTGAGTTCTCAATAAAATACTTCTAGTAGAAAACCCAATTCTCTTATTATCAAAACTTTGTAATACCAGCCAAAATGTCATTGCAAACAAGTAAATAAAAAACAATAAATCTTATTAAAAAATGATAAATATAAACTAAAGTAGATCAGTTATCAAAACTTTCTTCCTAACAGCATTAGAAAATCCCTCCTTGTATTTATACCAGATATCTGTGTGCAAGAGAGCTGTGTCTCTCTGTGCCTCCAGGGCTTCTGGGCCGAGGGTCTTACATTTCTTGTTTACTGCTCTGCCAAAGAAATCTGTGGGTGCCTGTAAATCGAAATACTTGATTGTATACTACACTGTGTACAAAGATGTGTCACAAGCTGATATATCTGACATATACTACACTGAAGCTAAAACTGCTTTTAAGGGCATATTTTATTTCTTTTAATAAATATTATGCATTTCAGTAAAACGATCACCAAAGCAGCTAAAAACAAGCTAGAATGCAGTAAAACTAATGAGAAAATCCAGAGGCTTTAGTGTGGAATAGTAAGCCCGAAATTCAACTATCATTATTGGCCAGATGTATTCAGCTTAAAGTTAAATGACGCAGGCATCTGTTGCCATATAAACTGATTCATAGTGCTAACAGTAATGGCTGCCAGTGCATACTTCATATACTGTGATACTGTGAATTTGTCAACCCCTCAAGTTTTAAAATATAGAAGGCTGCTGTGTCGAAGCTTTTGTATAAAGCTTGTGATGCCGGTTTGATCTCTATTGATAATGGCCAATAAGAAGTGCTGTGGACAGGAACAAATATTATTGGTTTCCTGTGAGCCTTTACCTGTGGTATATGGAACACCTGAACAAATAGGAGGGTCCTTAGTTACATCCTTCACTATATCTTTAGCAACAAAGTTTTGCCTTACAGCATTTACATCCTTAAATTTGTAGTGAAAAATGTAAAAATTCCTGTCATCAGTGTATAAAATTAAATGCAATACTTGTGGCCCACGACGGTGTAAATTAATTTTTGTTAGATGTAGATGTATAATAAATCTAACAACTATTATATTTTTCGTACCTATCAATGTGGAAACAACTACAAACCCCTGCATTTAGTTCAGATACCAATAGCTTAGGTCCTAAGAGTACATTCATAAGAGGCAGCATTGCGAAGGAATCTCATTAGACAGATAACTCCCTACCCAATTTTATTTCTTTCTCTTCACCTCCTTCTGCTTTCTAACTTTCTTATTGTATCCATGAACACAATTACTGATCAATAATTTGAGTGTAAATTGGAATAAATATTGTTAAAAAGACAGAAGCGGTGAACAGTGTGGCTGACCCTACAAGCACTGGTCAGTCAGAGTTCCAAGTGCAGTTGATAGGACAATGCCTGGTCAGCAAATTAAAATCAATTTCCTTACAATAAAGTGAGTGAATACACTTCTACTTGTAAGTTTAAATAAGCAGGTAAAGCACTGACACCTAGCTACTGCACAATATATTAGAGTATTCGACTCTTTTACTTCCCTATTACTTTTAAAAATCACCATATCTATTTTCTATTCAAACTGAACAAATGACATGTTATTGTAAATAAATTTCAGTTCTTCAGCTGCTATTAATAAGTTTTTAAGATAACCAACAAGGCAGGTGGGGCTGGATATTTCAAATTGATCACATCACTTTAAAGCTCTACTCACACTTCCACAGAACATATGATTACCAAGGTAGGAGAACAGTATGAACGGGCAATTTGCACAGTTCAATCTCTCAATCACTGCTTAACTTTAAATGAGATTATATCAAATCAAATATATCAAACAGGCAGAACTTAATTTCTCCGGCCCAAAAGTTAAATATATTCACAGTTCAGTATACATAGTAGCAGATCGTTGAAAAAACAGATAATCAGATGGACAGGTCTTCAGAGTGTCAACACAGCTTGAAGGGGAAAATATGCCAAAACATTAATAATATTTAAACCGTTGCTTAACAATATTACAATTCACTAACTCTCCGTTCACACACATAACCAAGCACCTTGGCCGGGCCTATAATGGTCAGATCAAATGAAACTATTTGTAACAAAATACTGAGCAAAAGGTATTCTTTTGAAAAGATAAGATATGTAAGAGATGAATAGCACACTCAATACTAACTGTTAGTCCCTCTTTCCATTATGATTGCCACGAGCAGTAGCTTTCTGTATAAATGTAATATTATACCTATGTATTCAACATAGCGGCAAGCTAACCAGTGATAAAATCATGTCATGTTAGAGTCCTACCACATAATTAATACTTCTACTGCCATCAGCCTACCCACTCACTCAACACTAACACTTACCAATGCACTACTGACACCTACCAATCTACTACTGACACCTACTGATCCACTACTGACACCTACCCATCCACTACTGACACCTACTCATCCACTACTGACACCTACCCATCCACTACTGACACCTACCTACCCATTTACTACTGACACCTACCCATCCACTACTGACACCTACTCATCTACTACTGACACCTACCCATTTACTACTGACACCTACTCAGTACTCACCAAGCAAAACTAATTATCACAAATAGTTTGTGTAACTGTTACAACTTGCCACACTAATAACTAAACTAATATCCCCCATCTGTCTAGCAGTGGTCAATTACAACAAAGTCCAATTAAACAATAATTTACTTTCCATCTATAACTAATTCAATATTAACTGGCAGCTATAAGCGTCTCTCAAACTAAGACAAATGGAAAGCATGCCATGGAACCTTTAGACTTGAGAGATTTCGGAATAAATGGACATTTACCTTCTGGGAAGGAGTTATATTTTTTGGCAATAATTTCTGTTTATGATTTGGAGTTATCATATCTGTCACAGTGGTTTTAGCTCGTTTAGGTGTAGCACCTGTGGCTTGCAGTTCTCGTTCCCCAGCTCTCTTGCTGGCAGTTGACACCGTAGGAGTACTTGGGGCACTTGCAGCATCTGTCTCATTCAACTTACTGCAGAGTAGAAGCAAACACTGCATCACTTAGATTTGTCTTCTCTATTCACTACATAACAACATCATCTCAACCAAACTGCAATATAATTTCACTGTGAGAGACTTCTACAACATGTTTCATTATATTCAAGTTTTTAAAGATTTTATATACAGGTTTAATATAAAGACTGTAGCCAATGTTGAACAAAGGCGCAACTTAAACATACCTTGACTTGATATCAAGACGTCTTTGCTTCTCTTGCTGGACCTCATTGGCTATGAGTTGTTTTGCCGTATAACTCAACGCTTTTCTCGACTGCTTAGTGCCAGGAAACCTGATGATGTCATCCACTGGCCTACAAAATATTGCTTACATTTCTTTTCCAATCCTTGTTATCTTGGAGTCGTCTGCTTTATTCAATAAGTTGCCAATGTTTAAATGCTTTATAGAGGAGTGGAATGAAACATGTAGTTAAATTGACAGCTACTCACGGCTCAAGAAGATATGCATAAACCCCGTCAGTGTTCTTATGCTGTGCATAAGTCAGGTTGTAGTCTATCATAGAAGACACCATCTCTCTCAACATTGCCTTCTCCGACGTACTGTAGAGCTGAATATTAACCTGGAACGACACAGAGGTACCAGCTGACCTAGCTTTCTACACACCCGGCCACTGCTTGGTAACGCATTAACAAAAGCCGGCAACTCACAGGGCTATAAACAACATCAGCATACAATATCCTGCTTCCAAAACTTCAGTTCCATCCCTTTGTATGAAATAAGTTGTTCATTATATTAAATGAGTTAACATGTTGGTTATGAATATTGATATACCAAAACATTTCTTTATATACTAACTGGTCTCATGTTTGGCTGAAGGATGATATCGACTAAGAGTGGCAGCACGTCCAAGGTCAGCACCAGTGGGCTAATAAACTGGTGAACATGAGGACACACATTCTGAGAGAGACTGGCTAATAGACTTGACATGTGGCCCTGCCTACTGGAGGCCTGTAAACAAACAACACTAATCTAAACAGCCAGAATGTATAATTAGATGCTGACTAATGGACAGTTTGACAGGATGTCATCCTTGTGGTGTAACTAGGTGTGGTCATGACAATCTGCATGGCAACTTGGAGCACTTGCCAAGTGCTGACAGACATAATATTTAGACAAGTGTTTGAAATATCCCATGACACAAGAGCACCATTACAGAAACTGTATTTATCATTGGTTAGTTAGAGTGACTACATACTATCATGTGTGGATACAAGTGGAATCATAATATTTTCACTAGTGTTTGTACAATAAATTGACAGAGAGATGTTGATATCTACAAATAGTGGCTCCCATAGACTGTGAGCATCAGCAAGTTAGCACAATATTCTAGGGGTGGTCCCCAAAGCAGCCTCTCACCTCAAACTGAGCCTTAGGATAGGTTATTTTTGGTGCACTGGTTTGAGAGAAATGTAGATGGAACACTACGGCTAGGTAAGGGAGATAACCACTCAAAATGAATGCTTGCTGTGATATGACTTTTTGATTTAATTGATCTGTGAAGCATAGCCACTCCATGCCACTTCTTATCTACAACCATATGATGGAGTGTAATCGCACATCGGCAGTTAACAGTAACAGCTGGTGATTTAATATAATATGGCAATTCTGTGTGTAGATATGACAGTTCTGTGTGCATATATGACAAGGGTATGTATATATATTATGACAGTGGTGTGCATATATGACATATCTAGTATCAATTTACAAAGATGGAAAGTACAGTTGTTAGTGTGTTGACGTACTGACTGCATATTACTGTCTTTATATTTCATGTTGATGAAATTCTCATGTAAACCTTGCACCATTCTGTTGAACTCCCCACACGCTTGCGCCTCTCTGTATATCCTCTCCATACTACATAGTAAACACACATTACATGCTCACATAATATAATAAAATCACAGCCGTTACAATCATACCCCTAGTATGAACATAAAATCTTTTAACATCTATAAATTCAGCTTTAAAGAATGTCTTTTCAATCACCTTCAAAAGAAATTAAAACATTTCCTTGTCAGCAATGTCAAATATATTTCTCCTTATTATTATCCAGACATCTAGTTGAGTCATTAACCAACTTGTCAAGTTAATACAACAAAAATATATGAATGTATCACTCTATTTAACTAGACCTTAGTAACCTGATATGTGTGAACTATCTTCCATACCTGTAACATTAACAGACATGTGAAACAAATTACCCTCAATCCAGCCATACACTAATATGGTAATATTATAGTAGATAAATCAATCCATTTTAGAGTTGTCATACTACACTGCCATGCAACAGAAAGGGGGAACAGATAACAAATTCATTATTTTATGGACTAGCAATTAAATGTTATATGACTGTTTTAACACCTGATGTACTGACCAACTGAGGGGTTCACTCAAGTTATTTAAATGACACCTGAAGTGTATTTGTAGTCTGTTAAAACATAAACTTAACTATTTAACTTAAATATAACACCATCTCTTCCCTGGCTATTTAAACATTAGCTTTCACATATAAATGTGATAACATCAATTGGATAACTCCCAAATCCGGCATCAGTGTGTTGAACTAGAAGACACACAAGTATATTATATATAACATAATATATAATATATACCATACAATCTGGTGAATGAGAATATTCACAGTATCTCTATGTGAGTTACAGGGGCTGATGACTCCTGTCTGCATAGCTAACTATAGAACTAACTGTAACTACTTTACACACATATGCTATACTGTCTACTGTGAAAAGGTGTGTAGACTAACCGCCCCGAAATTGTATTGTCCACAACATCAACTGGTCCCATTGGTTCCTCTGTGTATATACTGGGTATGGAGGAAGACCTGCAACAAGCTGTTACAATGAATAACTACAATACATGAATAACTACAATACATGAATAACTACAATACATGAATAATTACACCACAATAGTTATTATGATCATCAAGCTGCAAAACAAATTCCATTTTTCCACAAACCACAAACTAAGAGACCAAATAGCCAACTCAAATTTTAAGTCAAACTTTTGGACTGCAAAAACAATAACATTTGTCAACTGAGACATGGGAAATGACTTGAAAGGACAGACAACTGACAGCGCTTACGTTACAATAATTGTCCACAAGAAAACAAACACATTGTGTCCCCTAAAACATTGTTTTGATAATATTCCAGTGTTTAGCATAACTAAAGCCCAGTGCAACATATAATGAGAATACAAGAGCTAATCTGGCTATGGATTATAGATTATCTGAGTGACAGGAATTTCATACTGAAACCACCCAGTCCTGTCCAACGACATAACAAAGGTTGATATACAACAAGCCAGTAGATTTAATGAGTCTGTAACGCAGCATTGCAGTCTACATCATTCATAGTTGCACAAAACATAAAAAAAAGTAAAAGAACCTTGGGTGCGTTTTTACCTATATAAAATACATTATACTAGACACTGAAAGGTGACACCCAAAGGACAGAATCCGTGAAGCAAGTTGGAGAAACAATTCATTTAAAGAAGGTGCAGTTATGGAGAAATTGGGGAAAAGCCAGCGTTTTAGATAGAAAATGTAGAAAAGGAAACTATGCTTTTCCATAAATTTTAACCCACACCCCAAGCCAAAATCTATAACGAAAATAAAGAACTTGCGCTATTGAAATTTCTTTAATACTGCACCTAGTTGTTTAAAAAAGTGTCTGTAAGCACTTAGTGCTATAATAAAATATGTAAACTAAAGTGAAGGGTAGAAAAACAAATTATGAATGATTATACTCCAAGAGAGTGGACAGAATCGTTGACAAATATCAAGTGTTGTATTGATAAGTTGGAGTTATCAACCCACATGAGACATAATTCAAAGTACTATACGGAGGGAAGATCCTGCATGTAAAGTGATTATCAGAAGACAAGGTTACCTTGAACTTGACGAGTTCTGGAAAACTTGCTGCCAGAAAGTAAACATACTTCTTTGTTCATCCTTGGAGCCAATAGCCAGCCCGGCCAGGCTTCTCATACTCAGCTCACTTTTCCTCCTTCTCACAAACTGCAACATAAAGTGGCTTAGAAAGTTCCAGAAGTAAGCAATGATGTCTTCAGAAGCATTTTATGGGGACATCAGGTTGTAGATGCAGAGTCAATATCCTATAAACTATGCCAAAATACAAACAACAATAACTTCATGTATGAACTTCCAAGAATGGTTGGGTAGCTTACTAATGTTTGGTATAACATTTTATAATCCTAATTACTTGCTAGTAAAGTATACAGCATACTGTATCAGGCAAACAAAGCAAGTGTATAGATAGTATATATATCTGAGCAGTATATATCTCTGCGCGGAATAGCCTCTAAAAATGAAAGACTCAAAAAACAAGAAATAAATTTTAAAGCATTATCTAAAAGTTGTGAATTACATAAAAATAATTCATGTTGCAACATGTAACTATAAAATATAACTCAAAGGAAAGCAACTTGGTTTTTCATACTGTTGTAATTAAACCACAATATGACATCCATTCACTGCTAAACACTCATAACTTAATGCCATGATATAAGATGATACTGCGAACAGATGTGATATAAAAGAGTCAGGCTGCATGAAGGGAATCAAGTTCTTAGTGTAGTCAGAGGGGAAAGAAACTCCTACACCAATTAAGGAACTATTATGCTTATTCTGACACACACTAAGCTATGCTTCTATATAGTTATTGGTTAAATAACTCAAAAATTACTACAAAATATTACATAACTTTCCTACATATTTTCCTCTTCACCATCAATTGTGTGCATATCTATATTCATGGTTGACTTTACACAATAGTGCCAGCCAAAGATTAGGACAGGAAATGAAGCTACGTGATAATCTATGTGCAAAAGTAATGCTCATGATTTTGCAATGAACTAGATAACACAATTTATAAACATAAACCATAAATTACTGGACATATGAATAGCCCCATGACCAACGTATATAATGAAATACGAGATTACTACATCAGTAATTAGTAATAGTATTTTATAGCAGTATCATCAGGGAAGTGATTAAGAAAAGTGTGTCTTAGCATTCCTAAGCCAGAGTCAGAATGTATTTCATGCGGATATGAATTACAGAACAAGTTGAGTCAGTAACCAAAGCATTCCTCAAAATGTGTAGAAATGGGGCGCCTCAGTACATCACTGAGTGTGCAAGGAACAGGGAAACAATGACTAAGGAATGAGTACTAGCTGCAGTAACAATAGGAAGATGCCAGCTCTGTCAGCTCTGCAGCACATCAGCTAATTAACTGAGATAACCATCTATAGAAACCACCTAGCTTACACCACAGTCCGGAATACTAAAGCTAAGTTAACCCAAGTTCTGTAATACCAATCTAATATAGCTGCTGCCATTAACATTCAAGTTATTATGAATGGCAGCACTAGCTTCATACTATGGAAATTGCAACTCACATAATTTACTGTGTGTTATTCTGTAATATAATTGTTGTAATCATTCTAAAAATGCTAAACGGAACAATTGATAGGCAATCTGTGGATATAATGTAGTCTAGAGTTATAGCATAGGAAGCTAGTGAGTCAGAGAATGCAACTATAATGAAGCAAATACGATTTATATAATCCATGAGTGTAACATAACTACATACAAACAGATAATTATTGATATCAGATAACAATTAGATGACAGAAGTCTATCACTATTCTTTAATATGCAATAATTCCACAAAAAATATCCCAATATATGAACAGCTGTACATGTATCCAGGTTCACATTAGAACAATGGATGACATTGGGTTTTCAGGCTGAGACATGGGTGTGAACGCTGATCCACCCATTAATGAGAAGGTATTATTACTATACTCAGGCAGGCTTACTGTGAATATATCTGAACACATATAGGTAAATATTATAGACACATTTCTACTGGCAATATATTGAGTAATTCAACAATTAGTTGTGTTATGAGCATCTAATTGTAGTTTATCAAACATTCCTTGAATTGACAGCAAACTTTTTTAGCATGAATGGCTTGACAGTTTTTATTTGTTTGTACTATCTTATACAAATAAGACGGTATAAAATGTGTTGAGAGAAAGAAAATAAATCTAACTTTAAAAAAAACTTGTCAAGTTTCCAACAAAACGGGTGTCGTCAGTTTATTGCTTCTAAAAGTTAATACCGAAAGAAATAAAGGAGTACAGAGAAAAAGAAGCAAAAGGGTACTGTCTGCTAGCTTGAAGAGATTAAGGAGACAGCCCTGGGTGTTTGGGTTTCTTATTTTTCAACTGGTAATACTATGCTATTACCAGCAATATAATACATGCTCACACCTAAATATGTTCATTGTCCCAGCACAGCTGTCAGCTTGGGTGAACAGAATAGCATTACCCCTTCCCTACCTGCACCCACCTTCACCCACCTGCACTCACCTGCAGTGTATTGAGACAAGACCTAATATCACATGCTGCTTTCTTACAGAGTGCCATGAGGGTTGACATGTCTGTGAACAGAGCTTCATGTTGGCATATCTGTAAAGTAAAGCAGTCCATTTTCAAATTTAGTTGGGAATAGTTACTAAAGTTATTATTCATATCATACATATATACATAAAGTAACAAGTCTAACTGATGTTTAATATGAATGTGTCTTTCTCCACAAACATAAGAATACCTCTAGAAGTCGGGTGGCTAGCTTAGAGGGACACTGCGTTGGGAAGTTAAGAACAAGGGCATGTTGCCTGAGAGACCGGAGGGCTGGTGTATAACTGCAAAGATAATATTTATATGTATATGTATATGTATATGTATATGTATATGTATATGTATATGTATATGTATATGTATATGTATATGTATATGTATATGTATATGTATATGTATATGTATATGTATATGTATATGTATATGTATATGTATATGTATATGTATATGTATATGTATATGTATATGTATATGTATATGTATATGTATATGTATATGTATATGTATATGTATATGTATATGTATATGTATATGTATATATATATATATATATATATATATATATATATATATATATATATATATATATATATATATATGCACACACATAAAATCAGTTCACATTCTGCACCAAAAAAGTAACCTTTTAGGCTATCATCAATGCACCAAATAACAGTGATGTAACAAATGTGTATTTCCCTAAAAAGCTCAATAATATTTGAGCTTATCTATTTTCTAATGCTGCAACATCTACCATATTACCCAAATGAACTGTTATTACAACAAATTTTTCATGACAACTTTCACCTCTTGAACATTTACACTAGCCATCATGATAACAACTTATCTCCCCAGTTATGAAATTGTCTAAATAATCAGCAGTTGTAAATAGAAATCAAATTATATTTGTTTAAACAGAAGAAGCATGCAACTGGCCCAATAATTAGCCAAATTAAACACTGACCACTGGCAATGAAACATGGCATTACACAATAATAATGAAGTCAACAAATTCTTGATGAGAAGACTAGATTAGGGCTAGAATCATGAGTTGTCTAATGACCAGGATGTTTCACAACTAATTCACACAGACGGATTAAAGAAAAGTACACATGTGACATGCCGGTGACAGGAAGGACTGACAACTCCCAGTATGTTTGACCAACTACGGTCAAATATACGAAGACAATTGCATCCAGTAGTAAAATGTGCACTGTAAATATGTGAATTATAGTGGAATGTACAAATGTTTACTGATGTACATCAGTTGCAAAACGTATACTCACAGATCATTGCATATACAGATAATTGGTCGCTGGAGAACCATAGTTTGAGATTTTCGCTGCTTTTTTGCTTCGCCTGCACTGGGTGGGTCTGTGATTTTAGATAACAGCACATTAATAGCTGCCTATAAAACAATAAAAACAAATAACACAGGAACAAGAGATAATACAAAATAGAAACAACTTTGACTTTGCAAAAATATAATCATAATTGCAGACAGCGCCAGCACTGCTCCAATACTTCAACTTGTGATAGTGAAAGCAGTAAAGCTGGCAGAAAGAACTTACAGCTGGAGCTCCATCTATCTCGTCAATGAGCAGGCAGTTGGGGCGGCTCTCCTTCCCCCCTAACAAAGGCTGCATGGTGAGAGAATCTTCAATCTTGTCTTTGAAGGCCTGTGCAGTGCGTTCATCTGATGCATTCATTTCCACTACATTGTAGCCAGCGTGTGCGGCCACCACATGAGCCAGAGTTGTTTTTCCCAAACCAGGCCTTCCACATAGCAACACCACCTAGAAAACCAACACTTTATCATCAAATACATGCAACACATTATAATGTGCAGCTACATATAATTTCTCCTATCATTCAAGGCTATTGTACATAAATATTATACAAAACACAAATCTTTTAATCAGGAAGTACTGTTGTATTTTGCCCAGCATTGTTACTGGTTGCTTTTGGGAATCATAAAAAGAGCAGTTAAATTTCTTCTACCCCCCCCCCCCCCCCCAAGATGTATATGTAGCAGTAAGTCAGTAACACAAATATTTACAATGAGGTGGAATGAGTAACTCATGTTCAAGTAGGGCAGATGTTTCTTGCACTATGAATGCCAGTTTAATAAAGATAAGCTGCAAGACCAGTTGTTGTGGATTGTAAAACAATTTCATTTTACCCAATAATTAGGGTAATGAGTGGAACAGGGGCCCCAATGTATTAGTGTGAAGCCTGACTGAAGCAGCTGTTGTGTTAACTCAACAGTTCAATAGCTGATGTAACTAAAAGGTGCAATAGACTAATTATCTCTCACGGCAACTTCCTTCCATAAGGGGAAGTTACCTGAACGGCCAGCCAGTAAGGATGTGTTTGTGGACTTACCTAAGTTGCTGCAATATCATTGGTTAATGAGACTCGTGTCATTTTACTTCACCATTTAGACAGTTCTACTTACCACTAGCCATGTATTGGATTGCATACATTGCATCCTTGTCACTCAATTTTTTGGTTGCAACATCACACAGGCTAAATTTACTGTGCTAACTGATGTCAGAGGGAGATAATTCTAACACCTTGCCTTTTGAACAGGCCTAAAGAGAGAATCAAAATCATCTTCAAGTCCCAAGTCTTCATATTTCTTCTTCATGAACTCCTGATAGGTTTGCTTGTTGTGACCTTTACCACCAGCTCCCTGCACACCCTTAGAGTCGTAGCTTTTCTTCACTTTCCTTGAAGGCTTGTGTTTTTTAAACACAAGGTAGTCCCACATTTTCATCCATCGTAACAACACCCGGTTGACTGACTGAAACAGAAGGTCAACGGATCACAAGTGATTCTAAATTAGAAAATAAGTAGGCCATTTGCTCTACAATACAATTTACTTGCAACAGAAAAACTGTTGTAACATTGACCTGCAGCAAAGTTGCACTAAATTTAGCTAGACAATGTTTAGGGAATTTTCAGCTTTTGAAAAAAACTTCATTTCTTTAAAACTTTCAGAAATACATAAATTATTAGCCAAGATTTTAAATATTGTTGAGATTATTGGGTTAGCGAGCTAGATAAAACTGTTACTAGAAACTGCTCTCCTTGAGCACACTATGTTGATGTTCTAAGCTGCTCTAACTCTGAATGTGTGCTGAAATTGCATTCCAGTAAAATGTATAGTACTTGGATGCATTATCTACAGTAGGAGAGAGGAGTGGGCAGCTTTAACTTGACTACACTGAGATTCATACAGAGATGGTGTTGTATACTACATGCAACTCCTGATACTGAACCTTTATGTTATTAGTACACTGGTGGCTGGAAGTACTTGCCTGGCATGACATCTGCCAGGCTAACTGTTGACTATTGTACGTTATTGATGACCTTAGGAAGGACAAAGTTGCTTCTATGCTACATTTAAGCCATAGAGTCAGCATAGCTTAAGGCAAAACTAACTCAGAATTCTATATTATAAACCTTTCAAAAGTAGATTCTTACAAAAATTACCACTATAGACAAATGTTAGAGTTTGAGGTAACTTTTTCTCAATACAAACCATAAAATATCTTTCCTACTATGCTGACACCTTACAGAAAATAGCAACTTATACTGATACCTTACTGACTACAACTGATATACTGACTATACTAATATGATACCTTACTGGCTACAACAGCCCAAACTAATCTCTTTTTTACTACACCCATTCAAAGTAAGGACAAGTAGCCTGTGTTAAAAAACAGTGGCTCATCAAATGTTCACCAGTAAAACTCAACAGGGCACAACAATGGTTTTGAGGCGGTCAGCTAATCAATTTGTGGTAAAAAGCAGTTAAAGCTAACCAACTTCTACTCCCTGACAGCTAGTGTGGTGTACTCAAAACTCCTTTATCATCATCATCAGCTCCACTGACTGGATTACAACTGCAATTTTAGCCAGTCTAATATGTCTCTTGTTCGGACTAAGTTACCTCAACAATTACTGTTGTGGCTAGACATGATCTTTTTTTAAATTAGCCGGGCTAGAAGGAGACCTTAATATTCCATCTCTAACTTAGCCAGAAGATTAACCTACCAACACTAGGCTGTAGCAAGCTGTTTCAGAGAGATATCATCTTAGAAGAAAAAGAGAAAATATTACATATCAAGTTAGGTCTGCTTCAATGAATTTGCAGCATCTGAGAGTAAAAATTAACTACTGTGCTAGTTTTCGCAACCCCCTAAAACACTAATAACCTAGATAGCTAGGTCATGATTTCCGGCAGCATGATGCAATTGAATTTGTAGTTGCCCTGTTGAGCTCATTAAAAGGTTGTCTGACAAAACAATGACCTTCAAATTATCAACATAATATTTACAAGAAATAAAGCCCCAGCCTAGCTGAGCATAACCCAAACCTATCTTTGCTCAAGAAGAGAAATAAAATAGCAATAGTAGTAAAAAGACTAGTTAGGATATGTGGTATATTCATTAGGGAGGAGACTAGGTGAGAAATACACTACTTCATATTTCCTGGTGTCCTCACATTTGACATTCAGCCAAAAATACTAACTATGAAGGTGTCTGTGAAATATTCTGGCTAGTTGTAAAATATCATACCCATCCCTCATTTGACATCCTTCTGACGTTACACAGAAAGCGCCAACATAATGTATTATAAAGTAAGGTAAATATGTGAGCCGTATTAGTATAGATGTTTAGCTATCCCTTTAGAGTTTAGACCATCAACTTATTTTCTTGAAGTTGCCTGAAACTTAAACATCACCTGCTACATTTCCCCATTTTCCAAAAAAAAAATTCCAGAGTTCTGCATTTTTGGAGTGAAAATATAGCCTAGCACCTTAATCTTAATTATCAGCGTTTTCTACTTCCAACTTCAACCTCATTTTTGAACAAGACTATTAGTCAGTCAGTGGAGAGATAAAGGAAAAGCATAAGACTACGTCTCAGCACATCTTACACAGGTCTAGTTGCAGATCATAGTGGCAGTAACAGCTTGAATGGTTTAGTATCTCACATGACAAGTTCTACTGAAGCACGATGTGACACTGCTTTCTTTGGCAAACCGGTTGTTGGCTAGTTATTTTAGTTCAATTATGTAATTATGTGACATTTTGAAGGCTTTTATCAAGTGTACACAAGGTCAACCAAGCCGAAGCTGATACCTCATCACTCATAAGGTCGATGTAGAGTTTGGGGGAGTACACGTCCACCCACAGTCTGTGCCTTTCCTTCTCCCTTGGTTCTTCGCTGTACTCATCACTGTTCAAGGAAAATTTACGTGTGTTTAATAAAAACTACAAAAGTGTGCCAAGAACGGTTCTAATTCATTATTCTAGACACCAAAGTAATGCAGCAATCAATATCTATGCCTATAACTTACTAATCTTCACTCAATTCCTTCAGCTGGTCCAACTCATTCACTGCTTTCCTTCTTTTCTAAAATCACACATGAAAATGCAGTAAAACCCTGGAGCAAGGCACAAGTCTAAGGAACCTGCATTAACTCATAAGAAATAGCATCCGATACATCTACTCCTTTTAGATATCTCCAGATCTTTCTGAGAGTAAGAATTGAGGGATGGTGACATTGGTTACTTACTGATCAGCAGTTTATAATTTTAAATGTTTTGAAACCAATTATTAGTGATATATTGTACATTATGATATAACTCACAATATGACTTGTATTGCACCATTTAAATTGACTTGAATTTATTATGTACTAAGACAAAGTAAAATAATGGTAATAAATAAGTGTTATTATAAATATAACATTGTTTACCTGACTAGTAGAGAGGGGCTATGCATAGCTAAAAAGTCAGGACTTTTCATATTATAGAAATTGTTGACCAGCTATAAAAATGATGAATTTTAAAAATAGAACATAGTTTGTAGCTTCTTTATCTTAAGTAATACCAAATACCTTTTCATCAATCTGCTGCTTCAAACTACTAATGTCAGCATTGAGCAAGTTTCCAGATGAATTTGTCTGTTCAGCTACTGAAGTTATATCATGTGCTTCCCTTCTCAACTAAAACAGTAACACACTAAACTTTAATTCTTTCAAGAATAAATTTCGAAAAAAATGATATTATTGTTGGCAAACTTCAACAGCAGACACCATTTCCTTGTATTACACCAATACCACACACACTCCAATGCCACTACAGCCAGCAGAGAGGTATGTATATTACAAATTATAACCAACAGCTTTGAACCAATAACCAAGTGAGAGGCTAGTAACGACACAACTTTAGTGTGGACAGGAACAATACTAGCACTAAACTTATGTCTAGGCATGATAACCAGGAACTAGCTATACTAATGATAAAAAAACTCATGCAAGTTTATGGTAGCCATCCCTGTGAGAAATCCCTGATGGAAAGGGTTTTTGTTAAATCGGGTTAAGGACTTTTTCAGGTGTGGCACAGGAGCTTTTATAACTGGATGCTCTTCTTAACATCACCAATGGTCTTTGTCGGGGTTCGAACCCATGATTACTAAGCCTAACACTCTAACCCCTAAACCACCGCTGCTCCCTAACTATACTAATGATGCACTTCTCAAAGATGGCAAAATTGTACCATTTGTTAAAATGGTAAGCCTGAGTTATTACCTCAAGAACTATAGTTCTTTATTTAATTGTTGCCGAGCAACACTGCCATAGCAAATTTTTTCTCCAACACTAAAAAGATGTTTTGGTTGAGATACAATTCTCATGATGATGTTAAACTACAACATCCTAACCTAAGGACACCCTTTTAATTCATTCCTGGTTCAACTCATGTATGCACAAAGAACATCTCTTAGAAAACTTAAATGCTGGCAAAATTTGTTCTAAAAAATTTGCCTTAATAAATAGGAAACAAGTAAAATTGAACTGTGAGCATCATACTTATCCGGTGTGAAAATAGGCTACTATTAAGACATAAAAACAAGTCATGTATCTAGACCCAAACTCACTAGTTGGTGGCTCTAAGAGCACCAGCTAGATACGCATGCAGCATAGCAGACAAATTACATGGCATTGAAGAAAATTGCTATACTATATAATGCAATACATTCTTAAAACCATGGAAATAAAATTCTCAGTAACTTGACCCTATTTAGTACACAAATATTTTCATTATAATCAACATATTAATTTGCTGCTAACAAAAATACAAATTACATCACCCTTAATTTTAGCACTTGAGAAGAGATTTTTCAACTATCGTAACAGTAGCACTATCCTAGATGTGCAATTTGAGTTGAAATCTGACCACTTGAAAATATGTTTTGTTTTTTTTTATCTTACAGAGTAAATAAACCAAAGTTAATATATAATTTTACCCAACTATGCAAAGTAATATAACCAGAAACCATCTAGTCTTTGTACAGGGTGACTGATCAAGGTCAAACTCATATCAGTTCAAATATAATAGCCGTCAACTCACCAAGCCATCTGAAGCTAAGGTCTCCACATTCATGTATCCAGACTTCACACCATCAGTGGCCGTCACTGGGATATATTCACCACCTGGTGGTATTCTGCTTAATACTCTGCATTTCTTTCCTCCTGTAATCACAGCATGCAACAGTCTCAAAATTATACTAAGAATACTACTTATTGTTGACAGGTTTCAGGGGACAGTAGCGTTGTTCCCAGTAGTAAATGAAAATATTTTTTTAGGTTCAACAAGCTGCTATGACATAAAACTGCAAGCATGTAGCTACAAAATAAAAATGCAGAATTGGCATGGTAACTCAGAATTTCAGCTATAAAATTTGTCTTAACATCACTACAAGTATTCCCAGATAGTAACCTTTGAACAGGGTAAACTAAGTAAATTTCATTTCATCACCAAGACTTAAACCTTCCAAGAGTGCAAGAATTACATGACCCGCTTGAAAGGCATATTTATTCAAGTGATTCACACTACAAAGTTACAACTTCAAGTTATTTCTGTGAAGGAGAGATGAGCAGAAGGGAGGAGTTTGAACCCTTCGACCTGCCACACTCTACTAACCATTCCACACAGATCTATGCAGTACCCTGCTGACTATTTTTACCCTCTAAAAGCACCTCCCCCCCCCCATATTGGTGGCAAGAACAGCTTTCACAATTTTGGATTTTAAACGAGCACATTTTACTACCAAGACTCAAGTATTGGACACTGATTAACCCTCTCCCTAAGTCATCACATTTCTAACTGACTAAGGGGTTTATAGTAGTTCCATTTACCAGACAATCTTTGAGTTGGTGATTTAACAGATACAGAGCTGCCATTATTTCCTGTAACAGAGGCCGGCTTGAACTCTCTTGGTTTCACTGGTGTTCTGGAATCATAATTTTCACCTCTTCCCATTTCATTTCCTGTTGTAGAACATTTTCAAAGTTCACTAAGTCACTGACCATAATCCCGCCTACCACCAGAGCTACCTTATACTATAGTAGACAACTAATTAGCAAGATAATGCAGCAGGATTTCAGGTTAGCAGTCGAAATTTAAAGTTTAGATTATAGCTAACCACTAATTAGCTCAAGTTGACCCGACTAAGAGTAGAAAATACCAGAAATCCAAAAATAAAATGAGATGGGCAACCACAAATATATTGATTTATTAATAACAGCAAATTCTATTTTAAGCCCGGCTAGTCTCTTTGTGTGAAAATGGTGAAGCAATTGGATTGCTAAGATGAAGTATTTGGTCACAAAGTTGCCAACTAGACTCCAACTTTTGAGATCCAAACACTATTGATTAGCTGTTTGATTAGGATATCAAATAACTGAAACTCTAAGTCCCACACTTGTTAGGAGCTCTATAAACATGTTGAACAAGTGAATTACTATGCTCTGAAGTAGTGCAAAACTTAAAAGTGAAAAATAAAGCTAGCATCATTGGACAGCAATAAAATATTCAGTTATTTAAAAATAGATGACAATTACCTCATTGTGTCTGCTATAAGTCGAGTTCTAATAAAAATCCACAACAAAGAACTTGTATGGTGCAACCCTGGCTGAAATATTTGGGGTAAATTTAATTGAATTTCTCAAGATTATTTCTAAATAGCCTATTGGTCAATTCTAGCTGACATTTAAAAGAAGTTTCTTTGTTATTGCCATCAGATCTCACATTTTGAATCAATTTTATAGCAGAGTAGTGAAAAAATTCACGGATATAAAGAGTTTTATCTTTGTGAAATACTAACCGATTTTTGGTGAGGATGCAGAATTTGTTTTTTGCCTTTTTGCTTTAGGGAGCTTTTCCGGTGTAGTTGGCGATGCATCAAGTGCCGTTGGAAAAGAGTCATTAAAAGCATTTCCAGCAGTTTTGGGAGTTGAATCACCGAAAAGAGAGCGCTTTGAGATAGCTGTATTTGATGCTTCTTCTATACACACAGATTCTAGGTTAGCATGTGTTCTTATTGTGCTATGAAGCTAGAAGCATAGTCTGTTATATGACACAAATATGAGCTAACAGCTACTAAACTGGCTCGATGGGACAAACAAGACTTGAAGTAACTGTTAAAAAATGTTGGAAATGTATTCAGTGAAATGTTTTATGCTATCAATTAAAATTAAAATAAAACATAAAATTACAGTTGTAGAACTGTGGGGGGGGGGACATTGAGAATGACAAATGCATCATAAAAGCAGCTACAAATTGTCACAGATGATAACCAAGGCAGTCAAAGCTGGGTAGAATCAAAGAGAAGGCATCAGAAAAATAACAGCTAATAAATTTGAAAAGAAATTGAAAGAGCCATGAATGAGGAAAATGTATCGAAATGTGGCGATTTTATAGGGAAAACAAACAAAAAACTGAAAGTTTGACCATTGAAAAGAAGACCAAAAAATATACAGTTTGAAAGAAAGTATAAAAGTAAAATATTGAATAAGTCTCATTGGGATCGTCAACATATGTGGGGGAAGCATTTAAAAAGTGAAAGCCACTGAAATACTAAGTAATTTTGTAGACTTTTTTTAAAAAATTGCAGAGCCTATGAGAATAAAAACTTAATTGAAAGTAACCTTCCATCTCAATTTGACGGAATGCATCTAGTTCGTCCTCATACTCCTGTTCAAAATAATCTTCCTCCATAATTAACAAAACTCTACAAAATAAAAATTTAATCCATGCAATACTATTTCTGTAAAAAACTAGAATTTTAAAAATAACCATGCCTAGTAATTTACAGAACAGTATAAAATTGCGTTCCTGTTCGTTTTGAAGCTCATACCAGTGAACGAAAAGCTAGCTGCTAAACAAATAGCATCAAAATATTAATTAAATTATATAACAAAATAATTTATTTGGAGTGACAGCACTTTCTATATTATTAAAAGCTAATTGTCTAGTTTTAATGAAATAAAAATTCCTTGTATATTTAATCCAGGTCTACATTGTTCAATATATGGTTTTTTCTCCAAACTTTCAACAACCTTCATGCAAATAGGCCCATGATTACAGAGTTGAAAAGCTGAGCCATGTACAATTTACTATTTAACATTTCAGCTCTTTTTATACACTCACAAAATTTAGGCACATAAAAATTCATGAGTATTTAATTTTTTCAAAGCTATTCATTAGCATACTTGTGGATATCTATAAAAGCAAAATTTCATTTTTAATGGCTGCTGTTATTGGGAGAGCTTTGGATTTACCAGAACTAGCTATTTAAAAAATCATCACACGTATTGGATGTTGAGCTAGTGATAGCCATATATTTCCAGAAGCATAGAGTATTATAGGTACTAATAATATTTTGAATATATACTTATAGACATAGCAATATTATCAGTAGTACTACTACAGTAACACTAAATAAGACAGTCTCAATAGTAATACTAACAGTAATACCAATAGTATAAGTATAAGTATTAGTTTAGTAAATAAGTAATTATTGAACAACACTTATGCTAATAGCAATACACTTACAGTACAAGTATTACTAATACTCATACTGTATTTACTATAAGTATAACTAGCTCTATTACTACGAGTATTAGACTTAGTAATTATCAGTATTAACCATCAATGTTTTATGCAAAACAAAAAAGTTTATGCAGTTAATGCTGCTACTTATTCAAAATTGACAAATCAGCTACAGGAACTTTTTGATTGTTTCTCTTCCACTTGACAGAGATTTGAACTAAGCTTAAAAGTGCCAAGACATACTGTAGTTTAAGTCATACGTATATTTTATAGTAATTGTTGTAGATTACATTTCATGTATAACAGGAAGTAATTGTCTTTGACTGCAGAAGACATCTTGCTTATCCACGATGCTGGAACAAACTGACTAAATAAAAATCTTATGTAAATTAAATCTGAACAATCTCATAACTGAGTAATAAACTTAATATCATGGCAATAATTGAGTAATTTACTAATTGTAAAACTCACGCAAGTTTATTGTCGCTATCCCTGTGAGAAACCCCTGATGTAAAGGGTTTTTGTTAAATCGGGCTAAGGACTTATTTAAATGAGGCACAGGAGCAATTATGACTGAATGCTTTTCCTAACATCACCAATGGCCTTTGTCGGGCTCGAACCCCATCACCTCGTGTTTACTAGGCAAACACTCTAACCCTTAGACCACAGCTGCTCTCTTAATTTACTAATTGTAAATGTAATATAAATTATTAAATAATCACTATCAATATGAATATAATTATAAATACTAATAGTATTAGTAATACTACAACTATTAGTATTAGACATTAGTATTACTAATAGTAATACTATGAAACTCAAGACTCGGGAAATGACCACACTGAAGACCCAATAGAATGTGCTAATATTTTGAATAAGTTCTTCAATACTATTCTGCAAGCAACACAACTTGATAGCAACAATAGATATAATTGTACTGCCTCATCTATTGAGGTATCTGATGCTGGAGTTGCTAACATTCTCACTGCTCTCAAGAATAGAAAACCAGCAGGTCCAGATGGTATACGCAAAGAGGATCTTGTAATAGACCCTATCATGACTGCTAAGTGACTTTCTTTTAAATTTAAAGTCTCTCTATCTACCTTAACTTTTCCCAGTGAATGGAAGCTAGCTTCATAGAAAGGACCTGCTGATTAACCAAATAACTACCCATCTATTACGATTACTAGCATTCTTTGCAAGTTGCTCAAACACATAGCGCTCCACCACCTAAACTTTGTACCAGATAAGTTTCTGTGTAACAGACAGCATGGCTGTCATGTGAGACACAATAATATGGCACATATCATGACATTGCTAGGCATGGAAACAAAAGTGATGCTGTTCATGCAATAGTTCCTGAATTCGGGAAGGCATTCGACAAAGTTTCACACAGACTCCTAATGCAAAAACTATCTAACATTCCTAATGTGAGTACACAGATAGTGAAATAGATTCATGACTTCCTTATGGCCCGCACACAAAAACTTAAGGATTAAAGGGCAACTTTCATATGAACTGCCTGTAAAGTCTGGGGTTGGGTTCCTCAGGGGTCAGCGCTAGGCCCTACCTTCTTCCTAGCCTACATCAATGATCTGCCTGACCACATTGATTGTAACATAAGTCTATTTGCCGGGGACACCCTCATCTACCAGGTGGTCAACAATGCTCAAGACAAATCGAGATTTCAAAACAATGTTTACGCACTTCAATAATGGGAAAATATGTTCCGTTCTTCCCTTCAATCAGACTGCAACTTCCCCTTACACCAACCATGTGCTAAACAGGACAACCCTAGAAATTTTGCAGGAGACTTGCTACCAGAGTGTCATTCTTCAGCCAGACTTGAAGTTTAACAAACATATTCAGAGTTGAAATTGGGAAAGCCAAAAGACAGTTGGGAGCATGATTAAATGCGCACTGCATGATGCCCTTGCTTCCGCTTGTCTCCTTGCTTACACAAGCCTATGTAGACCGCATGTTGAATATGGTTTGGGATACTTCATTAGATTATCTAATAAATAACATTGATATGGTGCAAAACAACGCCATAAGATTCATATCAACCATTAAAAGAAGAAATAGTGTGCCAGTAGCTCGTGAGAAGCTGAAACTAGAAACCCTAGGTGATAGACGAACAAAAAATAAAACATGTTCTGTTGCTTCGCTTTCTGTCCCATGAGGAAAAACATGAATCGCTCACATCTGCTTACGATGAACTTATAAATGATAGACCCACTAACACTGCAATCACTAGAGCAGTGTCTTGGGGAGATCTTCTCACGATATAATTACATGCTAAGAAACGAATGTACTATAAGTATAACAGTTTTTACCAAAGACAATTCGTGACATCAAAACTAAGCTAGGGCCACGGTGATGATTTCTAACTTATAATACCACTATGCAAAATAGCCGCAAGACAACAGATTTGAAAAACACGCTGGTTAAGGATTGAAATTATTGAGGCGTACTGCTTACGCTGTTCTAGTACGTGCTAAAGAAGAGGAGGAAGAGGATAGTAATACTAATACGAATAGTACAGTAACACTAACACTGATAGTCATAGTTACACTGTGATTGATACCAATAGTTATGGACTCATAGTCGTAGTCATACTCATAGTGATAGGCATAGCAATAGTGAAAGTGATACTCATACTCATACTGATACTCTTACTCATAGTCATACTGATAGTGATACCGATAATCATTATGATTATGATAACCATATTCTAAATCATAGTTATGCTATCAGTATAACTATAAGTATAACTCATAACTGTATGACATTAACTATAAGTATAACTATAAGTATAAGTATTACTATTAGTATTAGTATTAGTATAACTACAGAGTACAGAGTGAGAGTCATGGTCATACTCATAGCCATGCCCATAGCCCATAGGGCATAGACGCATAGGGTATTACTATATTTTATGTTGCATATACTAATTATCATTATTCAGACAATAACATAAGTATTTTAGACATGACATCGTCCATAAGTTACATTACTCATTAAAGTTATATTTAACAAAAAATATCCCGCCAGTTCCATTTTTTATTGATATAGCTTGAAAATACGCAGTACAGACAAAAAATATAAACGTTAGCTAATATTAATATTTTACAACGTGCATCAGTAACGTATTTACTAACATTTTCGCGAACAACCATCTATAAAAACTCGATAGTAGACAACTCTGAGGATGTTACTCCAGAACTTTGACAAAGTCATTGTATTGTAATCATCCAAAATATAATGCATGTCAGTCTACAAGCATAAAGCATAAAATTCATGACAATATAGCATGGTAAGAGCAATTTTTAGTCTAAATCTCATTGAATATGACACGTATTCATGTAATCTGTTTAAAGTCATGTACCTGTGTGTAACTGTGCGACATTATATTTTAGTTATGATTATATTAATTTATTAAATAACAAGGTCAAGAAAAACAAAAAATATTAAGGCTTTGGCATGATTCACATATATTGAATTCTCTTTATGCTATAGTTGCTGATAGCAGTTATTAATTGCTTTTTCAACTTGTTTATAGTTACAATTTTGTAGTCTTTCTCATATTTTTTGAGTTTTGCTCTTGTTGGTTTACCATATAGTATAAGCTACAGATTTCCAAATAATAAGTCAAGTGCAATAAAACTTTAAGATTATTTGCATTTAATAATGATGTTTAAAATATTAAATTAAAATTCAGATCTAATGTATATTATTCTACCGTTGTGAACAGGTTTCCAATATATCAGCAGGGTATTTCACAAATGTGGGCAAAAAGATGATTTTGGCTATATTGTAGTGTATAAATATAATACCATACTGGTGATAGTTCCATCAGTTGATAATATTTTATTTTTTTTAATTTACATATAATCTTCACTCAGAAAAAATTAAAAGATTAAGCTATGAAGCAATTCATAAAATTTCAGAACTGGCACAAACATCAAATGTTTAGAACCCCACTATGCCTATTATAGCCATTAATGTAAAACTATCGTATTAGTTTAACATTTTTTTAAGCTTGTGGATTTATTTACATAAAAACAATTTGTAGGCATAAAAATTATTATAAATAAATAATGGTTATTGATGAATTCAACTGTACAATAATAAAGAGATTGCTAGCAAGATGTGCGATTGGCCAAGTTAAGGAGAGGGTTCTACACAACAGCCCTCTGTCCCCACCGGGACTGTCTCCCCATCTCTAAGACTAAGTAACACAGGTGCACAACTTTATGGAATGAACTGAATTGTCGGTCACACTAAATGGCACATATGACAGAAAACACTGTAACATAGCAGGGCCTAAGTCATAGGTTTTAAGCAAAAAATAAATTATTTATCCATTTGAAAACATACAGCAGCAGCGGTGATAAATAAATACTAAAATAATGGAACTAAACATATTTTTCTTTGTAGCTACATGAGGTTTTGGCTATAATATTACATATCAAAATGTTTAATGAGCAGTCGGTAATAGACAGTTTTTAATCTGCAAATTCATGTTTTTATTCTAGGTTTCCATTATGTAAATGTTGTCTGCTTGCCTTCCCCTTATTAGTAGCCTTTAATTCCATGTACTTGGCTGGCTTAGAATAAAGATCCTGCAGTTTATTATTATTTATTCTATTAGAGTCTTCACTGTCACTTGAAGACTCTGAAATATGAAGACGAATGGACTCAGTACTTTCATGATCACAGTGAGCTTGATGATGTATTCTACCATCACATAAGCCTACATGTTCTTCTAAATGTGGTTCAGTTGGTGTTGATAATGATATATGGTCTTTGCTATCGTTTACTCTTTGTTCGGTGATAGTTGAGGTGGCGCTGAGACGGTGTCTAGGGGTACGTCTGTCCGCTGGTTGACTCACTGGTCTACCCGGGGAGCCATTCAGTGACTTCCGTCTCAATATAACGTCAGAAGAAGAGTGAGGAAAGTGGTGCTCCAGGTTTAGAGATCTCTGAAGAAGGTTAGGGCTCTTCTTCATTGGTTCAGTCTGTGAAGCCTATTAACACACAAGGATACATTCAACAACAGACCTACTACAGCTAAAATACATCAGTTTCTCATAAATATACTATAAATGCATAAGACTATGTAAATAGACCATGTTGTAGCAAAGCATATTTTATGAGTTCTCACCAGGAATGCAATAAATTTTTCTCTCCTTAGACTACCCACTAATTACTACCATGTGACTTGACTACCCAGTAAAAAGTTGATTGTAGTGTCTGCCTTTAGAGTATACAATGAACCGCTTTGTATTCTGGGATGTGGGATAATTCACATGCAAATTTAAAGAGAGAATAGGTGCAAAAACTGTCGTTTTTTAGCAAGATACCACTCCAGGGGCCAAACTGATTCCTCAACACTACTATTGTATCTATTTTTAGATTTCGTTTGCTTATTATGAATAGAAAGCCCAATTGAATATTTGTGTTTTGGTTACCCAATAAGCCTCAGTTTTGTATCTTTCTCTTTGTTTCAGGATCTACTATACCATAAATTTTACAGCACATTTCACACTAATTTGAAAATGGAATAAACATGTCAGGTGCCTAGAACTTAACATAAACTTTGTTTAGACATATAACCTCATTTAAACTGTAACAGAGGCTACTAGAGTGCATTTCTAACTTAAACCAGCTGACCATTTCATTGCATCAATCTAGTGTAATAAAGTTTTGCAATATGGCATTTTGTAACTAAGCCTTCAGATGTTGGTTGTTTCGGTCTTCTAATACCAGCAGACGCAAGCAGACGACAAAAAAACTTGAATCAGATTATTTAAAGCAGATTCCATCTGTCACTTTTCAGGTCGAAATTTTTATGGGGGAAACAAAAATGAGTCAAGTAATTATCTTTTAAGCTAATCCAGATGAGAATGATTTGCCTTATAAGCGTGAATACAATTCTCCAGTCAAGAAATGATCCACTTCCATAGCCAAGCAAATAAACATTTCATTATTCTTAGCATAATGGACCATATTTTATAGGATAATACCTATCTGTACAGAAAGTCAGAAATAATTAGTGCACCTAGAGATAAATCTGGCTATGATTAGTCTGGTTATAAATCAATTTGCTCAGTTTTAGGGTTATATTAACTTGCCTGGTTTGTTCTCACTATAACTTTCCTGTACAAGTTAAATTTTGTGATTTTTGTCAACTTGAAAGTTAAATACTATGAAAAACTTGACAAAGTAGCTTGATAATAAGTTTATCTCATTTTTAAAAAAGTAGTACTTTAAACCTTACGCAATACTTGAGTTAACCTCAGACACTTAGTTATATTTTTAGCAGGCCAAACTCCAAGTCTGACCTCATATCACAGGCAATGAGAACTAGCGAGATAAGTGGGTGCAAAAGTGAGAAAAAAAGAGAGTTACGTTAAACTCAACAGCCTAGATAACGCTGCCTTGAATAGAATATTGGAGCCATCGCACACAGCGAGCTTCATTCACACCCTGCTAGGCTCACCAGATAACAGCCAAGTACTTCTTTGATAAGAGAAACACAGGAAATGCTATTTTTACTTCCTGTGACTCAATCAATTAGCTCACTGAGGTCTTCAAACACTTGCTCATAACTCTAACCTGACTAGACTATACCTAAAATCTTCTAAAAATTAGAAAAAACTTTGGATAAACTAGAACCGATTTGAAATAAATAATATTTAGTTGTTTTATAAAACTGACCGTTGAGCTGCATAGCTTATTAGATGGACTCTTGTGTTCAGAATCTTGACTTGGTAACAGACGAATGGCTTCAACCTGAGGAGTCGGGCAGTATTGGACATGACCTTGCCTTTTCTCTTTCTGCCTGAAACAAGTTTTTTAAAACAATTGTGCATTAAGCATGCTGATGCAACTATTTATTTCCTATGCAGTTGCAACCAACCGTACTGAACAGGTTAACTGGAAACCAGGTATAGGCTATTGCTGGTAAGTGACTGCTTTGTATATGCCAACAATGGATAAATCATAGACTAAACATCTTTATAATGGATTCCCTATCTTAAAAATAGCTTTATTTCCCTATTCTGATTATGTTGGACTATTTAGGGAAGCTGCAGTAAGCCCTTCATTAGTAGTATATTTTCTAGAAGTGCTAGAAATGTTCTGCTGTTGCAAATGAGTACAGCATCATTCTTTAAAGGTTAATAGCTTAATAATTATCCTTGTACTAACCACCGCCAATATGCATCTATCAGAGCACTTGCTCAGGCCATTGCTTCTGCAATTAGTACTAACTACGGTGTACTAACTAGTTGCCACTTAAAATTATTAATTATTATGCAAACTTGTACAGTTGGAATGTTTTTAAATATACCTCTGAAAGCTCTTTCCTCCACAGTAAAATGCCACTACCAACAGCAAAATGACCAGAATTAGAAGAACTGCTGCTAATGTGATGATTATGTATACTAGCTCCAAGCTTGTTCCTGCAAAAAAGTAGCATGAATCTATTGTCAAGTCAAGTAGTATTGAAATATTAGCACATATTAGGTATTATGTAAGTGCTAGCATTTGTTTACCAGTACTGTAAATAAACGTCAGCAGATGATAATCCACTAAACTTATTCAATTAAATTAAGGAGTCAGTAAAATCTGTTATAGTCAGAGTTTACACTCTGCAACTGACTTTCTTTGGAACTTCATTAGCTTCACACATCCACTTTCTTATAGTAAAACCACTCTATTTAGATGCCTGGGAGCTGATAATGTTGTGTTATATATACAATCAACATATGCTCTGCTTACATCAGCACATAACACTCAGTCATAGTCATATGCTTGTAAAGAGTAAATATTACTCTACAATGCCAGATGCTCCTTTTAAACCCTTGATCAGATAAATTAAAGCAATCAATATAATAGTATTGTCTGGCAGCAGCTTTGATTTTATCTTTCCTGGCTGCAGGCTCACGTAAATTATATTTTTTGCACACAAATTTAAGATGGAACCAACAAAAAATTGCATCCAAGCTGTGAATCTACCAAGAGCATAGTGCAAGTGTCTTTCTTCCTGGTAATCTAATCACCTTAATACTAGCAAGGTAGCTGACACCTTAGGCTCAATGTCTACTTACTATTCCATTACATTATTCACTAGAAAATTGATTATATAAATTATCTATCACAAAGTTATGCTGTTTGGCTATTACACACAACACTAGCGATAATAAAGATATTTTTCCACAATACCAGGTCATAGATCTTTACAATTATGGGCATCACCAAAGTATTATGTGCATATTGTAGTTTACAATAGACATAATTTTACACACAGTTAACATACATAAACACATGCAATAGCATTTCTACCAGGTAATAAATTGTTATATGCTCAATTGAGTCAATAACCAGCACTCTTGCTGTATAGTAATTACTATAGCATGAGGAACTCTTAACTTAGGCAATTATTACTTGTCTCTTAATGTTCAAGATCCAGTGACCTAAGGCTAATTTATAATAAAATAATGTGCGTATATGACAAAGGTTTTATTTTTGTCCCCAGTATTACGTTTTTCAGCTGACAACCCTTGAAAAAAGTAATTGTATTTCTTTATAAACTATAGCTATACCTGCAGGAGAATATATGCAGTGCAAATTGTGGTATTAGCCAAATTAGAATAAATCAAAAATCTATAAAAACAAGGACTACTTCAATAACTCAGCAGTTGCTTCTTATTGATTGAAATATCCTTGAAAATTAGTGAAAATATTTACTTAAATATTATAAAAGCTGAGATTTTAACACCTGAAGATATAAATCCATTTTATTAATTTATGTTTAAATATATGTAAAGGCTGCTGCTAAACTTCATGTACTTTTCACAAAAATAAGAACAGTTTTTTTGTGTGAGCTCTAAAAAAGAATTAATTGAAATGGAAAAGTTATATATCATCTCAAATTTTGAAATTATATTTAAAATAATATTATTATGGCATATATTTGATTATTTAAAGGCGTGTAAATAATTTAAGATAAACTTATTTGATCCACATTATAAAGTTCTCAATTAAATTTCTCTTCAAAATTGCTAATCTAACCACAGCTTGAATATATGCTTTTGTTTAGAAAAAAAGCTTTTTGTTACACTTTGGGCAGCGCCTGGTACTATTATAGAATAAACCCACTTAAATGTCAATAAGGAGTTCATAAGTTAGTAATTCGGTCATTAACGGGTTGGTTTGATTACAATGATGTGGATGCAGGTACAGGTGATATTATTGAGTATTTTACCTACGCCAGCCTATCTGAGGAAAATCAAACCATGTTTTTTTTAATGTTGACTAGTTGGCCTAAGAAGCATATAGTGGTTGAATAATTGTAACAGATACTATCAATCTAACTTAGATATCCAAGAGTTCTGATATGTATAAGAAAATGGCAGTGGCTAGTAACTTAATGTAGTCAAAATTCCTAGTTATAAACAGCTGAAAGATAGTGGTTAAATAGTGGCCAAGCTCATAACACAGAAAACAAACAAAAAAACCATGAAACTGTCAACTGTACAGCACTCATAGCATCTTAACAATATCTATCCTGAGTTGTAAATAACAAATCATTACTAAAATCTTTTACCTGGTAGCCTGTTAGTCGACTGTAAGACGGGGAAGGGCGTTGGCGGAAAAATATTTGCTTCTTCACAACGAGCGCCCGTAAATCTTGCCAAGCAGCTAAAAAGCACAATTCGCATGAGATAATACAATACAAACTTGAATTCATGAAAGATTGTAAAAATACAACAGAAGGTGTTATAAAACATATGCTTAGTGGTATATATAGAGCATACAAGTCTATTGTGCAATATTACATGGCATGCAAGGTTAACTGGAGGTTAATATTATAAAGAATATAAGCTGAGGGAGAATTTTTCACAGGGCAGCTAATAATGACTCTGATGCGGTAGAGACTTCATTTTTTGCTGTTGGCAAAACAAAGTATCTGAAATAATAAGCTGATGAGGTACAGTTTCAATTTCTGCTAATGTGGACTAACAGAAAGCTGTAGTTCATATAAGGAGGTAGCTCAAACATGCAATGAGCACACAACATGCAAGTATACAATATGTTTGACAGAAAATGTCAATGCATGCTGGTGAAGGGGAGACATGCCATTGACATACTTCCGCCGGTGTTGATGACACTTCGCTCCATGCACCTTTCTCCTGTGAACCCTGATGGACACCTGAAACATCGGCTGAGAGCATGACCACAGGTAAAATGTAGTTGTTATGCCATTATTAAAGTTGCAAGTTTTTTGCAAGCTTAACAAAGTGTAAAATTTGAGACTAAACTTACCGACAATGCTTGTAGCGGCCATCGGGGAATACCTGGCACTCTCCGCCATGTAAACAGTAATTTCTGTCTCGGCCAGTGCATGGAATGTAATGAGACACTGTCCCTATGCTATCCTGGCTGTCGACATCATCTATGTCCACCGCTGACCAAATGTTGGAGTTGCCAGGAGGGGGTGGTGTACCTTCCGCCTCTAAAGAAAGTCAAACACATGACATTGAGAATCTTCGGCAATGAAACCAATGTCTATTAACTAACTATTGGCTACTCCTATACCATTAACCTCTAGCTATTCTATGCTGCAAGAGAATATTAGTATAAATATATATGGTTGTCTAAACATACACACTACAGTGTATATTAAAAAAACATGTCAAATGCCTTTCATGCTGCTCTTATCAACAAACAAAGTGTTATTTTTTATCTAAAAGCCTACAATAATTGTAAACTGATGGTTAACATGGAAAGTCTGTAGATGCTCAAAGCTCAAAAATTTTAATGCCAAGCTGATAAGAGGAAATGGAATTTAAGATATGGCCGAAGGAATGTAGCTACCCACAAGTACCTTCTGAAGTGGCCCAGCAATTCAGAATTTACACCCCTAAGCACCAGAAGTTACAAAGTTATTGGTTGATGAATGATAAAGGTGTTAGATAAATTGTGTGGGGGTGAGATGTTCCGATGGATTCATACCATAGATTAGGAAAACTCAAATGAGCATTCGTCACATACCACAAATAGTAGCTAGAGAGCTAAATGCGTAGCCGTCATTAACCCATGGTTAATAATAATAACAATAATGATATGTGCAAATATGTGGCAAGTTTTAACTTAAAACCGGTCAATGTATCTGTTTGTTGCACCATTCAGTTGTAAACTGCACCTGAGTCATCAGACTTTATAGTAAGTGTTGTTAGCTGCTAGCATATTCTATAAAATCATGTTTGTTTGTCTGATGATTCATTTGCATATAGAAGGTGGTTAGAATGGAAATAATAGAAAAAGCAAACAAACTCAAGGCTAAATAAGTATATAGCATCTATTAATCTAAAGTCATCCCCCTTGCTTAATCATTCATTAGGCAAACTTCCTAGCTACACAATGCTGACATGCAAACATTGAATGTGAAACGGAAAGACAGAGAGCAAAGTTACCATGTCAGCATACATACCTTTCGATACGACTGCAACAGAAATAAAACAAGTTTTTTTAAGAAGATGGTATAATAAATGACACAAACTGTTGATAGAAATGCTTAGCAGATAAAATCTATTGCACTTTTATAATTGATGGACCTTTTACTACTTCCTAACAGAAACTATGAAGTATATTATGGAAATAGTAATTACATACTGCTGAGTTATTATATTATTGCTAACTTTTGCTAACTTTTGCTAACTAGCAGGTATACATCCATTATAGTTATAAAAGTGTGAAGTGGTGATGGAAGGGCATAGTAATGCTACACAAGGCTATCTACACTGGCAATATAACTGTGCTGCTAGCTCTACTGCATGCAGCAGGAAACCTCAGTCAGATAACTGAATGGTTGAGTATACAAGATAATGTGGTTGGTTAGGTCCACGGCATAGCACAGTCAGCGAAGGGCTGCTAGTAAAAGCTTGCTATACATGCCATTACTAGCCCTACTGGCAGTGTATACTGGCAAATTTATTTTAAAAAGGTAACTTTCTGCGGATGGCAAGCTTCTTTAAACTGATTTGCTTTTGTGAAGTAGTAAACTAGCATCACAGAGAAAGGGTGTTGCGCCGAAGAAGAGGAATTTATCAAGCCAGTGAAGACAAATTTAATGGCTGAATGATAATAACCTATGTCTTACTGCAATAATCAATCCCAGTCATTGTTCTGTATTTTTCTAGACAAATTTGAAAATATAGACTTAGCTAAGCATTTAATGTAAAATTTCTAGGACACCTCTACACCCTGGAGATTCAGGGACTAATTATCTTTTGAGAAATCATGATTTTAACAAATCTCTAGACTTCTTTTAAAAATCCTGGACGCAGGCAAATAAACGTGACGTGTGACACTTGGCACGTTTGATGGTTATATTCTTTAAGTTATAATACAATTATATTATTACTGTAATATGTGTAAACATCATACCCGCGTGCAAAACATATGCAATAGTAATCATAAAATCTAATTGTAAAAAGCAAATAATTTATAATTAGCATTATATTACAATGTTGATAATTGCAAAATTACTAAATTACTCCACTAACAAGTTGCTTTTAAGATTGCACTTGAAAAAAAATTTCCACAAAAAATCTCTATATTTTTAGTTTCTAACAGCTGACACTTTTGGAGATAGAAAATTGACTAATCTAGGGGTGCATGTGTCGGCCAACCTCAATGAATCATATTGTACGCCAGAAACTATGCATTCTGTCCACTAGATGCCATTTTCTGCTATAGTCAGGGTTTCAACATCTTTACTTTTTAACTATAATCTTGCTTTTTTACATGTCATAGCATGTCTGTGGTTTCAATGCCATCAACTACTGACCATCCAACTTAATATATGAGAAAAAATAATACAGTATTGACTGCTAGAATTGACTGTCTTGACTGTCCTAAAGATAGACTGCAGTCACATCTGGAGATAAACAAATCTGAAGTGCATAATGCTGGGATTTTCACTAGAGTTTAGGACTCAATTTAGTGAACCCCAGCGGTGCTGTATCCATTTAATGTAGTTTACTAATTGATCACTTAAAGAATAATTCAGTTTGAAAAGCTTGCCATCTGCTAACTAATAAAGGATTGGTAAGTAGATGTTGTTATTTTCCTGCTGATAGACAAACACACAAGCCACGAATTAGTTCAAGTAGGGTGAGATGTTTGTCTGATTAACAGCAAGCCAACCTTTAAGCAATATTAATATTGTTGGCAGTATTGTATTTCAGCTTAAACTCCAATTTATAGTGCATATGTAGACACTATGAACCACCTACGTTGGGTAACTAAATGGTTATTTGAACACCAGAATCTCTTTCAAAACTCACCTGTTAACTTTGTTTTGGCAGTATCTTCCCCCAGGATGCTCTTAGCTACACATTTATAAACACCAGCGTGCTGATCATTCACAGACTTTATTCTTATTGTACTCGTTATTATATTTTTTTTCCTGCAAAATTACATAAGAATCATTGTCAGTTGGCATGATGTTTACATAATAACTCTTCTTCTTTTGTAATCTGTTAAGGCTTGCCCAAACTTGACAATTTAACCATAGCAACTAAAAACATTATGCAAATGTATGCAAACTGTGTACTGGCCACAGTTATAAGGTATAGTAGTCAAGAGAGGCATTCAAGTATTTCATCATGAAAAACAAATACCCCTTAAACAAGCACACAAGTGTTAAAAATATTTACATGACTCAACTAAAACAAATAATATTGAAAATGTTAAGAAAAAGTGTCAATGGTATAAAGTTATTTCATAGATACCTGCCGGCTAATCATGCATAAACTTGTAAGGAATAATGTAAGGTAATAGCACCTTATTATAATTTTATTTGTTTTTGCAACAGCCACGTCTAGAAAATAATCATTATTTATCGACCAAAAAATACTTTAAATATTTCCTATAGACAACTAACTGTAGATCAATGAATTACTATACACTAGCAATTGCAACATTCTGTAGCATTTGGCAATGTAGTTATTCATGCAACTCTTGCACGCAAACAGTTGAACAATGCACACAATTGTTACACATCAATTATTTAAAACCCGGCTAAATTTACTTTAAAATAGTCATATCTAATAATATAGTTTTAGATATATTTATTTCATAAACTAACCTTCTTTGTTTTATGGCAATGCCTCGGTGAGAATCATCCAGTACTACGCCATCTTTATACCAATATACTTGAGGGTGGGGGACACCTTCTATTCGGCAAGCTATCTTATAATTACTTTCACCTTCCATTACTTCGAGATTACGTTTTGATTTGGCATTAGGACTTTTAGCTAAAATTTTATAACTGAATATGCTATACATTTTATGTCATACTGTTGCTAACAGCTTCACAGAGAGACACGGTGATGAAACTATGGGCAGGAATGGGTGTAGGTGTAGGTGTATGCTGTTGGTGATAAGCTGCTAAACATCATCATATAAAGCAGTAGTTGATGACACATGTATGTCTGGTTTTCAGTTTTACAGTTTTCTTTGATAATGCCTAATCTGGATAATTTATCCTTTGTCAACTCTATGTGAGTTTCACTTTCCACTTTGTATGAAATGTGTATGTCATTATTAATGATAACACAATTAAAAAATTATTGAAAGTAACTTCACTGAAAAAATATTTAGCCTAAGAGTATAAGAAAAGCAATAGCTAATTTGTAGGCATTAGGCTATCATCAGTGCCTAATTAGTTATATTTATAGATAAATTATTATACAATATTACTGAAAAATGATAATGTTAACAAAATAGTATAAAATAAATCAAAACTCTAGCTTGGTAATTATACTAATAGTAATAGCATATAATTTGGCCATCACTAAGGAGCTGTACGAGTGCACTTCGTTGAAATGAAAAAGTTGACCTTTGTGTTTTAATGACTCTATTTTTAAGTGAGCACTTCATTGGTACTATTCTTCATACTCGCGCTGTAGTTTATCTAAGTGCTTGATATTTACATCGACTGTTAATTGTACAGGTAAATGGATCAACTATTGAAATACCTTTACTATCACCAAGTGTAACTGCTGAATCTAGTTGACCAAATGAACTATTGAGCTATAAGTTAGTGTTCCAAGACCTGAATGTTAGAAGTGCAGTTAAACAGCAAAATATCAGTTCAACTCTAAACATCTAAACTGACTTATCAAGCTGAAACTATTCCTAGCTTCGTTAAGTTTAAGCCTTAAGGTTATGTAATAATGGTTAATGGCAATATTTTAGTATTACTCTATGTGATCCAATACCACCTTAGGATAAGGATTAAAACAAATTTCTATAAAATACTTACCACAACTTGCACATAGCACTTCTTTTATTAGCTTTTTGTCAGTTCTTGTATATAAAGCTGGTACTTGAGCAGAACGATATATAGGTTTATTATTGATGACAGGTATGCTTTGATTGATAAATAAAATATAATCCTGTGATTGATTTACGTAGGAAAAACAATACTGACTTGCAAATATATTTGATACATTATGGCTAGCGTTTGCCTGCGACAAATGCAACGACTGGAGATCAGCTGAGTTGTTCTTTAGAAACCCATCTATAGAAATGTACTGTCTCCTATAAATAATATAGTTACTAAGTTGATGTGCTGGTTGCTTTATCACAGATGAAACTTGTACAAAAGCAGTGTAACTGTCATAGTCAGCTGATAGAGGTGGCTGAGTCAAACTTAAATTTACAACTTTCCCAGCAATTACTATATCAGAGAGAACGGCTTTAGACTGAACGTCATTAAAATCTGTCCTGCAGCTGCAAATAAATCGTATTTCCAGCATGTAAAATATCGCGAGGATATTTCTAGCGGTGTGCCATAGGAGTAGCTTATGGTGAGAGATCCACATCTTCGTCTGTAGGCTCTAAACTCAGAAAATCCTCTGCCTTCAATTGTCTTGAATAATTCGCGTGCTCTAAACGCATGTTGTATTCCGTGAATGGCTTTTACGGTATTTCATTGACTTTTCGCTAATCATGGTGTCTAAGCCACGCCTTTCACGCGAGGCTTTTGACACTACGTTGGGCGTGTCTACTTTAACATTGAAATGCACAACTCCAATTTGCAATAGAACTACGCTAAACGGACTCATAATAACTATTGTCTAATTATGATGAATAATGATTATGAAGGTATATAAATTACAATCTTCTACAGAATCTAACAACATGATTTTCGTGCTTCAATTTTGAACAAAAAACACATTATCACTATTGGTATGAGGAATAATTGCAATCGAAAAAAGATTCTAATAACGCAATTGAAAATTATGGTTCTATATATTATAAGTACCAGCACTTAATTGAAACTGCAAACCAAAAATTTATATAGCATTATTATTTATTTCTATGATTATTACGATTGCCGACGAATTATTCTCCTCAACTAGTAAAAAGATGAAAGAGTAAACAACTCCAAGACACGTTCATATTGGTGACCATTGAACATAGTTTCGGTTCAGTAATTTTAACCTCCAAAAGTTAATCCTTTTAAACGCAACTCCAAGCTGATAGTGACTGGGTGCAATAGTTAAAAACTCTCAAGTTTAAAGTTTGGGGTTTCAAATTGCACCCCTAACGCCAAATTAGAGAATCTCAAATTACTGCTTATATTATAACGATTCTTTGAAAATGGACAAAATCGTAAATCGAGTGAAGTCGAGCTTTGCTGAACGCACAGCTGAATGATACGTAATGTAGGTTTTTGCATTGTATTTGTTGGTTAAAAATAATTTTTATGTATATTTTTTGAACTATAATTAACTAAATTTTTCATTATGGCAGTTTATGACCCGCATTTTGGTGGTTATAGAGTTTTTGTCGGAGATCTTGGGCACCAGACCACAAGATATGACATTGAAAGAGAGTATGAAAGATACGGACAGTTGATAGACGTTTGGGTTGCCAGGTATTACATTTATTATAATTATTAGTTGTGCTTATACTCATGCTGTAGCCCAATATCAATTTCAATAATAAACTTAGTACTATCATTATGAATAACTATAAGACTAAGTATAAATATACTTATACTCACTATAACTTATAGTAATAATTTTTCAGTTTTACTTTTACATTTAGATTTCTATTTTATTTTAATTTTCATATATGAAAAATAGTTATACCTATACATAATGCTACTACTTATACAGTATTACTATTACTAATAGTACTACTAATAGTAATGGTAGTAAAATTATAAATTTAGGTTTACTATAAAAATCTTGTCTAAGTTTTAGTCTAACATTGATACTGATAGTAATACTAGTACTAGTAGTAGTGGTAATGGTAGTGGTAGTAGTAGTGGTAGCAGTAGTAGCAATAGTAGTTACTAGACCTAGTTATATTTTAATTTATGCAAATAGTAATAGTAATGCTAATACTACTACTACTAGTACTGGTAACTCTTACTATTGGTATTACTACTACTAGTACTACTACTGCTGTTACTAGTATACTCATACTGCTGCTGTTGCTACTAGTACTATTGCTGCTGCTGCTACTACTAGAGTTTAATTGTGCTTTTTAGTAAAACTAATACTAATTATAAATAGTATAATAAGAGAAATGATACAATTATAGATGACTAATACTAATAGTTAAACTGAATGGCAATTACATTGTGGTGGTTGATAGAGTATCACAATAACAATGTGAATGGTCATGCAATCACAGCAACAAAGAATAGCAGTGAGTCAAGAGCAATAAGAATATCATAAAACCTATTGCACTTATCAAGTTGATCATCAATATGAAATTGAATCTCATAATTAATAACAGATGGTTTTTACTGGAGTTTCATTTTTTCATGTTTTGTTAATTAAATGTATGAATTATTTATGCTGCTGATTGTAAGTGATTGATCTATCTGCCCATTACTTTATAATAGTCAGACTTACTGGTTGTGTTACAAGAAAACATGACTTGAAAATTTGTGAAGTAAGCAAGCAAAAATTGTTGATGTCCATAGCAATGGGTGTATATTTTATTGCTGACTACAGTTAAATTATTTTCATCAGCATTATACCACAGTGATTGAAAAGCTGAATACACACTAGAATGCAACTAAGAGATGATAGACTTATAGATTGTAAAGGAACACCTAGAAATATTGAACTGAGCAAGAAAAAAATTTGCAGTTTAACATCAGATGGGACATTATAAGAATATGTAAATCGTACTCGAACTTAACTAACCTATGCAACTTATGCAGCTATAAAAAGTACAGTATCCTAAAGCCACCAAAGTTATCCTTCTTTAACAAAAGTAAAAAACTTTCCAGTACGTGTAAGCAGAAATGTAAAATTATACGAAACAAATTTATAGTCAGCTAAATGAGTGATTTCATTTATCCGATATTAATACCTTTTATATATATATGTGTGTGTGTGTGGTTGTGTGTGCGTGTATATATTCACAAATTTTTAAGTCAAGTTCTCTTGTAACACAACCAGTAAGTCTGATTCTAATAGAGCAATTTATAATTTTGTGGTAATTATATACATTTTATCAGTGTATTTATGGGCTACTAATAACTAGTTGTGGGTTGATATTGCTATGGCAATATCAACCCACAACTAGTTATTAGTAGCCCATAAATATACTGATAAAATGTATATAATTACCACAAATTTATAAATTGCTGTATTAACTAAACGTTGGTGATTTGTATATACTGGTTATATAATTTGTAATTCCATTGTATTTTTAATTGAAAAGTTTATATTCAAGTAAGGAATTTCCTAATAAGTTTTAGCCTTCTAATTTAAGGTTTTCTGGCTAAACCAGGGAAAGTTGGACTCATGAATATAAGTCACCTACCAGTTGTTGTAAGGTTGAGGATGAATAATTAGTTTTTATGACTTGTAGTCTTCAATCTTCAACCAATAAGTGAATTAATTTTGAATGATGTTCAATATTCTCTTGTTGTATTTTTCTTATAGAAATCCGCCTGGATTTGCTTTTATAGTTTTTAAACGTGTTGAAGAATGTGAACGAGCAGTACGGAAATCCCACGGGAGGTAATTTTAATTTTCATGTTTCACTATTATTTTTCCCTGGGGTAATGTGTTTGAAATTTAAATTTATTTTATGAAGCTTATTATAAAATTTGCAGTTATATAATTTCATTTAATCAATTGTATTTTTATAGAAGGCTTTGTGGAAGAAGGGTGAGAGTAGAATATGCTAGACCATTTGATGATCGAAGTGAAAAACAAAAGGATTCAATACGTTCAAGGCACAGGTATGCTGATGTCATTTTTCTCTGTTTTATTTTACATTTTCAAATAGAGAAGCAACCTCAAGGGAAATATCTCTGTAGGCAGCTGGTCTTTGCTGCACAATAATTTTCTAATTGAAATAATATCTGTTGCACATGAAATGGTGGTATGGCTAGGTTTCAGATTTTCTAAACTGATTGCCATATGCTGAATAAGTTTAGAATGTATTATAAATTTAGTTTTAACAGTGAACAATTTCTTTACTGTGTGCATGGCAAATTATATTTTAATCTTTGTACAATTGCTTTTAATTTTATAGCAATTATTATGTTTGATAGGTGTACCATAGTACCAAACTATGATGTAGCCTATACATCAATACCCTAGAGTACTACTCTTTAATACCAAACATAAATTGATGAGCTAACTACTTTCATGCATCAAATAGACTAAACTTTGCTGCCATATTCTTATGCTGCTTTAACTAAACTTCTGATTCTCTTAGTGATGTGTGGCTACCAAACATCTATTGCTTTACTGATTACACTTGTTTATCTACCAATAGTGAGGTGAATGACACTCGTGTTGGGTAATAATTCGGCTTCTCATGAAGTGATGCTGTTGCCCATCTCTTGTACTTTGACATAACCCAATGAGAAAACTTGTTTCCAATTGCTTAAATAGCAGACTGTCTTCTCATTTCCTAACTTGATGAGCTACTCGAATTTCATGAATGTTTTGTTACTTGAATTGAAATCTTCATCACTACCTCTTGATTTGCCAGCCAGTCCAAGTACTATTCTCATTGTAGTTGTAGATCTAGATCTCCCCGGAGAAACTGTAAGGGCCACTCTTCTGACTATTCAGCTAAATCCAGGTATGCACTCATTTTTACCAGTTTTCAAACAAATAGATTGAAAAAATTGTATGATTTTGTTTAGTTTGGAAAGTCATACATTAATTGTTTTAATTAATTGTTTTGCAATCTTATTTCACTAAGTGCCTCATAGATGTAAATTATTCAACAGAAAATGTTTTGAAGACATTTGACTTTATTTTTTATTATAGATCACGATCGCCCAAGAGGCGCCCTCGGTAAGTGATTGGTAATTTAAATTGATTCATCTTATTATATTTTTTATCAATAGCTTTCTACAAATGTCTTATATAGTTAGATTTTCTGCTAGTTCAATGTAGATCTATGGTTTATCACTTTAACATGCATTTTCAAGCTTAAAACATGAAACTCTAACTTAGAATGATTTTTACAGAATAATTTTGACATAGTTTTAATATATTTAATATTTATATTCAAATCTGTCTTTTAATTGGCTTGAATTCTACTCTTATAGTCTTTAAATTCTATAATTGGAGATGAAAGTGATCATGTTATTACTATGTTTATCTACTTCTAATCATAAAACTAATTTCGTATTATGGCTCATTGATATGTTATCTGAGGTGCTAAGTTGACACTATTCTCTCATTCTAAACGTAAAGTCAGTTTTGGAAAAAAAGTTAATATTCTTCATTATTGTCATTCTTTATTGCTGCCCCAAATTTATCATTATTTTGATTTTTTCTCAATTCCCTCAAATTTTTCCAATGCATATCTTTTGCTGTTGAATTATGTTATGCTTTTTATGTTAGGTCAGATGATCGCCGGTACAGACATTCCCGTTATGATCGTAGCATTAGCAATGAGAGGCCATCTAGGTTAGTAAAAGTAATGCTTCAATTGTTTGCAATGTATTAACAATTAACTGCAGTATCTCATAGTTAAAAGAAATAGATTTGGGTTAACAAAGCAATAATTTTGCACATTAACAGCTGCTCTCTAGAAAATTATTGATGCTGTTGTTTCTTTACTATAACTTTTTATTACAGCTATCATTTGAATATACCATTAAAAATAAATGCATACAATTTTCTAAAGTATCAACTTAATTTGAGACTTGCTACAAAATCTGTTTACTTTTAAAATCTTTTGGTTAACTCGGTGATGTGTTGGCAAGTATTTTTCAAAGAAAGAGACAGCTTAGATTTAGAATTTGTCATACAAAAATCCAATCGGCTGCAATACATTTCAATTGACCGCCTATTAGGTAATTAAGAAATCATTACCTAAAATGTCTATGAAATTCAAAAACAAATCAATTTGATGTACATGTATGTCAGGCTTCAACACCATCAACTAGTTGAATAAAATTTGATTAAGCCTAGTCTTGCTTAAAATACAATGTAACATATTCAAACAAAATGTATATATCAAGTGAATATTGATTGTAGTTATTGCTAATATTGGTAATACAATTAGCAAATTTACTCTGTTCTACCAGAACTCCGCACACTAACAGCAATTGACTATTATATCTATTTATACAGTGAAATGAAAAATGGTCTTTGGTAGAAAATTTAAGAATTTTTTTTAAATGTTCTCTTAAGTTTGTCAAGTAGGTACTTGTTTCACTCATGTTTGCTAGGAATTTCATAACTAGTGCTAATATCTGATTGTTTCAGTGTGATACACCACTTGGTCAACTGGTGGTAATAATTATGAATGGTTTATTGCACTTATGGTTTAGGGGTGATGTTAGGAAGAGCATCCAGTCATAATTGCTCCTGTGCCACATAGAGGAATATATCCTCAGCCCACTTTTAAACAACCTTTTCCATCAGGGGTTCTCACAGGGATGGCGACTATAAACTTCCGTCAGTTTTACTGCATTTATGCTAATGGAGCACTTTAATGGTTGTTTGCTTTCATATGATAAACTCCACTAATTATATTGTTGTCGTGTTAGAGTAAAAGGAATGTAAAAGGAAGCAATAATATGATAATATAATATGTTTTATCTTTATCAAAACTCCTACACAGGTTCCAAGGGGTGGAGGTGTGGGTGTTTTAACCTCGCTTCATGTTGCTTTGTGATAAATTCCACAATGGCCAAAAATCATTTCTCTCTAAAATTTGATTGTTAACAACAGCATTGTTTTAAAGTTGTAATTGGTTTGTAAGTTTTGTAAGGCTTGTGATAAATTCTCTTATTTGAAAATGTAGTACTTCAAACTTGAATATCAACGTTATGTTCAGCTGAGAAAACAAGTAGTTTATACTTTTAAAAACAACTGAGATAGAAGGATTTGTCTTACCATTGTGCACAGTTTAGATGTGATTGTAAAGAGAAATACTCTTAGCTTCAAAAATATATGTCTGTGGTTAGCGCAGAAAAGCACTGTGTGGTTGACTAGCATTCAGCAAGCAAGCTTTATAGTTGCGAGCTGTAAGTTTCCAGCGAGGCTCATTGAGCGTTATCTTGCCTATTTCCACTCCATCCTGTTATATGGGTTACAGATGTTAAGTTCATTGACGATACAGTTTAATATTCCATTCGAACATAAAGTATGATGGGCGTGTTGTCACAAACATTCCTTTCTAAAAACGTAATGTATTTTGATAATAGTTTGATACCATATTTAAACATTCCAAAGTTACAGATATCAATATTTACATGTCAGCTTGTAAAATATGTTAAATTATTTTATTCTTTAGTGAAATACTAATCAAGGCCTTTTAGTTCAACAGGTGTCTGTATAAACTTTGAAAGATAGTACAATAGTTGCGTGCATGCAGGCATAGTATAACCTAGTTTTCCTAATAAACCAAGTTTAAACAATTGCAACCAAAATTTTTCAAGTTTGAAAAAGCAAATTGACATCCTTAAAATAGCTTTCAACATAAAATTTATATTGCTAAATATTAACATGATACGTGCCAATAGTGAGATTTAAGTTCTTGCAGTTAGCAGTGGTAGTGAGCCTATCAACTGTGCTATCAAGCCGACTTTACAAAAGGAAATGTTGAATAGTGGGTTTACTAAGAGCTCACTACACAGGATACCACTAACCCTATCTACAATATATTTGGCATTTTGATATATGCTTGCATTATGAAAATTATTGTAATTAGAAATAAATTCATTGCCAGCTGATCCCCAATATTGTAACATAGTTTAATGCACGTGTCTACAAAATGTGTAAATATAAATCAAATAATAATGGAATCAGTTCAAAAAATATTTAAAATTTTATATTCATTTTGACAACGAAATATTTCTGCCGGTTTTAGCACTACCTTAATGTAGTTACGAAGCTTTCTGTATAACTTCTTTGCAAGAAATATATCTGCTGCCGATTCATTGGCTGCCTATGCACTTGCTCTGCACTCATTCTATCGAGTGTTGTGCTTTGATCTTAAGCCTCATCTAACAGTCTTTCAGTCAGTAGTTGGTACAGGTTTATAATTTTGAAGTTTCCTGGTGCCTGTAACCACTTTTTCTTGTATGAATGTAGATAACCTGTGACATGAGTTGAACTACCACAGAGTAGTGTTTTACTTTAATGCGCTTTACTTATTGTTTAGTGAGAAGCAAAGAAAAGAGAGGACAAGTCGAGAGAAGTCTCTGTCTAAGTCTCCTGAGAGTGCAGATACATCTACTAACATCACCACTACCTCTCCACACTCTTCAACTACTAGAAATACATGCAATTCTTCGTCCACTCCTGCTAACTGTGCCACTACCTCACCACACTCAACTCAATCCGATACTCATCTCTAGACTAAAGCAACAAGCCAGCATTTACAAGTAAATGATTTTTTAACACAAAGTGATACATAAATTACCAGAAATTTTCAAAGCAAAATATAGTATGAATTTCATGCTTCTGCCATGTACCAAGACTAAGCACATAGGTTGTATGTTTTAAATTGATCCTTGTTCTTCCACAATCTTCGCTGTTTTACTGTATATTTTTATTCATCCAGCAACCACCTTGTTAATTTTTATTTTATATGTTTGTCGTATTTTGACAGTTGCATTTGTTATATGATAGTTTTGTCCATTTCGTTGAAAAAACTTTTGTTGTAGGGATTCTGTTGAGACTGGATGACTGTGATAGCTCCCTCTCTTCCCACGTTTGTAATGTATAGCAATATGTCTTTGCATAAAATGGTGGTTGATCTGCTAGTGAATGTTATATTGAAACAGTGGTCTTTGTTCCGCAGTTTGGTTGAAAATTGCTTTTTGCTCAAATATGAAATTCTCAATGCTCATGTTCTATAAATATTTTTTTAATAAGCTTCTTTTAGCGAAAATAATTTATTTTAATGGCAATAAACACGATTTACTACAATGATTATATAATTTAAGCCATATATTATTAAAAAATCTCTACTAATAATGAAACATATTATTTTATTTTGTTGAAATTCAGTCCAAATGAATTGTGATTTATTCTATTTATGCAGCAAATAAAATGTTTTTGATATTTATGAAGGAATTGGTTGTGTTTATTGCATTACCCATATTAAGCAGTACCAAGTCTACTCCAATTGCTAATTATGACTCACTATTTAATCATAATCTTGCAATAGATTCTCTGCAATTGCTAATAGAGATAAATGATACACTAGATGTATCATTTTGGGAGTTATATTCTCCATGAGTGATCTGAGTAAAATGCAACAAAATATTGTCTAAAATCTAAATGAACATTTGTCTAAGATTAATCAATGATTCGCTTTTGTGTTGCCTCTGTAATCAATTAGGTTGAGGTGTCACATTTTGTACATTCATTGTGTACACATTGATTTTCCTAACATAATCCTTCCATCTTTGTCACCCCAAGTCGCATCCAGCTATCCGCTGACGAGAAAAGAAAATGGCGACACATATAGCTGTAACGTTCTCTCTAGTTCTGTTAGTTTTCATTCAAGGTAAGTTATCTCTCAATACACTAAATTATATTTCTCAATAATGAATCTAAATACAAAATATTAATATATTTCTGTTGTAGCTTACTCAATTTCCTATTAAGATTGAATAATGACTTCATTTTAATATATTTTCTAATGGCTCTTTATTTTATTTCCAGCGAACAAAGCAGATGAAAATTTCAGGACCAGAAAAAAGGTAGTGCACCCATTTTGCATTTAATTACTAATTGGTTTTTATATGAAATAAATATTTTGGTTGCAGATTAAAAGTCAAAGTTTGTTCTATAGTTAGATTGATCTCTGATGAAGAGAAATTGACAACCAAAATACTATGACTTGATAAATTGAGCTTTGTTATGTGAAAAGCTGTGCTATTTTTTTTCAAAACTCTGAAATATTATTTTAGGTTGATGAAGCTGCAGAAATGGTGGACGTTGAAGCAGAGTTTTCAATACTTGATGCTAGGTACAAGACCTAATTGTAATCTCTCATAGTATTTCCAGTTGGCAATCAAATATAGATTTATAAAATGTCAAGTAACAGATAGAAAAGTAGTTAAAGTATGCAATGTTGTATGAATATAGTGTCAATGAATTTTCATTCTTTCAGGAATAATCATCTGCCAACTCAATCCAAATATCGGACAGTGAAAGACTTGACATGGGGTAGTGACTCTTCGGTCCCTCATGAAACAAACCTACACAGAGTCAAGCGATCACATGTTAGTTTAAGATATTCTATTATCTTACCCAGCACTGTTTCTGTTATTGGCCTCATTTAAATTGTATTTCTATAAGCTATAAGTTATTCAAAGTAACAAAAATCTTTATTGAATTGCATGCAGCATGCAGCAGCATTGCATGCAGATGTAATAGCATGTTGTAATATACTCTAAAGAATTTGTAGCCTGTAGGTATGTAATATATTTCAATTATAGGGTAACAAAACTCTGCCACGCTTTAAACCTTACAGCACATGAGTAGATGGTTGGATGCTGTAAAGGTCCAAGTATCTTTAGCATTATATAGTTAAAGTTTTAATAGAATTATGTAATGTTCTCGCATATCACTTGTGTTTCAGGTGGGCTCTGGAATACCACATGCTTTTGATATGAAACTGGAAACACCGCAGAGCACAGAGTTTGAAGTGGCATCTCTCCGATCATACAGATGTACAATCAGTGCTAGTGCTATAGACACAGATGTCGTGGTATTTTACTCTTTCCTTTTATACCACCATTGTTGTCTGTCAAACACATCTTTTTGACTGTAGTAGTTTATTGTGACTTATGAATGTATATATAGGTGTGTCTGTTTTATTTCAACATGCCACACTTCACTTTTTTTCTCTTTTTGTTTCTCTTCTAATTTATGCCTCATGCCTTAATATGTTGATAATTAATTATAAATAATATGATAAATAAGCTACAATTATATTATAAGCTATGTCAGAGTGGATATAATTGAAAAACATGAGTTTATAGAAATAAAATTTTGCTCCTAAAGTTTTCTGAAGTTTCCTGTTGATTTTTTAGAGTAGAATTGAATAGAAATTTTTATAAATCAAATGAATAAAGCTGAGTTGGTAACATGCCAGTTTTATTTTAGATTGAGATATTTTCTGAGACCAGTGGTTTGCCATACTTTGTTATATCTAATGTAAGATTCAACCATATTGGAAGCAACCTAGCGCCTTTCACTTCTCAAACTGCAGAAGTTACATATTATGCAAAGTACAACAGTGGCAGGGTGAGTAGACTGCTTATGCATATGCAATCACATACTTAATGTTTTATAGGTGAAAAATCTGTTTGATAATTATATATGGAATTACATGCAAGGCTTGGAGTTTACTGCTGATACACTCATGCAAATAGGGCAGTATGTTGTCTGCTGTGTGCATAGCTATACATACTAGCTGATGTGTCTAACTGATGCTTCCTGTAATACTTTGAACTAAAACTTTGGTTGTAGAGCTCAGAGGAAATAATAAACTGTTTAATTCTCTTTAATGTTTGACATTATTTAAACAGTTTTGTATTCGTGTTGTGTTCACCAGCTACCTTTTTCAAAAATCAGTCAACAATCTTTTCTAGCAGCTAAACAACACTGTAATGTGCTCGAAATTTTACATCTTTGATCCCTCTCAATGACTAGATTTCAATGTGCGATTGGATTTGCACCAGTTAGCTATTTTTTAGTTTCTAAAACTGACTAATGTTGAATTGTTTGTGTCGTACTGTAGTATGACTCCGTCACTATCAATCTCGGCACCATCACCAATTCGGCTTCTGATTTGGAGATATCATCAGCAAATGAAATTGAAATACTGTTTGACGCAGTAGCAGTGATGCGAGAAGGACTTGTAGATGGAGAGGTGTACACTATTAGTGTGGGTGCTCTCTTCAACTCTTACACCATGCAAGTCGCTCATGATGAGCTAACCTATCGGTCTACAACTTCAGATCCGGTAATATTGTGTGTTTTCTACTGTGAACTATATTTAACTGAAGCATCCTAGAAAAAAAATACTGCACACAAAATTGTTGCCATGAATTTGCCTTTAAATATCTGTTAGACTAATGAGTCTAATCCATTGAAGCCATTGCCTTAATTTCATATTTAACTTTATAACTTTATATTAAACTGTTACCTATTCTGTTCAGTGTTCAATAAATTTTTTACACTTGATTATAAATTTGGTCTTACTTCTTTCAAACCAATTTAAAGTTTACTCTTTGTTTTAAAGTTTCACATCTGATCAATTAGCTCTTGTTTAAAAAAAAGGAAAAGTTTTGACCTTTTGGTTTAGCAAGCAGCAGTAGATTTGGAATCCGCTCAGAGTAGTTACATGAACTGTAGCATTGAGTTTTATTTATTTCAGACAAACTGGGACTACAGTTACTTCTCGGCTGAAGGACCGGATACTCTAAGTGTTGGTAAAACAGGGGTTTGGAAAGTAACTGCTCAGATATTTGACCAATACTATGACCTCTTCATTGATGTCTTTATTCTTGAACCTCAGTCGGAGTTTCTCAGTATAGACAGCATTTCTATCACCACCATTGGTAAGTATGGCTTCCGGCTTAGTATGCAATACCTGCTTTTATATACTGTGAGTTATTGTGGTGTAATCATCTGGTATACAATAAGTAATCAGTTGATAGCTCTGTGTGTACTGCATGGAATCTGTATGTGTATTGGTCATGTATTAATGGCAGCTACTGCGTTATTGTCAAAGATGAACTATATAGGGAATATATGAGTAAAATGCTAGCATTATTTGAACTACTTATAACACTGCACAGAGTTTAAAAGAAGTGCAGTAGTCGAGAGGTTGATAAAGCCTGTGTTCTAGGTTAAAAATGTAACAAAATAAGTTATGTGATAATTTTAATCCAAATTCTGAACTAAAGTTCATAAAGACAATTTAAGAACTTGTTCTATTTCGATTTTTCCGCCACTGTACTTGCATAGTCTATGGGTGATATGTCTACTTTTTATGGTTAGTTGTGTGTTGAAATAGATAACTTCTCTTGTAAACTTTCAAGTATCACCACAGTCAACTTATTCTTAACATCTTAATTCTGACATTATAATTAAATAAAATAGCTTTATATGTTTTATGTTCATTGAATAACTGTTGAAGAAATTTTGCTTTGAAGGTGAAAATTATGTGAGAAATGTCCATGACGCGTCGGTAAACTTCACTAGACAGACGTTTGAAGGTCATGGAATAGCAGCCAGACTAGATCTCGGAGCAATTGTTAATTCAGGTAAATAAAATCAAACGAAGGTTTTTGTGATTTCAATTGCCCTTTGACCGCTGCTATTTCTCTCCTTATTCTTAATTGATAATTGGTTCACAAACTTACTGTTTTTATGTCTGGAGTTAACAAGCTTATGATTTCTTTGTAAGATCGAATTAAGGATAGAATAGTAGATAAGATATTTTGTTGGTTTACAATACTTTCGTACAATTTTATTACTTTTGATAAACACAGCATTTAGTAGTTTCTATAATGCAGATATTTTCAAAGCGGTTTGTGGTAAATGCGTCCAATGCTACATATCGATCATATGTCTGTAAAATATGTTTTCCCCATCACATAGTGACATATACTACAGACGTTTTTATTGTAACTAATGATTTGATGATTAATCAATATATTTTCTCTATTGTTTTAGTCGGCTATAATAATTTGGTTATTGATTCTTTTGTGGATGTTTTGCATAATTGGTTAAGTGTTAACATCACCTCATTGTACAAAAGCTGGGTTGCCTCAGTTTGCTTTTCTGTGACGTACATTTCAATTATATTTCTATGTTAGTTGTTCTAGCATTCTTCATAATTGCCTGTCATACTCAATCATATTAAAATAGAAAACATACAGTTTATAAAATGTATTAATTTGCAGGTTATCACACTAAAGACTATGAGTTCTCAAAGAACACAATTGTCTTTGAAGTAGCTATAAGCATGTTGAATGACAGCATCTCAGCCAGCCCCTATGATATCAACTTTGTTGTGTGGAAAGGAGGAATATGTGACGTGCAAACATCCTTCACGTCTATACTGTCGGTTCAACCTACAGCTGAGCAACCATTGGACACGGTGGGTCTGTTTCTCTTGCAGTCAGAAGCTGTGGTCTAGGTCGAATGTGCTGCACTTTGCTTCCTTTAATGTAAGGGATGTTTATGAGTCCTTTTACTTAATTTAGTACACACTGGAAATCTCCAGTTCTTAGCTATTTTTTACAATTGAGCTGCTAATGAACATGGGTTTCTTTACCAAAACTAATAAAATATCAATAATCACATCTAAATAATCAAGGTTCTTTTTAATTTTGCTTGATTTTCCATGTTTTTTCCTAATTATTCAGCTACTTTTGATTGCAGACCATTGCGGTTTTTTCGTAGCGGTCCGCAATCCAAATTAGCTAAATAAATAGGAAAAACCGTGGGATATAAAGCAAAATTAAGAAGAACCTTAATAATAGATGTATTTATTGATATCTTACTAGTCTTTGGAGGAAAAAATATGTTCATTAGCAGCTCAATTGTGAAAAATAGCTAAAAACTGGAGATTTCCAGTGTGTACTAAATTAAGCAAAATGACCCTTATACAAACTCGTGGAAGGAATTATTTTAAAGTAACTTAGCTTCTAACTTCTACATGGAAAGCAAGTTGCAGCGTATACCGATCTAGCTATGTTTATATCTTTAAAATATTGAAAGTTATTCGGCTCAGAGTGTAAAAGTTATACTTGGTGCTACAATCAATAGAGTTTAAGTTATACTCTGTACCAGAATCAACTTTGTTAAAGTTATCCTCGGTACCACGCCAACGAAGTATTTGCACAAGTCTTACCACAGCTTTTATTAATGTCTTTTATATGACCCATTTTCTGGGGTTTTCTAAAGTAGAATCAGTCTATCATTCAGCTATTCTAGAATATTCTGACTCCACTACTCTGAAATAACCAATACTACACAATACTAGCTATATACTTGGCTTATTACAGGATACTGCTATTGAGGTGACAGCCACGCCAAGCAAGGATATTGTGACATTCGGAAGTAGATTCGGCATCTTAATGGAGGTTTTCATACCCACCGACAGCACCCTCAGTCTTCAGGTACTTTTTTCTTATACACACTTTGTTTTGTTTCACAAGAATAACTCATTTGATATAAATTGATGCTTGTGTTATTCATAATACTCTAATATATCTTCATAGCTCTACGTAATATAGAGATTATTTTTGTGTGTGCGTGCGTGCGCGCGTGCGCGCGCATGTGTGCGTGCGTGTGTGTGTGTATCATTTGCTGTTTGTCAAGTAGAATAGAAATGGTGGAGCATTAGATTAACATTTGACTAAATACAATGCTTTTTAAATAAAATACGAGACTGTAGAATCAAAATTGTGATTTACTGTTGTACCTTGTGTATATTGTATATACTGTGTATATTGTGTATATTTTGTATATTGTATATATTTTATATATTGTGTATACTACTGTGTATATTGTGTTTTCAGGTGGAGGCCACATCACCTGTGTTAGATAACACAGTAACTGTTGTACTGAATAGAATCAGAGTATCGGCTATTGGATTCAACTTTCCCCGTTTTGCATCCAGCCGTGACATACATATTGAATATAGTTCAGATGTGGTAAGTGTCACATTTACTTACTTTCAATGTTTTTCAATTGGTTATAAGTCTCTCACATGGTTACAAGTCATTCACTTGGTTATATGTCTTTCATATGGTTACAAGTAAATTTTTGAATGTCTACTGTATATTACAATAAGTATGGTGTGTTGCAGGATGGTGAGCTTTTCAATAAAGCTAGAATAGATCTGGCAGGATTAGATAATACTGGCCAAAGAAATAGCCCTAGTGATAGTGTCATACAGGTGAGATATATAGCCCTAGTGATAGTGTCATACAGGTAAGATATATAGCCCTAGTGATATTGTCATACAGGTAATATATATATAGCCCTAGTGACTGAAAATATTACGAAAAAGCTGGTGTTATGTTTTTAGATAGAAATATTATGTGAACTCCTGGAAAGTGCGAGAGATGTTTACTCTAATGGCAGCACGGTTATAATGGATCTCAATACTACAGTTTCCGATACTGTCTCCTTTACGACCTCCACCCATGTTACTGTCTCCAGTGATCCAGTGACGTACACTGCCTCTCAAGTGAGTTCTCATAGTTTACTGTAACTTCAATACTGCTGTTAATGTGCTCATACCTATTGTTTGTTGTACTGTGCTTGGCATCCTAATCTCTTTACAAATATGCTGTTTAAAATGTGCTTCTCATTTACAGTCAATACAGATTCAACATGGGTGCAAAAATTGAAAAGTTTATTTGTTAATAGACTGTAAAAAATGTATATTTAATTGGTTAAATTAGTGTGAAATTTTAATGTGTTTGTATCAACTGCTTGACATGATTTCCTATAACAGTGCCTAATCAACAATCTAATAATTTAACCAAGTATGTCAGGGAATTGAATACATGTTATCTTTATTGAGAAGTGTACTTTAAAATGTAAAACTTGTGGTATTGGGAAAGCAATGCAATCATTGTGAAAAGATTCAACTACCTAAATATGGTTGTTGATTTTTACAGTAGTTTAAATACTAATGTTTGCCATCTTATTTAGAGATAGCAATGCATTTTTATGGCTTATGGCGCAATGATTCCTTACTTAAATAAGCCAGTAAATCCTGTAAAATCTCAAATGTACCACTTATAAATCTATAAAGAAGTGCATGTAACTAATATAGCTGCCGTTATATGCAATGTTGTAACAACAGCAAATTTATTTTAGCTGCCGTCATTCACATGGGTGAATGTCATGGGAGTAGACGCTGAAATATACTCGGAGAGTGCTGCAGTGATGGACTTGGAAGTTGTCTTACCAGCAACTATGTATTATGATGTGTTGAAGGTACATTACTTCACAGCAGATCAACTAATTAAATCCCAGTATTAGTTATATAAGTGTGTTTAACGGAACAAATGCAATGCACTTTATGATACAAAAAATAATATAATTATCACATATAAGTATTGTCTGATTGGTGCAGTAAGTCTCATTGCTACAGTAAGTCTCATTGCTACAGTAAGTCTCATTGCCACAGTAAGTCTCATTGCTACAGTAAGTCTCATTGCCACAGTAAGTCTCATTGCTACAGTAAGTCTCATTGCCACAGTAAGTCTCATTGCTACAGTAAGTCTCATTGCCACAGTAAGTCTCATTGCTACAGTAAGTCTCATTGCTACAGTAAGTCTCATTGCTACAGCAAGTCTCATTGCCACAGTAAGTCTCATTGCTACAGTAAGTCTCATTGCTACAGTAAGTCTCATTGGTACAGTAAGTCTCATTGGTACAGTAAGTCTCATTGCTACAGTAAGTCTCATTGCTACAGCAAGTCTCATTGCTACAGTAAGTCTCATTGCCACAGTAAGTCTCATTGCTACAGTAAGTCTCATTGCTACAGTAAATCTCATTGCTACAGTAAGTCTCATTGCCACAGTAAGTCTCATTGCTACAGTAAGTCTCATTGCTACAGTAAATCTCATTGCTACAGTAAGTCTCATTGCTACAGTAAGTCTCATTGGTACAGTAAGTCTCATTGCTACAGTAAGTCTCATTGCTACAGCAAGTCTCATTGCTACAGTAAGTCTCATTGCCACAGTAAGTCTCATTGCTACAGTAAGTCTCATTGCTACAGTAAGTCTCATTGCTACAGTAAGTCTCATTGGTACAGTAAGTCTCATTGCTACAGTAAGTCTCATTGCTACAGTAAGTCTCATTGCTACAGCAAGTCTCATTGCTACAGTAAGTCTCATTGCCACAGTAAGTCTCATTGCTACAGTAAATCTCATTGCTACAGTAAGTCTCATTGCTACAGTAAGTCTCATTGGTACAGTAAGTCTCATTGCTACAGTAAGTCTCATTGCTACAGCAAGTCTCATTGCTACAGTAAGTCTCATTGCCACAGTAAGTCTCATTGCTACAGTAAGTCTCATTGCTACAGTAAGTCTCATTGCTACAGTAAGTCTCATTGGTACAGTAAGTCTCATTGCTACAGTAAGTCTCATTGCTACAGCAAGTCTCATTGCCACAGTAAGTCTCATTGCTACAGTAAGTCTCATTGCTACAGTAAGTCTCATTGCTACAGTAAGTCTCATTGTTACAGTAAGTCTCATTGTTACAGTAAGTCTCATTGCTACAGTAAGTCTCATTGCTACAGTAAGTCTCATTGGTACAGAAATGCTCTGACTCATCTAGCTTAATAAGACATCATTGGATTGTTTTGGTAAAGATTTACCAAGTACATGTGAATAAGTACCATACCCCTTTGATTGGAGGGATTCATTATTCAGATTTTCGTAGGCATGTAGCGGGTAAACAGTGCGATCTCTTTTGTGTAGTTTGAGGTTGCTGTTGCTGATGTGGGGGGACCAGCTACAGTGACTCTGATGAAGATAGTAGAGTCCACAGTGGTTGATATTGATGACACAGTGCTACTTGATGTCCATAGCGTTACTTACTCTGGCATAGAAGATGAAGTTGAAGGTATTTATTTGAATACGGACATTTTTATTTCTCTTAGTTGAGTAATTTTGCTGTTAATGGTAGTTTAAAAGAGGAAAACTGCGTGGTGGTGTGTATTGCGTTTTTGATATACCATAGTGGTGACTTTCACCTTATTATTTTTGCATTGCCGTTTCTATTGAAATGTTTAAGACTTGGAATGAGTTGAAATGGTTAAAAGGCAGCATCAGCAGTGTATGTGTGTGGTCTAGAACAATTATATTTATATTTGTTGTTGGTCGATTGTTTTGTTTGAATTTTCAAATCTCAGCAAGTTGAGTAATCTAATATACAAATCTATGGGATGTACTTCAGCTAATGGAGATGCTGTATTCAACAAAGTAACTTTGTACCTGAAGAAAATTGCTAACATTGGTTTTGAGGAAAGTCTGTTTAGAGTGAGGACCTTCGTTATTGCCCGAGAAGCGACAACTCCGGACCTGCTCTATGCTGGAGTCACTCAATGGGTTGATGTGAGTTAACATTCTTATCTATGCTAAGATTTTATGCCACTTTGCTGCTAACTATACTTATTTTATGGGCTTTCTTGTGCACCATAGAAATATTTTAGCTAAATTAAAAAGGACTCAAAGGAGGACAATTTTTCTTCATGTTCAAAATTGAATTATTTATAAAAACAGTTAAAAAGTCGTCCAGTTGCAACCAATGAAAAGTTTGAAGATATATTTAGCTGTTTTCCTGATACTGATTAGAATGGAGATTGTGGATAAAAATGCTATGCTTTTCCTTGGAATAAGTAAAGATTTGTGATGATTGAACTGACTTACTAATTATAGCGTTAGTTTATGCTAAACAAAGCTGGCTGGCTGCGTTTGTCCTAAGCAAATTATTTTTAAAAAGTCATCTCCTGTATTTGTTATGATATACAGTAAGAGTTTAGTTGGGTCATTTTTCTCTCTATATTTTTTATAAGTTCAGGGTTTTGCGCATTTGTTAGTGCCTATCAAGTTTAAATAAAAAACTCACTATATCTGCAAAAAACATCCTGACAGTAAGGAATTTTAAGTGGGCTAAGAACCTTCATTGCTGTACCATAAGAGCGATGAAAACCATCCAAATGCTCCTCCTAAAAAACTAAGATTCCTGACCGATTCAAACTCATGACCTATCGCTTGCTATGCCGGTGCTCTAACCACAGCTGCTCCTACCTACCAATCTTAAATGCTGATTATTATGTTACTAATAGGTTGCAGTTGACTTTGCTGGAGAATACACGTACACTGCATCTGCTCAGCTCACTTATGCAGACTCTTATGACAACTATGATGGTGTAAGTATCTGTTTACTAATCCATGGTGCAGCAATATTCTCTATACTATAGTTGATAAATCTCTCGAAAATCTCCAACAGTTAGTTCTTGATCAGCCATTTTAATCACTCAGATTGAGCTAAACAGGGTCTGCTTTTAGCTCAGTATTTAAATGTTTGTTCTAACTTTTGCTTACATTCTGTTTTCCATGGCAACTACTGAAATATTTTTATGAATAGGTATACATTTTGTTTTTATTATTTTATCAACCAAGTTTATTTTGATTGATAAAGTGATAAAAACAAAATATTTCTCGTATGCCTATTTATAATTAAATTGCTAGCCTGCAAAGATATATTTGAAATAGTTTTAGTTGAAAATGTTATTGTAATAATTTCTATTTATAGAAGGACTGGCAGCCTAGGAAAGAGCTGACCTTAGCTGAAGGATATGACACCAACTTAGTGCGCCTGGGTGGTTTGCTCAAGTATAATGTTGCTGTCAATATACCGTACAGAACGTCAGCTCCTGTCAGAGTTGCAGCTGAGAGTCTCACTCCATCCATTCAGGTTTGCACCTTGCCATTCTGTGTGAATAGTAATGGTGCTGTGTGAATAGTAATGGTGCTGTGTGAATAGTAATGGTGCTGTGTGAAGTAGATTGTAAGGAAAGTGCATCCAGCCACCTGGTTGTTTCTTGCACTAAAAGTGAACCGTGCTATTTCGAGAAAATACTTGCTTCTATATCACTTGTATGTAAGCTGGTGTTATTGCTTGCTATTTCTACCTAGTATACACCGTGCAGTTACGAGTTTAATTTTGTGTTTAGATATGCCAAGTGGCCCTGACTCACATGGGCGATGCCATAGTGAACTATTACCCACCCAAGTATACTGATGCTCAGGTTGAATATAATACTACTGCTATGAAGGTGGTGTCATCGTACAACTCTATACCAACAGTCACCAGCTTTGGTAAGTTGCACTCTTTGCTCTCATGACAGGGCGACTCTAAGTTGTACTATAAATGTAGTACTACTCTAGCTTTAGTGTAATTGTCAGTAATACTACTCTAACATTAGTATAGTTGCTAATAGTACTACTCTAACTTTAGTACAGCCATCAATAGCAACACTCCTAGAAATGACAATGGTAAAAACATTCCCCTATAACCTTACAGATTACGCACCTTTCAAGTTGCATTAGTACACAGAAACTAATCCTTGCTTATGTAGTCATATAATTTGTACAGAGCTAGCATCTGGTGTGCCCCCAAACTCCAATGCCCTAACAGTTTACTTTTTATCAAGGTAGATTTTCAGCTATTGTGTGCCAAAACAGCCATTAATCTGATGAGTCACAAAGAGCTGATTATCATAAACATTATCATTACTTGTCAAATTTTAAGATCATATTTACAATTAAAATATTGCAGGTTATGGTGACTATGTTGGTGACACTTCGGATGCGTATCTAAACTACACAGTTGTTCTAATGCTCTCAGACACTGCTGTCGCTGGTCAAGTCTACGACTTTTACACGGAGATTCAATTTGGGCAAACAGAACTTTCTTTTTGGTCTCCGCAAGTTAACACCAGCGATGGTGTTCCAGATATGGTAAATAATATATATATATATATATATATATATATATATATATATATATATATATATATAAAATAAAAGTAATGAACGATAAAATTTGATTTAAAACACTTTATTACTACTAGTTTCATGTGCATAGAATGTACACAATCTTCAGATAAAATGTTAACAGATAAAATCTTAACATTTTATCTGAAGATTGTGTACATTCTATGCACATGAAACTAGTAGTAATAAAGTGTTTTAAATCAAATTTTATCGTTCATTACTTTTATTTACTCTGCTCTGCACTGCATTGAGCTCTCTTTAGTGGTAAACTATACACCATTTTATATATATATATATATATATATGTATATATATATGTGTATATATATATGTATATATATATGTATGTATATATATATATATATATATATATATATATATATATATATATATATATATACATATATATATACACATATATATATACATATATATATATATATATATATATATATATATATATATATATATATATGTATATATATATATATATATATATATATATATATATATACATATATATTAATGTGACAATATTATGTTTGTTTGTCGCAATAAGCTATTATAAGCTCTTATAGATCTGCATTTGAGAATCAAACTTTTGTTGATTTTAGCTTGAATTACCAGTTTTCAACATATTACATCAAATGGAGACATACACCATAAATATAGGTGGATCTGAAGTATTTTACTTTGACATGTATATTCCTCCTCAAACTTCTTATAAATATGATGTCCGTATATACGCTCCCCACTCTGCCTCTATGTTCGGTGAGTTTTTGAAGTCATACCATAGAAAATATAAGTTATTTACTCTTTTAAGCCAAGCCTTTTACATTTTACACCTTGTTTGTAAATACTGCAAACATTGTTACCCACTTTCACTTTGCTTGCAATGATATTGAATAAATGCTGATTTTATTATTTTGTGTTCATTCAACTGTACTAGATAGTCTTTGTCTTGCAGGTGAATATGAGATACTAGATGCTTTTATAACCTCTGCCGGCTCTGACCTGGCCTGTTTCAATGCTTACACAGCAGAGGTGACAACTCCAAATACTGCAACTAGTGAAAACCTTGCTAAATTTGCTATTGGCTTTGTGCCAAATGTAGCAGTTGGGGAATTTATTCCAGCAGATGAAAATAAGGTAAGAAAGTACCTTGTTGGCAAAGTTTGAAAATTCTTTAATCAGTAAAATATTTGGCACAGTCTATATAACAATACACTAAGTTACTAAGGCTATTTAGAGTAAATCCTTGAAATAAATTGTAGTGAATTGTTGAGTCAACTTGAATGTTGCAGATCCGCTTAGCTGTGCACGTAGCCTTGCTAGCAAACACCACTCTATCACCAGGAACAATAGTACCCTTAACTGTTTCTGTGTCTATCAACGATGGCAGAGACCGTTGGGTAGGAGACCTGGATGTTGAAGTTATCCTTCCAGAAGATGACCACAATGTTGCGGTGAGAACATAACTCTCAGTTCTCATTTACTTAATTATTATACCAGTAGAGAACTGAAGATTAATGCTACATAGTTATATACTGATATACTATACTATTGACATACTGATATACTATACTATTGATATACTGATATACTATACTATTGATATACTGATATATTATACTACTGATTTACTGATATGCTATACTATTGATATACTGATATACTATACTATTGATATACTGATATACTATACTATTGACATACTGATATACTATACTATTGATATACTGATATACTATACTATTGACATACTGATATACTATACTATTGACATACTGATATACTATACTATTGATATACTGATATACTATACTATTGATATACTGATATGCTATATTCGATGGATCAACTGAAAGTCCCCAATGCTTTGTTTCAGCCAACATCCAACATAACGTTACAAATTGATGCTCAGAGTGACATGGTGTTTTCTGTTGGTGAAAATCAGACGTATACTGGTGTGGTGACTGTCCCACCTGGGGTAGCAGTGACAAACCTTCAGGTATGGACTAGTCACTAGTGGTTTAGCCTGTAACTTAACAGGTGCTCAGGTATAACGGGTAATTTTTAAACTCACCAACAAGGTGAACTTTTCTTTTGCTACAAGTCTTAATAATATGTATTAAGTTGCTTCGTCATATTTTCGCAACTTTTTAAAGAGCAAAAATTGTTTATCTAGAGCTGATTTGCTACAAGTTTATAAAATGAGAAAAAATATTCACATTTAGATATTTTTTAATTTTTACTAATTTTATTTGTTTTCTGTTCATTTCCTATTATTAAATTTTTCAAACATAGATAACAGCTGAGTAGCCTCAATAAAAAATTGCTCACGATTTTAGTATTTAAACTTCTATATAATCAACGATTTTTCTCAAAATTTTCTTGAGTCATGGATTTGTTCCAATGTTAGGCCTTCGTAATTTTTATTTTGTTTTTATGAATATTGTTTTGTGTGGTGAATAAACTCCATTTAATTTTAGCTGATAGTTGAAAGCCCACTAGAAGAAGGTGAAGCTCTGTACACAGTGTCTAAACCAATGATGTTATCTTTTGGGTCAAATCTGCAAGAGGCCAGAAAGTACCACGAGTTTTCAGAAGAAGAGAATGACTTCTGGCATTTATATACACACACTGTGGACTTTGGCTTTGTTAGAAACCTGGGTAGGCATGATATTTCAGCTTTTATAGATTATATTATATATTGAAATGCTCTCACTTTATACTCAAAAGTGGGTAGTGCTATAACCATGGCCACAAATTCAAGTTTTTTAGCATTATACAAAGTTCGTGACTCTTGGAGTTACTTGAGTACTCTGGCTTGAGTTTACACACCTTTTAATATGCCTTGGTTAAAAGTTTAGTTTCTTTCATTGTGAAGGTGTGTACCATGGTACTCTATTCTGTGCTGACGAGGGGACAATCCCTGAAACAGCTGCTGTACACAGATTGAGTTATATATATATATATATATATATATATATATATATATATATATATATATATATATATATATATATAGGCCGAAGCTTTTGCCATGTATATATATATTATGATGCTTGTAGATCTGTCAGGTATCAGTGATTTCATCAATGAAACACTCGATGAAGATAACAGAATTACTTTCGAGTTTAGCATAAGACTCATGGACCATATCACTCTTAAAGATGGGCACCAGTTTGAAATGATAGCTTATGTCAAGTACAACACCGAAAATGTTACGGCCGAGGGTGACACCATCCTTACTGTACATGCCCCTGTTGGAGACACCACACTATTTGATTGGAATGTCATATCCACTCTTGATGAAAATCAAACTTATGTCTTATTTGAGTGAGTGACTTCCTTTGCCTGAAACTTGTACATTTCAGTCAATTATCAAACTAATATACTTGATGAAACTAATTGTTTTATCATTCAAACTCAGACAGATGAATAGAATTTTGTCATCAGAATTTTTCATAATCATTATTTTTTCTTCTAATTTTCAGCTCCGTTTTGTCATTTCAATTGGAGATTGGTTTAAACCCGGACAGTAAGAGGTTCCCAGAGAACGTGACTGTACTGTACAGAGTTCCAAAGTTCAGTGCATTGGTCCCAGGATCTCTTAGCTTTTCTGGTTTAGACAGCGCCTTCACCTACTCTTCAGAAGTCAATGACGACGGTCTCCAACTTCACGTGAGTCACCGGCAACCGCGATGTCTTTTTATAGTCTTTTACTAAAGCGAAAAGTATTTTCAGTTTTATTTTAAAATCTAGAAATAATTTTTAATTTATGTAGCACTTTTCAAGAATAATATTAATCGATTGTATATCAAATGTTTTCGAAAATGTGTCATTTTCACAATTATGACACATTATGACACCTTTGTGTAGTTTTTATATTTTGTAAATCTTCATAAGCCATTTAAGCGATTCTTCAAGTTCAAACTCTGCTATTTGTCTGTTCAGTTATTGTTGAACATTATTTTTTGAAAAATAATTTCATAAACACTTGAACTTTATTGATAGCACTAATTTTAATCATGGCTTGTTTTGACAATGGCGAGAAACCTTAATTATCCCTCTGTATTATCTCTTTATATTATCCTTCTGTATTATCCCTCTGTATTATCTCTTTATATTATCCTTCTGTATTATCTCTCTGTATCATCTCTTTATATTGTCCTTCTGTATTATCCTTCTGTATTATCCAGTGGAACAAGCTGAGGTATGGAAATGATGCACATGTAAACTTCTCAATCACAGTAGACCCTGACAAGTATGTAGAATTTGGGCTCCTTAGCAAGTATATGTTGGTTCCGGTAGACATTCAGTACTACGAGGAAGATAAGAGTAATATCGGTGTAATCACTGAGCTCTATACCAGTGTGAAGGTTTTAGAGATTGAGTTTTATATACCAGGTGCGTTCATTTACCATCTCAGTGCTGGACAAGTTCAAAAAAATTTCATTGTTATGACATCATATGATGACACTTTTTAATTAGCTTTTTTTAATAAATTTCCTTTTTGTATTAGGATAACGTTTTTGTTCATATTTTTGGTTATTTCATCATCCATTAAATCACATCAATTCTAACATAAACCGACTATAAGAAGCGATGAACAAAAGTTTATTGAAATGTGGTGTTTAGTTCAACAAACTCACTGTTTACAATCTAAAGGCAAAAGACTAATCATAATTAATGTTTTACTTGGGGTAAAAATGAGCCCGTTCTGTTGAAAGATGCAGCTATTGAAACATACCTTTATTATTTATTGTAAGATTATCAAACAATGTTAGCTTGTTATACTTGGTATTCTCATCAGTCAAGTAGCATTTTGACATTATGATTTATACTATGTTTGCCGAAATTATTTTGCCCTTTCCCTCAAGACTGAGCAAGTTTGTTTTACAATATTGTTTACTGGTTGAATTATCTTTTAACAGAGTGTTTGGATCCACTCGGAATGAAAGATGGCACAATTAAAGACTGTCAAATTTCCTCATCAATTGAGTCGGGAGCATATACTGCAGTTAATAGCAGAGCTGATGGCAGCAGTGGCTGGATGACTGTTGATCGAAGTCCTCCATTCTTTCAACACGAGTATATTCAGGTAAAACCATAACCTTTTCTACTTCTGTTGTTTGTAAATACATCAAGACAACAGTTACTACCTCTATAGAATCAAAATAGTTGCCATCAAAGCCTAATAGCATACATCAGTTGTGACTTTCTGCTATAATTTATTAGGATACAAGTTGCTTCATGTATGTAAACCTCTGTTGAAATTTGTCTGTAAATATGTTACATGCTGGGCTCTACATTATACATATATGGTTATGTCTAGCTTTTTGCTTAAAACATTCATTATATTTGTGAGGATATCAAACATGACGTTTTAATAATTTGTGAACCAAGAACTAAAAGTTGTTGTTGATTTTAGATAGATTTAGCATTGTTTTAAAATTAGTACTTGAGCCTCAAATTTTCTCTTAGTATAAGTCAAGTTTTTTTAACTAGCATACAGTAATATGTGATATCTTGTCATCTTGAGGTATGTTCATATAGTATACACACGAATTGATAGGTGGATGTTGGACACAAAGTTAGAGTCACTGGTGTCACTATCCAGCCAGTTAATGATGCAGAAGCACACCGGGTTACATCATTCAAAGTACAATACAGCTGGCTTGGGATTCTATGGGAATATGTGAAAGAGTCTGGTGAAGAAAAGGTAAGATAATCCTAATCATGTTCTTCCATTGTCTCATAGAGATTTATATTATTGGTTTTAGAATCAACCAAAATTCAAGGTACAGGGTTATTAGCTCATGGTGTTTACTGGAAGTTAGAAAGTAGTTTTTATTTAAGTTGTCAGAAAAAGAAAGTTGTACTTTTTCTTGTTGAGATCAAAAGTAAAAGCAAGTAAAGTTGTGATCTGCTGTTGGTCAGAATTTAAATTTATTATATTTACTTAAAAAAACCAACTTGATCTTTATTTCTATGCATTAGCAACTATGCTAACCTTAAGAATATAAAAAAAGATGTTTATCTAGTAAAGAATCTGATGCTTAAATGACAAAAGAACCATTTTTCTCAACTCTGCAAAATATCCAGGGTTTAGTCTGCTGCGTAAATCAGCTAATTTAGTAGAATTAAATGAGTTAGATGAGCAGACAAGCAGTAGAGTGAGTAGATTCCTTTCTGTATTGATTCAACATTCATCATCATCAATTCTTTCTCTTGATAGTTTTAAGGTCAACATATTGGAATCAGCTAATTAATCGTCCACGTTAGCTTAGCCTAGCTTAGCTTTTAAACTCATTGCCTTCAACAAAATTACTTTATTTTTTACTCATTTGTTACTTAATTTGTCTTTTGTATTTCGTCATAAGTACGGTGAATTATATAAAACATCTATTAAATGCATAATACTCCTGATAATATTTTATCAAAACTAAAACTTTGAGTAATGGTCATGTTGTTACCTTTTAAAGCTATGACTCATCTCACCATTTCCTGTTTTTACGATACTTGAAGTTGGCCAACTGCTCCGACAAACTCCAAGGAACGGTTACTAAATCTTGATTCACGCATTCAGCATATGTTTAGGTGTTCACAGTGAGCTGGCCAGACGTGGTGACATCTGACACTTCTGTGCTGGTGGAATTCTTAGACTTGGCATTCTTCACCAGATACATCAGAATAGTTCCTCAGGAGAACAGCAACTCCTCCTATATCCATGCGTTGAGATTTGAGCTTCACGGTTGTCCTTGGCCATACAAGACAGTACCTGATACTTGTGAGTAGCTAAACAGGTTGTAGCAAGTTGTGACAGAAAGTGACTAGTTGTGACAGGCCGTGACAAAACATGACATGTTGTAGCAAGTTGTAGCAGGTTGTGACAGGTAGAAATTTCATTTCAATTTGAGTTCTTACCAGCACTTAAGTCTTTTGAAACTATCTGGAGTACAAAGCTTAAGAAGGTGCTAAATTTTTTAAAGGCATAAATAAGCTAATAACGTATAGTATAGAGCAATATTTGTATTTAAGATATTTACATATGCTCTGTAGGTGTCTCAGTTCAAACTGCATATATGGAAATCATCTTGACTTCTCTTTTGTAGATGATTGTCCCACTAATGACGTCTCTTTCAAGTCATACTACGAGAGACAAATGCTCGCTGTAGAAGACACAGTATACGTCTGTATGATTAGTGAACCCAAGTAAGGGCATTAACTCAGTCCCTCCATAAATATCTCTATAATTACATCTATGTTTACAACTATAATACTTTTGATAATTAGCCCTTTTGCACATGTCAAACTATGAACTGTTGTATGATATACTTAAGATCAATAATAATCTTAACATCATTGCTCCAAGTAGCTGCTTTGTTTACAAATAGATGTCACCTTAGTAACTGCATCTGTTGTAGCACTTTGCCGTACTGTTCCGGAAGTAATGATTTCGCCTCAACCTGGTTCGGTAAGTTCCTTGACCTAACAGCTCCTTCTACTAGTGTTCTTCTTATATCCAAGTAGTGCTATTTGTGTAGAGATACGGTTTATAAAAAATGTTTCCAGAGAATTGAAACCTGCAAACTTTTAGCAAATTAAAAAGTGTAGCTAATGCTTCTAGCTAAACAAATGTATAATTAGTGTATAGAGCATATGCTGCTATGTAAATACTGTATCACAAGGTAGTTGGTTAGTATCATAGCTATATCACAAAGCATATACTACAATAATATTATATGCCATGTTCACATTTCTAGGTATTGATGACAATGTAATGAACATACTTGGGTATGAGACAGAAGGTGAAGCTACTTACGCTCTTGCCAGAAATAGACTGACGACCTTGAGGAGTACAGACAAAGGTCACACTTGGTATGCTAATTTCCTCTAGAACTGTGTTGTATTGCAGAATTTAATATTTTAAAGATTTCTATCTTCTGTTTGAAATATTTTCTGATTGTTTAAAGCCTGTGTTATATACTGATATCCCGACCTCTGTTTCTGTCAACAGGGCAATGGTTGAAGAGAGTGACTTTGCTGCAATGTCTTCTCTTTCCACGTATATTCCATCTCAAGAGTTGTCTTTCCCTGTGCAAGGAGAGACATTTAATGATTATGAGTATACTGATAGTAGCACATTCGCTTGGACAGGTTGGTTTTACTACGTAGAGTGTAGACAATACACTATATTAAACCTAAAATGTGTGTATTGAAAATGAATATAATACCACCAAAACTACTTACATTTGTACAGTATTCATTTTTAGTAAAACCATTGCATTAGCATATTTCACCTTATAAATGGGTATATCAATGCAGTTTAGTGAATACACGGCAGTAATACAGGCACTTGGCTATTTTATTCATTAGTAGAGAAACATATTTGTAAATTTATAAAACTAATTATACATATACTATCCTTTACATCTGCAGGGTATTATAACGCCATATTGATTTTATGAGTTTACCTGTGGTCATAGTTTCCTGCACCGTGTCTCCTGTTGTTAATTTAACCACAAAACTCAACATTATTGATTTATAATCTAGATATTTCTGTATCCCATTAACTATTTATAGCTATGGTGATTTTGGCAGGCGTCGCACATCTATATAATAAATGCTGAATAATATATATTTTTTATGATTCTCTCTGAGGAATTGTTTTCTTTATGCTTACTTGTTTTTGCACCTAACTAAATTTCATATGTACTAGTATAATCTTTTATTTGTTATTCTAGGTTATATATTATGCCAGCCTTCATGTGACTTCATGATATATTATATGCTGTGAGCAGATAATACTGCAGCAGTTAGCATGCTAGTGTATTATTGGTAATACTTGTAGCATCCAATCTGGCTCTACACGCCCGCCCTACTACTGATGCCGGTATTGCTGCCGTAGCTAGTGACGACAATAAAGTAGCTCGATGGGGTACAACCGAGTAGCATCCTTAGTCACAGAAGCCTCTTTTTCATGTAAATAACTATTTGTCAGCTTTTTAATATAATGTGTAGTTCACTTTGATCTTTCAAAATCCCATTTTTAGTTCACACACTGACGAAATGATTCTGATATTAATAATTTTGTGTGATGTAATGTTTTTGTTTAAAGTTTTAACAATTGAAATTTAAAGATTTGGAAATTTTTATAACTCTTTTGTTGCTTTGTTAAATTCAAATTTCTGTCAAGTTCAGACGATAAATTTTTTTAAATTTATAAACTTATAAATTATATATATTTTTATAAAATTGTTAACATGATAATTTTAATCAATAAATAAATGTACCTTTGCATATATGCTAAATAAGTGTTATTCTCTTTAACTCTATTCATATTATTTCATGATTAATCTATAAACTAACATGGCAAACATATATTTTCCCTATTTTCTATGTAGTGTAGCATAGCAACTTTACTCAGAATTGTTATATCAAGAATTGCTGCAAAAAAAATATTCAATGTTTTTTCATTTTTCTGGCCACTGGATTTTTGCCATAGACATGTCATTTCAACATTTCTTTTGAGAAAGATACAAAGCCAATTGTTGAAAAATTGTTTACAGCTGGACTGCTAAAACATTTTGTAAAACTTTGTATTATTAAACTGCTATTTTAAACCAAAATTTTTATTGCAATGCAAATATCTCAATGGAGGTTTGGATTGCTAATCATGCTACTTACAGCTGCAATGAGCCAAAAAAGTGCACCATGTCTATATGCTTTTTATTTATAGTATGCAGTATTAATGTAAAGAACAAATTTAGGCCGCGGCATCAAAACTAGACGCAGGTAATGCATAAAGGCTTTGCCTCACGCCCGTGAGAATCACACGAAACTCGTGTAACGATTTTCATGAGTATGACCAGCCACACACTCATCGAACGAAACACATAATAAATAGTCCATGAATGAGTCTTGCACAAGATACAAACAGCAAAAAATAGCCAAACAGAGAAACGTGGTAGAAATGAAATAATCACTGTTGGCAAAATTCTATTGACCAATCACATGGTGCTTAGCATTGATTGTGACTTTTTGTCCATTATCTTCATTGTGTACACCCAACGAAGACGATTTTGTTTGAATTCCCTCAAATTTTCTCATACGATTGTATTTTCATGACAAATAGACGATTTCGTGTGATTCTCATGAGTGTGGCCCGGCCTTAAGTGGCACACAGATTTATGCATGAGGGAAAGCTCCACTGCGAGAGCTATCTGAGAGGCACAGTGCATTGCCAGCAGAATCCGAACATTACTAGCCAATGATATTTGTGTTTAACTAAATTTACTATTGGCAACAGGAATATTGTTTTCATAGCTACGCCTGCTGCTTTTGCAGTACCTGTAGAGAGAATCTACCTAATTATACAAATCCTGGGGAAGGGAAAAATCAAAACCATTAAAAAGTAAAGCGGAACCATGAAGCAAAGAATATGGGCTAGTTAAATAATAATTTGCAAATTAGATTGCATCTGTAGGCATTTTCTTCACTAATCGATCACCGAATGAAATTCACACAAAATGGCCACTTTTTTCTAGCTTGTGCGGCTCTTCCTTAGCTGCAGTCACACACATATTTATTAATACACAACTGCTTACATATCTATACACTTGGATATTAATTGGTATCAAAAAGAGCTGAAGAAAGCTTGTAATATAATCACGCTATATCACGCCGAGAATGCAGTAGGTATAAAATGTAAAATGGCGATATTAATGTGGCTTTTATTATACAATTATCAGCAAGTTCTTTTGAAAGGATGCTTATATTGATTGTTACTTAGCTGATCAATAACACAGTGTTTAAAACAATTGTATGAATTTATTGAATTTTACGTCATCCTTATTTGTTCTGAAGAATGAATTTTTAATGCAGTATTGATATTTTGTGGTTGTAGATTTGTTAGCAGCTCAGTTTGCTGGACGAGTTGTGTTTATGTGGCAGACATTAGCTTCTCTTCACCACACAACCTTCACCACACTTTTCTCTTGTTCTGGTATTGACGGAAACTGATGTAATGTCGACACGGCAGCTACTACTTCTGGCCGTGCTTGGTCTCATTGTGACACAGGGTTAGTAATGCAAATATTTTCTTCTCAAATCTTCTCTGTACTACTCTAAATACTTTTATATTCTGTAAAAATTAGTGGTAAGACGGTGTGATGTGTGGTAATGTATATCAGCCAATATACTTATATATGTAGATATATTTTATTATTAAGAAAAAGAGCAATTTATTAGGTAGATGTTATTTAATTGTGCTACTATTAGTTTCGTGCTTCTTTAGCACTTCACATTATTGAATTCAAATTTTTGCATCAAGAAAATCAAGATGAGAAACACACTGTAAAACATAATGCAAATATAGTGGTGACTTTGAGGTTATTGTAGGCTTCTAAATATTTTTAAATATATAAGGAAACACAATGTAAACACACAATTTATAGAAAATATAGTTGTTATTGGGTGGTTATTATAATAGGTGTTTGAATATTATTTGTGATATACTATACAAATACATGTATATATATACATCAAGAAGCAGCAAATGAGTATCCCAATTATTTTTTATGAATAGGATGCACCAATCTGCAGTTAGTGCATATATGCAATTAAAATATCTTTAGACTTCATAGATATAGCACCAGCTACATTTTAAAATTTTATTTCAAAATATAGCCAAAGTTACTCCAGGTGGCTAAAGTAACCCCGTTTTACAGTGTGTATTGTCTTGTGTATTGTTTCAAGTCAAGCAGCTAGTTTATCTATGTACTATATTTATTTCAGCAATATTTGCCAAAGATCAAACAACATCAGAAGGAATAGAGACCAAGGTATATGATTATCACACATACAAGACAAGCTGTATTATAATGTATAATAGCTCTGTACTACAATAGGCTTTTGGTGGCTCCTTTGTATTCTGCACTTTATTATTGGTTGACTTAAAAATCGGTTTTTTATTAAACTTGAAATTGATTTTTTAGTTTCAACAGCATAAAAGCATACTTTATTAGGTTTTTGAAACATGATATAAAATCGAAAATTAAGCAAATATAAATTTTAGACCATTTATTGATGTGAAATCTAATATATTTCCAATTCAATCTCATTGACTGACACATACAAGCATGCTTCACGTGTCAATATTATAACTAACTGGATTTGTTAGTGATATTTTTAACTTTGCTGAATTGTTTCAATTTCTACAGAATATACTTTTAACAAAAAATTATTGAAACATGAATATAAATAATTAATCCTAGCATATTGCAGACTTTAATAGAGGTTAGCAAGTTCTAATTTTCTTTTCAGCCTTCATTTGTGAGAAGAATCTATAAATCTTTCATGCACTTTTTGTTCCCTGGTGGCACTAAGGAGAAATTGGAAGATAATAGCTATGACTTGCCTAAAGAGATAAATGATCAAGAATTGAATGCAGATGCTATATTTGATCAGAATAGTATCAAGTGAGTCATATAAATGTTATTCAAAAGATGCCTAGTGTTTCACCCATATAGCATTACTCTTACTGGCTGTATGTTTTGTAGAGATGCAGTGAAACCAGATCTGGAGGAACTTACTGCAGAAGGGTCTACTGAAAATGAGTCTGATCAAGTTACCACAAGTAAGCCAAAGCCAAAAGCAGCTACCCCTCCTACTTCTTTGAAAGACCCAGAACCTTCAAAATCTGGTCCGAGAGAAGTCATTGAGCACAAGCCGAGTGAAGTCGAAACTCCTAAAGGACGTGCAATCAATGGCTTTAGTGTGACGCCCGGACCAAAAGTAACAGCAAATGACAGAGAGCACCAGAGATTCAAGCGCTCTCACGTATGTACCAATTTATTAATATTTGTTGATGGAAGTCAAAACAAATTGTAGTATGTCTTGTGCCTTTGTACCTGTAGTTGTATTGTAGTTTTTGGTTAACTTCACATGCGCACTAGAAACAAAGTAGTTGTGTATATGTGTCATAGCTTCCTTTGATTTTACAACATATCAAGATAAGATCAAACTATAAACTATAGAATCACCGAGTGGTTAGGTATAAATACATTTGAACCTTATACTGCACGCACTCATTGCATTGCGAAAATCTTGTTGATCCATATGTTATAAAAATGATGTACATATTATAAAAAAGGTATATAATTTCACGTTTTCATTTACTTAAATATAGTTTTTAAAATTTAGCTAAATGATGAACTGTATATTTATGTATTTGTATGTTTAGGCTGACACAATTACTGGGCTTGTAATAATTTTTCTCAACTAGTAAGTATTTTAGAGGCAACCATCAATGACGGCTGCTTGTCAAACCTTTAGGCTTTTTATTGTTCAATAACTGAAACTGTTCAAGACATTTTTTGTGAAAGCATGAATCTTCCTTTGTTATTCAACTCATTTGATAGTTATTTTTTCTATAGAGCTTTCAAACCCCATAAACGTTAATAAATTCAATTATTTTGTAAGAGGCAAAACAATCGCTAATCAAATAGGCCTACTATACTAGTGATAGTCAGTAAATTTACTTTAATGACTTGACAAAAAACTTTACAGTCAACCAAAATGTTTGAAGCTACATTGCTTACAATCCAAATATAAAAACACAGCTTTTTTAATTTGAGCTGAATGAAATTGGAAAAAATTTACTGACAATTTGGAAAAAATATGCATTTTACTGCTAATTGTTTGTGGGTTTATATAAAGTTTTATCTTTGATTGTAACATTATTAAGAAATATTTTGTTATCAACTTTGTATATGAATTACACACTTCATGCTTGCAAACTTAAAATTTTAAGCAACTTATCAACAATGTTACTCTGGTAAGGCACAAAGCTTGCAGTAACACCTTATTGCTAATTGGTGAGTTCTTTTGACTTGTGATTTTAGGTTGGAGCTGGAATACCAGACTCATTTGCATTTAATCTAGAAGCCACTGGTGACTTCGCAAGTACTTCTAATTTCATGATTGGTTCTGTTATACCCTACACGCTTACCATTCATGCAAGTGATATAGAAACAGACGTGAAGGTATGATATCACTTCCTACTATTGCATCACTGTAGCATAAAACATACCGCAATATCCGAAATAATCTGTAACTTCTTCAAATAGAAACATAAACAAAAACACATTTGTTGGTTTTCTACAAGCTAGATTCTTATCTTATCAAAAATCGGCTGCATTATTTGCTATATTTTTGTTATTTAAATATTTATATAACTATTCTGTACATTTTATATTAATGCGGTGGTTCTGTGTAAAGCAAAAAAGTGGATTATATTTTTCAGGTGGAAATATTCTCTCAGAGATCAGGAGGAGCATATTTTCGGGTGTCAAATGTGCAGCTAGGACAAATAGGGTCTAATTTTGATAATACATTTAACTCCTCTGAAGTTGTCATACGCTATGACGCCACGTTCGATGACGGCAGGGTAGGATTTACATATCGTAAAATATTGCTGCTGTTCGGGAGATGTGAAACCAACAATGCTTAAACATACATTGAAGTAAAAAATCATGGCCATAAAACAAAATTTTACTTGCCAGTATTTTATTATAGTTTAATAAAAGTTACTATTACTCAAAGGTTTATTTTCATTAGTGGCTTTGAATAAAATAAGCAAGCTAAGCTCAGTCATAAACAATCCAGCTATTTAAAATACAACATTACACAATTATACTAAATAATTCTAAAACGTGAAACATTATTGTAATATAAATACAATTTATGCCATGACAATTTTTTGCATACTTTTAGTGGGACTACGTGACAGTAGATTTGGGCAACATATTGAACAGTGCAGTTGAAACTACAGATGAAGCAGCCAGTAAGATTGAAGTGAAGTTTGAGATGCTGGCTTTACCCCATGACAACCTGGTTGTTGGCAATATCTATACAGTCAGCGTTGGGGCTATCTATCAGTCTGAGAGCTTCATAGATGTGGCTCAAGATGAACTAACCTACCAAGACTTCACAACGCAGACGGTAATTCTTTCATACAATTCACTAGCTAGCTGTGCACTGCATTAAATATGATCCTTCTAATAATAGTTTAGAGATCATATAAATGATGTAATATACTCGCTTACTACATTAATCAACCATTTTAGCTTTTCTAAATTATAAATAATTTTCCAAACTTTAAATTATTTTAGTAATATTATTCCTTGCATAATCACAGAAAATTTAAACAAAGTTAAAGTTGTAGTAGTTTTTGCAACATAAACTGTGAGTCTAAATTAACATTTTCAACAGGAGAACGTTCCAATCTCTAAAATGAAATAATTGTATTTAAGCCAAACTTTCAGCCAAAATGTATGACCTAAAGCTAAGTAAAATTCTTCATCTTTGTACTGAGCAGTAGTTTTGACAACTCATTGCAGGTGGTAGACCCACTTTTCTCAATCAGTGGTCCCAGTAGCCTTATCATGGGTGTCACCGGAGTTTGGACTATTGAAGCTGTTGTCTATGATCTCTACAGTGACATTGCTCTAGATGTTCTTGCACCTCTCCATGTCCCAGGAGCCATGTCTATTGATAGTATCTCAGTTATAAGCGTTGGTAAGTAAAACATGTCAGAGCTCCATTGTTAGGCGGTACTTTTGTAGCCTGGAAACTAGAGAAAAACTCACTTTTGTTCCTTTAACTTTAGGGAAACTGCAAAAGGGTGTGTAAGAGTATAAATGTGCTTTTATACTATTTTTTATACTTGTGCTGTCATTGCTTTTTCAAGGACAGTTTTTTATTATTTGACATACAGCTGATGATTGCAATCATATATTCACTTTTCCCATGAACTGATCTTTAATGGATATACTTTTCAACCTAAAAAACCAGCAAAAATTTAAAAAAAACAACCTGTAATATTTTGGGCATCTAATTGAAACCTAATATTCTCTGACAGAGATAGTAGCTTTAAGGTTAGAAGCTTTTTAGTCAAGAAAACATGTTGGTGAGTTTGATTAACCCATGACTTTATGTCTAAATTCCTTTACCAGCTGCTTTACCTGACACTTTCTGAAATAGTAGATGAAAAATTGATGGTTTTAGTATAACTAAATAAAATGTGAAAGATATTTTAGCAAAGTTTCAAAGTCTTCAAAATGTTATATGTGCTTGCTAAAGATAAAGTTATTTCTTAATTTATAATTTGGCAATCAAGAGAAAATCTATAGAATATTTTTTGTTCAATATAGTATGCATGAACTAATTAGCTGTAGGTTTATATGATGGTTTCTATGGCTAATATGTGACTCGGTGTTAATATAACAATTGCAGGAGAGTATTTTCAAAACTCTGCTGTTTCTGTTGATGATGGAGGAAACTTTACCAAAAATAGTTACGAGAACTACGGAGATTATGCGAGGTTGTCTCTTGGTACCATCATTAACTCAGGTAAAGTAACTATTTTTTCATACTGTATATTCCGTTATACTGTATATTCCGTTATACTGTATATTCCCTTATACCCCATATTCCCAGATACTGTATATTCCCTTCTACTGTATATTCCCTTCTACTGTATATTTCCTTCTACTGTATAGTCCCTTCTACTGTGTATTCCCAGATACTGTATATTCCCTTCTACTGTATATTTCCTTATACTGTATACTCCCTTATACTCTTTTTTTTCATGTACTTTATTGTTTTGTCTGGTGGAAAGTTTATCTGATAATTCTACCCTAAAACAGTTTTCTTTAAGATATTAGGGCCAATTACCTAAAAATCAAACCCAAAACAAGTTAAATGTAAAAAAACTGAATGCCTATGAAGCTGTTAGCAGGTAATATCAACATCTTGACGGTTTATGAATGTAAAAACGGTATGGTCTACACTCTACATTAAACGCAATCACTACTCAGCATAGTATACTACCCCTTTATTTGTAGACATTGCTTTGCAAGAAGTTGAGCGTCAAGTAGAATTAGCTAAAATAGCTTCTTTCTTACTAGCTTGTGTAAGCTGGTGCAACATGTTCATCGATGAACTCAATAGATTTTATACGTATTGATTAATTTTCGTAAAATAATTGGTAATGGTAACAACAATATAGATCAATACATTAACATAACAACAAATCATGCCGACTAAGCAACAAATGCATTACTTACAGCTACTGATCTTTTTCTGAATTATTGATTTGGGAGGTCATCATGGTGGCCAGCAGTAAACTGAGCATGTGCTACATATTTGCCTAATTACATTAATAGAAATTAACGAACATTTAGAGTGGAGTAATAGATGTGCCCTCACAAACATCATAACCATTTTTAAACTCCATATAACTATTAATTTAAAGTTATAAACTTTAAAACAATATTTCAAATAAGTTGTAGTTGATTATCAAACAATGTTTTTTAAAAAACCTCTTATATTTAGTTTGTTGACTAGTTAACTGAATAAAGTCTTGTTTTTAACAGGTGGTCTAATTTAGAAATTCATGCTTCAATTTAGTGCAAACCGACATGAGTAAACAATTTTCAAGTTCACTGTTTTAGCAGTTTGTTGATTTAAGTTATGTATTAAAATAAATTAACAGTCACTTCAATGTAGAAACATGCAATGGATCTGTCTCTTGAAGGCTACCATGCTGGTGACATAGATGAAGATAAAAGCAAGATAACTTTTCAAGTGGCCATCACGATGCTAGAACACGACTTCAATGAAACCGGCTACACTATAGGCTTTACCATCTGGGAGAAAGACATGTCTAAAGTGGAGATCATGTGGGCATCTCAACAGGAAGTTGAGGCTTTTAATGATACTCTCCCAGAACTGGTAATAAATCCTGGTTGTAATGATTTGCAAAGGTCTTGTTTGATAAGACTGATATTATAGATGTTTAATATAATCATAACGTACATTGGATATAAAGCTATTTTAGAATATTAGCATTGTGCAACAAAAATATAAACGACCAATTGTATCTGTAAGCTCAATGAACCAATAGGTCAATAGGTCAATCTATTTGCACTCTCAACAAAGTGCAGCACTGTGCAATTCTCTCTTTTCATAAAAATAGTTTCATGCTAAAGTCAATAGTTAAATATCAAAATTAAAGAAAGGAGAATTCTAAAATAATTTTTTGTTGTTTGAATGAGCAAAGCAAGAATTGAAAAACTTACCTGAGCAGTAATGAAAGAATATTTTTGAGCTAATAACTTCTGTTCGAGAGTAAACCTAAATTTAGCTAAGTTTCATGAAAATAAAGCTAATTCCTTTTGCTTGAATTAACATTGAATAAAGTTGAGTAAATGTGTTGTAACTCTTTTTCCCAAACTTTAGGTATAAATAAAAACTTAGTCCCATGCTGTGTTACATTTGACTGTGAATTATCAGAATTTGAATAACAATATTTTGCATACACATATATTGTAGAGTATATTATATTGTAATGGTATTTAATACATATTTTAATGAGTCTATCCTAGATAATTCACACATACATTAAGTGCCTTTATCTTTATACATTTCATAGACTACCTCGCCTTCATTTACATGGCAACCCAGCGCCGAGACAGTAGAAAGAGACGGAAGATTTGGTGTGGTTCTTAACATGAGTATCCCAAGCCAGAGTTCTGCAAGATATACTGTATATATTTCAATAATTATCATCATAACATTGACAACACATGTATATAAGTTGTGCTTTTATTATCAGTTTAACAAATAAGTAATTTAAATACTAGTGTCTCAATAAGATTCCACTGTTTATATGGCGTAGGTAATGTGGCAAGTACAGTCATATTCTACATGTCACTTTGTATGCCTTACAGTTAGAGGCTAGTATTCCAATGAGCAACGCCAGTGATTCCCCAACTATGGCCATTGAGAAAGTGAGGATCTCCAGAATTGGGTTCAACATGCCTCACGTCATTTATCAGACACAGACCTTTGTAAGTGTGAGCGGTCTAGGTGTGCACATGTAGCTCATATTAGTAGTTCGGAAGATGGGATGATTTTTAAAGAGTGTGCAATAGCATTGAAGTCTGAAGATATTTGTAGTTGTTTCAATACAAACTGTCTCGTGCGGTTGCTAGTATAGCATAAACTCCCACGATAGTAATCTACATAAAATTTGTAATCTACTTAAAGCTTTTGGAGAGTATTTCACAACTACAATATATGCAGCCTCATATTTAAAAAATCCTTAATTCCACGTTTATTTGTCACATTATTTGGCTTGGAATGCTGCTCCTAGCTATTGCCAGCTCAAATAACTCGTCTCTCGGACTACTTACAGGACGGGAATGACGCTGATTTCATTTCCTGGGATCTCGGAATCCTAACAAATACAGGCCAGAGAACTGAAAATAGTGATGATGACATACTGCAGGTAAAAGTAGTGACTATGACGTACTACAGGTAGCTACAGGGTCACCTGATGCTTTTGACATCTGATGCACTGAGGTGCCTTATGCTTCTTAACAAGTATACTTGTTAAGAAGCATTGAAGAAACTAGGTGTATAAATTGGCATGCTTGGAATAAAATTGAAAATTTGCCAGATGCTGTTTCAGTAGAGCAATCTCAAATAATAGTCACACCGGGTGTATTCCATAACTAAACCCCCTGTTTGTTTAAAGTCATAACCTTGGAAGACTCTTGATAGTAAGGGCTTTCAAGTGGGATGTAGCACAGAAGTAATTCTGATTGGACCCGTTGCCTAATAACATCAGCAACAGGTTTCACTGAGATTCGAATCTATGGACCTGCTCTTACTATGTCTGCACTTCAATCACGAAACCATGCAGCTGTCCCCTTCTCCATCTTCCCCGTTAATTATATCCCACACATGCTGTGTTTATGCTAATGATTTCACTGCTTGCAGTTTGAGATCAGAATCAGAATAGCGGCTGCATCTTCTGAAGACTATGCATCGGGAGACTCCATGCCTATTAGCCTCGGTATGAAGCACGCAGAGAACTACTACTGGGTGGGGCGCACTAGCATTGTTGTTACTGACGATAAGATTGAATATGGCGGATCTCAGGTAAATTAAAGCATATCGGATGGTTTTAAAAATAATTTTGAGGAAATAATGCACTCGCAGGCATGCATAATATTATTTTGATTTACTAAGACATGATCAGTCACACATGTTTTCAGCTTTAAATAAAGTGTCTGACTTACACAGATTAAACAGCCTGAAAATTTATAATATTATATTATACTGCATTACATTGAAGTCAATTTTATTGTTTCATCAAAACTCTGTACCTAATATTTTGGTTATATCAAGGTAGTATTTATACTGTCTCAGGTGAACATGTCACACATGTGATATTATTGCAGTATTTTAAAAACAACATAATTTTATAGCTAATTAATGTAGATGATCACAATAACAAATATTGCTTACAAATAAGAATGTATATATGTCCAAACAACGCTAGTGAATGTATGTTGAATAGTATTACAAGAGACAGTCTATTCCAGGTTCCTGAGTTCTCCTTCACCAACGTCATGGGACCAGAAGCTAAGATCTATCCCGGCTCCGCAGCAGTGTATGACCTAGATATGATTGTCCCTGCTGGAGTTGATTATGCTGGCCTTGATGTATGTATTGAGCTATAGGGGAGCGTAGTCTGAATTTATATTGGAATAACTAGCGGCTTATTTTTGATAGACTAGCTTTTATTGGGTATTTCTTGAAAACAAGAGTTTTAAGGTTATGCGAAAAGTAGCATTGCTAGCTATTAATGTTGTACTATTTTATTGAAATGCAGTTTTTGATAGAATATTAAAATGTGAATGCCGATTATTTACTTTAGTTTTGATTTAGATTTGCATCTACTTTGTATAAATTGGTGAATGTCTTAAATAAACTTGAAGTATATTCACAGTTATATTTGTGACTTTTAAAAATTCAAATATTAACATGTTGTGCCTTCATATTGAATTGTTTGTTAAAACAAAAAGCTTTTTCTGTTTCTTATTGCAATTCTTATTTGTGTCAACCAGAAAATTATGCCTTCTCAAGATCCTTGTTTGCTATTTCACACACATTTCATATTATTAAGGTTAGATTTATACAGTTTGATAAGCTGCAGAATGTTGCAGTTTGAAGCCTCCACCTTAAACGACACCTTTGCCACTGAAACAGCTTCTCTGCGAATAATAGACGCAAAAGTAGCCTACATCGGGAACTCTTTGTACATGGATGGAGACATGGAATTTACATTTACCAACTTTGGTGATTCTGCCCGTAAGTAAAGCTACAATTATACTTGACTAATGCTTAAGTTGACTCAGCATGTTAAAGAAGGTGTTGCCTACTGCATGTAGTATGAATAATATGATCTCAATGTTATATTTACTATGTGTGTTTCAAATAATACAATTAACATTAACAAAAAATTTCTGCAAGTCTAGCAGTGCATTCTAATAGAATACCTCAACACATGGTCAGTAGCAGAATATCTTGCACGCAGCCTATTATCAAGACAAAGTAATTATTTCAGGTGATGATGAGAAACGACCAATATACACGCTGCTCACTGGCACCATATCAAGACTCACTAACCTCAAGTATGAAAATGTTGACAGATATCAAGATATGGACTCTAAGCTACGTATCAGACTAACTGTAGTAGCTAGAGGCCCATCTCACCTCACCAATGAGGAGGTTTACTGGACCGAAGTAAGCACACCATTACGATATGTAGTTCCACCTCTTGTTTTGGTTCTAATTTGATGTCTCTATTTGCTCTTTTACTATAAATATGCAATTATATAGGTTTGCTTTGTTACTACAGTACAATTTATTGCCATCACATACGGTGAAGCAGGTTTAGGGATTCGTTTTGTACTCTACAAAATTTTTCTTTTTGAAATTACAGACTACATAAGTTCTAAGTGTTTTAGATACCTTTTAGGTCACACTGAGCTTTGCGGACAGATACATTTATGCTGCCAGAGCTGGAGTTGAGTATGAAGAAGTAACTCAGGATTTCTACACCAACACTCCAGGTGAAGTGGTGAGTGAATCTCCTTACATTACTAGTTATGGCTGGTACTTATAAGTACATGCAGTGACAGATATATTATAATCAATACTATTTTTATTATATTTATCAGAAATTGGTTATAAAAAACATGATATTTATTTAGGAAAAATGGCAGCCAACAAGAATATTTGAATTGAAAGAAGGAGAGACTAGTAGCGTGCCGTATGGAAAACCCATCTTTTACAACGCGACGATTGGCATTCCATACAGGACTGTGTCTTCTGCTTTTGTTGAGATCTTTAGCTCTGATACAGCAGTGCAAGTAAGACTGACGCTTTACAATAGACTGGCTTTTAATTGCTAAGTTTCAAAATATATCAAATTAGAAAATTGTTTTATATATTTAATTAAGATATTAATCTTAAAATAAAGTGCGAAGGAGTGTACATTTTATGAAATATGCAAGACTGATAGAATTTTTTACAAAGCTAGTTAGAGATAATAAAACAGTAACTTAATATGCCATTTGAAACAAATTACAATAAATGATATATAAATTGTGTTTTTGCACACTACTACAGTAATCAAATGTGACAGTAATTTATTTCCATTTCAATTCATTTTACTAGGTTTTATAATTTTATCTTTTAAGATCTGCAGGGTAAAATTTTTGAATGCTGCGGAAAATCTGGTTGACTTCCAATACTATCATCCACACGTGGTAAAAGGAGATGTTGTTAACGCAACCAATCAAACTGAGCGAGACATTGCCTCTAACTACAAGGCAGCCGTGTCAAGCTACGGTGAGTAGGAAAGCACTAAATGTAATAAAACAGTCTGGTAGAGTTAAAAAAGAGATGTATGAATAATTTTAGCAAAGAAGCTTTCTAAATTTTATTCTCCTCAAAACTCAATAATAATATCTGCTAACAGTGACATTTAGCCAAGCGATTAGTTGAAGTTTCAGAGTGAATTGGTTTAATACCTACTCTAAAGTACAAATATTGTTTTTATAACCCACCACAAACATACACATATGACTATTATATGCACACTCTATGACTATTATATACACACACTATGACTATTATATGCACTCTATGACTATTATATACACACTATGACTATTATATACACACTATGACTATTATATGCACACTATGACTATTATATACACTCTATGCCTATTATATACAAACACTATGCCTATTATATACACACACTATGACTATTATATACACACACTATGACTATTATATACACACACTATGCCTATTATATACACACACTATGACTACACAGGTTATGACTACTTTGTGGGAGATGTCCGGGATTCCTATCTCACATACGAAGCTGTGATTATGCTGAATAAAAATGCCCAACAAAACACAACCTACTCGTTCAGGGCTAAAATAGAGTCAGCATCCCTCGCTGACACATTCTACCCAAACATCACACTATCAGAGGAGGCAGTGAAAAATGTATGTCTGCGAGATGTTGTTCCATGTTTCATTAATGTACTGCATTATATTATTTTGGGATTCAAGCCCTCTTTCTGAAATAGGATTTTGCCAATTATAGTCTAATTTTATCAATGATTTTTAATCAGAATATTTTATCGTCTAGAAGAGTCAGGGGGCTTGTAGGGCAATATCCTGTAATTGTTATGACCATTTGTTAATGTTATCTGTTTACCAGGAAGATTTACCTGTGGTCAACATCAACAAGTTCACAGATCTGACAGCTGATATAAACCTTGGGGGTTCAGAGCTCTACTACTTTGACATCTATGTTGCACCCAGAACCCATTTCTACTACACACTCAACATCTTTGCTCCGTGGAACAGCACTTTTTATGGTAAGTCTTGACTAGTACATTATTTCTCATTGATAAGTAAATGGCTGATATGGTGTGGTTTTTGTTCCAGGGTTGTATTTACTTTTAGCGCAACGAGAATTATTTTTTATTAAATAGAAAGACCAAATTATCAGAATCATGTCTTGGCTTCCAGGAAAAGTTAAAATGTTGTATAGAGGTAGGTGCAGTAATGGAGAAATTGAGAAAACCCTGTGTTCTAGATTAGAAATGTAGGAAAGGAAGTTATATTCTCACAAGCATTTCAACCTGAGCTCAAACCAAAATTTAATAATAAGATTAGATAACTTAGGCTATCTCAATTTCTCCACTACTGCTCCTACAGTAAGTGGTTGTATAATGGTTTTATTAGTTACTAATTTCTGGTTATACTAAAGTTTTGTTGAAAACAAAAGCATAGTTAAACAAAGTTTGAGCTGTTGTGTTTACATAAAACTTAGCAACATTGTTGCTGATACTGGAGGAGATGTAAAATTACACGGTTCAAACAAAATATTAAGTTGCCATTACCTACAACTGTTGGTTTGGTTCCTCACCAATAAGTGGAATGCATGCTGTGCGATCTATCAGACATCAACTTACATATATTAATGTAAATCTTTGATAGAAATTTCTTCCTCTTCTAGGAAAGTATGAGCTGCTGGAGGTCTATGTCCTCTCAGCTGGAGAGAACTTAGCCTGTTATGACTTCCATCATACTACTATCAATGTAACAAAGTCCAGCGACAATGACTCTCCTTTCAACAACCTTGGAGTCGTCAATCTGGGATATCTTCCCAGTCTTGGAGAAGTTAACACAGAAACTAGAGTAGAAGCAAACAGGGTAGGATTTTTCATTTGAAGTAACTTAGATTTGATGCATGAAATTGGTGTATTGTTGATTACATGCAAAATTATTGCTCAAATACTAGACATAAGGCTGTACAGTACTCATGTTTTTAGATTATAGGCGTAGCTTTTGCAAACACATAATTCTCTCATAATATTTATATACAATAATATTTTTGAGCATTTGAACTTTGATCTTTGGAATCAAGACTAGAAGTTATAGAATATTAGTGTACAGCAACCCTGGTGCACAATGCTGCCAACAACATAATGTTTGGACAATGATGTTGTAAATTATATATTGTATATTAAGGTTTCTTCATGAACCACATTATTTCTAAAGGTTCAGGTTCAAGTTGCAAACTTCTAGACTATATGACATTATTTTACAAAAGAGAAAGATACTTCTTTCAACTTGCTGATCAGTAGATGTGATACTCTCAGATAGTATACCGCATGTATAAATCTTATACTATTGCTATAATCTTACACAGCTAAGAATCGTTGCCCATGTCGGAGTGTTGAGTAATAGCACTGACTTAGTTGGAGAACTTATTCCTGTGGCTGGCACTGTTGATATTAGTGGAGAACATCTGTGGGTGGGATACATGGATAGTACAGTAGTAGATGAAAGTTCCACCCTTAATGACAATGTGAGTGACTACAACCCAGCTTTGTATTGGTTGTTGCTTGACATGTGCAAGCAGGTTGTTCTTCTAGCTGTTAGGACTAGGACTATGTGCTACATGCTAGCCTGTAGTAAATGAGTATCATGTTTCACTGTGATATTCAGTTTAGTTATATTTATAAGTTCTCAGTTTAATTTCCATGATTCAGCAGGAAGTAATATCTGGCTACGTCTGCAATGATGTCACATATGTCGTTAAAGTTCTAGTAGCATACTTATCGTTTCATACCTAATAAACTGCAGGATGTCTTTCAAGAAACCAACCGATCTGTTGAGTTGTATATCTACAACGCAGAAGGGGGAGATAATGTTTTATCAGTTGGTGAAGTGCAGCACTTTACAGCAAGAATTACGCTGCCACCAGGAGCCTCCTATGCTGACTTTGCAGTAAGCTACACTCTCAATTTTTAATTTATATTTAAAGATTTTTGTTAATTACTCGCGTATTTTTGTGTTTTTGCGTACTTTGTCTTTTGAATATTTCTTTAGAGTGTTTTTTCTTTGAATTAGCTTACGACAAATTTTTATTTAAGATATCTTGATAAAATAATATCATCTGATATGATCACTTTTTAACTTCCATCAAAACACTTAAGAGTAAGATTGAAACTAAAAGCATATTATACCTTTTATCTTTATCCTTGCTATTTTATTTCAATCTGCAAATTTGTTGGCATGTTGTTTGCCGTCTACACAACAGCAAGCATTCACTTACACACAACTTTGATATTTTAGTTTTCTTATCTGTTTTAAATGTAAAACAATATTTTACTACATTTTTTATTTATCGCTCATAGCAGCAATATTTATATCCAATTATTACACTTAATTCTAGTTTACGTATATCTTGAGTTAATTATGATATTCAGCAGCAGAAGATTAGTTGTGGTTATGAGTCACATTCTTATATGATATAAAATACAGATATAAATACTTTTAAAAAAAAAATTTCTGTAACGCAGACTTTGTTAAATGTCTGAACTTAAAGTTTCACTTGTAATAAGTTTAAGCAATTCACGCAACAGTTAACGATGCATGGGATTATATAAATTTTAAAACTAGTCAAGTCTGCAAAAAAGAAAACATACTACACAAATAACTATAAGGTTTTATATACTCAATTTTTTTTAGTGGTACTAAGTAGAATTTACTAAAAACAATCAAGAGCACACAATAATGAATCCCTTCTCTTATTGTGAAAGTTCAGGTCTCTATTAACCTCTCAACTGAAGCCAGAATATCTATTGTGCTAAGCAATGTCTCAACTCTGCCAACACTTTTGTTGAGATTTTGCTAGATGGGTACATACATTTTATCATAAGTCCAACTTTGTTTTTTTAGCTGAACCTTGAGAGCCATGTACATGATGATGAATCACGGATTAAAATATTCGATGTAGTCTTTGATGATGCTGGCAAGAATGTCAAGGAATTGCGGAGATACCATGAAATCATTTCAACTGCAAACCCCTATGGCATTGACCACATTCAGAAAGTGGATTTCAAGTTTGCAAGGAATACAGGTAGACTCATTAATGAAAAATTCAAAGCATACCGAATATATGATTTTACACCATATACACCAATACACCATATATATATATATATATATATATATATATATATATATATATATATATATATATATATATATATATATATATCTCAATCTGTGGACAGCAGCTGTTTCGGGATTTGTCCCCTCATCAGCACAGAACAGAGTACCATGGCCCACACCTTCGCAATAGTAGAAACTTATAGTTTTACTAAAGCATATTTAAAAGGTGTGTAAACTCAAGCCAGAGTGCTCAAGTGACTCTAGGGGGTCACCTAGGAGTCACGGGCATTGCAAAATGCTAGCAGCTTGAGTTTGTGACCATGGTGAGAGTGCTCAATCATTTAATGTCCTTGCTGAGCATTAATGAGAGCGTAATATCTATATATATATATATATATATATATATATATATATATATATATATATATATATATATATATATATATATATATATATATATATATATATATATATATATATATATATATATTATATATATTAGAAGAAATAAAATGAGATTTGATTAATATAATGGCATTTATTACTAGTAGCTTCGTACACAAGAACGATGTGCACTCATCAGATAAATTAGCCACTACGATTGCTTACAACTATAAATAATGTAATATGTAAATATACACAGAATAAAGCTAGAAGATCAAAATATAACAAACAGGTAGCATTGGAAGTAATTGGCTATATTTATATACACATAGATGCTAGCTTTAATATTTCATGTGAAAGTTTGTTAATTACTTGGATTAATGTTCAACAGATCTGAGTGGAATAAGTGACTATGTGGAACCAGATGAGGACCGTGAAACTGCCAGGGCCGTCTCAGACAATGAGATTAGTTTCAATTTCAGTGTCCAACTCTTGGATACAATGGAGTTTGTGAATGGATTTCAGTTTAATCTGAGTGCCACAGTTACAGCCGGCAGTGATGTCAAGGCTGTAGGAACTGGCGAGACAGAAATAACTGTGGAGACGCTCCCAGATGACAACGCATATCTACTCTGGGATGCTGGACTAGTCGACAAGCCAGATGACATCAATCAAGAGTAAGTCAGTAAACTTATCAAGATTTCCACTTTTTATATTGTTTTAGGTTTGGTATATTGGCTTTTGAAAATTTCATTTCTAAATAGTTGCGATACATGTGCCTTAACATATGGATGTATAAAATTATTTTTCATCCAATAATTTCAGTAACTGCTTGAAACAATTCTAACTGGTATCTGCCCATGCCTTGTTCGAGTCAAAAAACCAATCAGAGACTGGTGAGCAAGCAATATCTCCAAAGACATAGAAAGAAATTGGCTGCTTGCCAATAGCTTTACAATTATTATTATATTATATGCCTTCAGCACCGTACTAGATTTCTACCTCAACCTTACTCTGGCTGAGAATGCTACGAGATTTCCTTCTAAGGTCAAGCTAAACCTGAGAGTCCCTTACTTCAGTGAGCTAGGAAATTATTACAACGTTGAAGTTATCAACAGCCAATACACAGCTCCGTCATCCGTCAGTGAAACAGGATTAGTTTTTGAGGTAATTATACTTCTTTATTCTTATATTATATATTTTTTACAAATGTAGAATATACTATTGCTGATTAAATTGTTCATATTTTTATCATAATTCTCTCTCTAAGTTATACCTTACCTTAGTTAATATATTAAAGTATCATTTTGTTTTTTGCTGATTACAGCATACATACATGGTCAAAGTTGACTAACGTTAATAAGCTGCAAGAATTAGAGAGTTGGAAAAGTTAAAGTTCATTATATCTTATAAAAAAGTTTTATTCAAGGATGCTGATTGTAACTTTTAAAGGTATAACTTTTGTTGCGCAATTTAAGAAACGTGAGCTTTTTGAGATTCTGAACATAAAATGCCTTTGCTTTCTTACTCTCTGTAGCCTCCAATAATAGTTTGCTTGTAGAAACAATATAATTCTGTGTTTGATGTTTTAGTGGGAGAAAATAAGATGGGAACACACTAACTACATTGAGTTTAAACTGACTGTTGACCCTCAGTATGTACTAGAACCTGGGCTAGAATACAGACAAATCTCTATCCCAATAGACCTGAGCTTTAGAAGAGATAGCAGAGAGAATCCTCCTACATACGATTCCTGGTTTTCAGAGTTGAAGATCGTGGCATTTGAACTGCATGTCCCAGGTTACTGTTGTAACAAATATGTTCATACAAAGCTTCTATTCTTGAGACATCCTAATGTTCCCTTTTTGTTGGATTTATTGCTGAGGTCTCTATTATTGAAAAGCCTACTTTGCTACTTATGTATGTCACCTGTAATAAGTTGTTATCATTGACTACCAGCTAGATTTGAATCTCAACTTTTGACTACTAAGAGTAAGTGGCTGCGCAATGGTTCTCCCAACAGGCAGTTTTGGAAAGTTTTCTCAACTTTTATAAAAATAGGCTATATTAAACGAGCTGTATATTAACAGGCAATATTATATGAGATGTATAGTTATTTGTCATACAGTTTGCTTCACATAATAGTGTAGATGGCTAGATGCAATGTTTTACTCTGCCTGCAGAAAGCTATGATGAACTAGGAATAGATTCAGGGGCTATTAAAGACTGTCAGCTCACTGCAAGTTCACATGAAGGTGCTGCCGATGCAACAGCTGCTAGACCCTCAGGAACCGGCTGGTCAGTGGGAGAAGGTAGAGGACCACCTCTCTACCAAAATGAGTACATCCAAGTATGCATATTTTATTACTATCATTTTTATAAACTGTGAAAATAAGTTAACTAGTTGTGTGGTGTAACTTGATACAATTGCAGGCTTATGTGTTCTATAGTCAGGCCTGCTGGAAACAGTAAAACGTTTATTGAGAATCAGTTTTTAGCCTAAGCTGCCTTGTTTATAGGTTGACATGGGAGGAAAAGTTAAGTTCACAGGAATCACAATCTACCCGTACAATGATGCCTCTGCTGAACGAGTCACTCAGTTTAAAGTGCAGTACAGCAGAAAGGGTATCAGATGGCTCGACGCACTGGATAATTCATTCCAGCCGAGGGTAATTTAAGTATATCTAGTAACAGTTCCTCAGGGCAACTCCTTGCAACTTCTAGTATAACTACTGACATAACAGAGAAGAGATTTTTTCTCCAACCATAATACTCAGAAGAAGGCCGTATAAACAATTCATTTCAATCGATCTGATATGTAGCATACATTCTATACAAGTACAAATCTAGCTAATGATATAAGCAAATTTAAAAAGGTTGAACGTAAAAAAGTAGCTAGCAAAAACTTAAGTTGTTGCTATTATGTCACAAATACAGAAACTTTAACCTAAATAAAAATAGCTGGGCTATGTAAAAGTAAGTGGAATCATAAGAACTAATAGCAGCCTCATAATTTGTTTTATTCTTTATGCATTTTAAATCAAAGAATGCAAAGGAGTGTTGCTTAAAAAAATTTAGTCAAAGAGCACAAGCCATGAGTGGGTGACAGTTGGTAGCAGGTTTTGTTGAATATGTGTAATTTTAACAGTTTAAAAGTCTTATTTCTAATTCATCAATGTAGATTCGCCGTATCTTAAAGCATGGCTTCTCAAATCATGTTTAAAACCAGTTTCACCAGCATGAATTGAATTTGATAGTTTGTTTTAAGCAGAATTAAAAAAAAATTGGTGAGATAGCCATGTATGAGATGTGATGGTTGAGAGTAGCAAAGCTTGCGTGTATCTAGGCTTTGCTTTAGGAATCTGAACTAACGGCTCAGTTTAAGATAGTTCTGATATGAGTTAACTTACCTTCTTGGTAAACTGACTTACTCATTACCAGAGCTAAATAAAAAAAGACAGAACTATCACTATTTGTTGATTAACTTCAGGTATTCAATGTCACCTGGCCAGCGTCACCCACCTCCAGCTCATCAGTTCTGGTGAAATTTGAAGAATCAGAGTTTATTGGCGAGCACATTCGAATTCTGCCTCAAGCCAACAGTGCTGACAGTTACACCAGTAAGATGAGATTCGAGCTGCATGGATACCCTTACCCATACGGATCTACCTTACCAACCTGTATGTTGAGTTTTTATTTATTAAGTAATTGTTGATTAACCTCTTAAACCAAACAGTTTACTAGAAATTTATTATGACCCTGAACTTTCTCTCTTATGCAGACCAGTGCCCATCAACAGCAGACACCCTGAAACCTTATGTAGATCGACAGATCCTTGCAATTACTACTACACTGGAGATGTTTGCCTGCACCATTTCTAAACCAGGGTTAGTAGCCTGTACGGTCTTCTTTCATACAGTCAAAGATCCTATATCAGTATTTATAAAGATTTAGTGTACAAATTATATAAGAAGTTTTGCTATGAAACTTTTTGCAGGACTCTCCCCTACTGCTCTGGAACAGATGATTTGGGAGACTCTTGGTTTGGTAAGTTCAATGAGCTCAAGTTTACTATTAAGAATACAACAAGCCTGAACAATTGTGATGAAGCATTTGAAAATGTAAATGTTAACTAATATGTCACAGGTTTATACTCAGATATTCAACAAAACTTATAATAAAAAAGTTTGCATCATAATATAATTAGAAGGTTGCTTTTTGTAGCATTGGATGACAATGTACTCAATGTCTATGGCTACGACAAAGACGCAGCATTTATTTATGGTTTAGCTCGAGATAGGAAAACATGTATTAGAAGCCAAGATGGTGGACACAGATGGTAAATTGGTTCATTATGAATAGTTTATAAAGAGTGCACAACTACAAATATTTCTTCATCTTTTGAATTACCATAATATTGAGAAATAATTCCCAATTTGCAGTTTAAGTTAAAAATGACTTTTGGTAGTAAGCATAGCAATAATTAAGTCAGTTTCTTATCTCCTTTATATTACATCACATAAATTTTAATGTCAGGAAAGCAATTGATTGCTCTCGATACGACACAGCCTCTGCTTCTGCGTCGTACATAGCAGCTAAGACTGTTCCATTCCCACTGGCTGGTGCATCCAAGAGTGATCTAGCAAGCAGCTATGGCGCCAACGTTGATGCTAACCATTTCTGGACAGGTGAAATTTCTGTTTATGTCAGACAAATTCTCATAGCGGCTAACAATATAAAGTTTTTACCAGTAAACAATCTCTAACAGGATCCGTATTTCTACAATCAGCTTAATAGTTGATATTTGGTAGCTGATATTAGATATTTTTATATATGTGTACAAATACATTTTAGTGTCAGAGAAAGCACTGCATGCCTATAAAGCTGCTTCAATAAGTGATGCCTCCTCGAAACAAGACAGTGATGGCCAAGTGGCGTACTGGGGTAACATGGAGTGGAGTGGCCCATAAATATCAACCTACAAGCGCTGTGTGTGAACTGCTATGCCAAAATTTAAACACCACTTTTTACTATACTGCAATAAGCTAATGAAACTTGAACTTATTGCTATTTTCACAAAAATGTTATTATTGTTGTGGTTAAAAATGATAAGAAATGTTTAAAATAATTAGTACTATGCGAATCTTTTTAGGTTGATAAGATAACTGTTTTTAATAATATTCATATTGTAATTATTAATATCCACAAAACTTTATGACATATGGCTTGGTTTTTAAGTCTGCTGGAAAAAAAATATAATATATTCAAATGTTGTGAAAATACCCAAATGGTTTTATGTTTTTATAACTGAAAGTATGACAATTGGTGATGCATACATGCGTATAAAATAACAATATCTTTATAATTATTAATACGCAGCAATAACAAAGAAAAGTTATATTGCAGATTTAAATTGTGGGAAAGTTTACTTTATTGTTAGGCAGAAAGCTTTACACAGAGTCTACATAAATCTTTGTTTTTAAGCCAACTTTTGATGATCGACTTTGAATCTATAAATCATGACTTTGGGTATTAATACTACAACAGCTTTTCCTCATATTTCAACTCCGCGACAGCATACTTTTCTTAATGGACCCGGATTTGTGGTGGTAGTCACAAGCTTTACAACACTGGGTAGCGTACTAGTATTATACATATATGTTTCTACTAAAACATACTTAAAAGACGTGGAGGTGCACATAACACATAGCTTTTGAGAACTAGGCTATAATCAAATCAAATGTTAATGGTATACTTATTCCATTAACAAACTATAGGTTTTTATTAAACAAGACTTCAAAAATTTACATATTTAGACAAATAAAGTTTACATCATTTTATAATATATTTTCTTGTAGTTGTTGTCCATTAAATTAAACATCTTTGATATTATACTAAAATAATTTAGCAGGTCTACTAAAGTTAATTTATTATTTGCAGTAATGATTTTCGTGGTGGGAGCCTTTTACATCTATTGCAAGTTTGCCATACCTATAATGGGCAATTCCAGGTCTCGAGATACTATGCCCACTTACAAAAGTATACGCCTTCTTTTAACAGCAGCCGTTGTAGGGATGGATTCAGCTGTCATGCATTCTTCTGAAAAATCAAAGTTTGGCTCAATAAAAAAGGAGTCAAATCAAGCTGATAGTCAAAATCGGTACTATAAGCCTTAAAAGCTTTATGTATGGTGTTTAAAATGTACTCTTACCGGTACCAAATATTGTAATGTATTAGTAGGTATTACTTTGGTCAAATAAGTTTTCAATGATAAATATTGGCAATTTTGAAGAGTCATGAGCTACAGGTGTAGAATGGTATAATCAGATTTGCTGACTCGGGAATATAAAAATTAGATGAACTAGGTTCAGTTTTGTTTCAAGTAAAGCCATGATCAGTATTGCCGAAAAAGCCAAACTATGAATACAGTAACAACATTGTGCTTCAACCGAGAGTATTTTTCAAATAACACAAGCAATGAGCCAGTAGTTGATCTCAATATTTAGGCAGGCGCAGTTTGATTTGTGTGAGCAAGTCAAACTTAAAAAACAATAGTTTGTACTTATCTAGTTGGTAGGTAGATCAGGATTGTCACGTAGGATTATGTTTATGTTAACTACTACCCAGTTGTGGCAGGTATTCATTTCAACCTTCTGTTTCAAGAGCTGTTTTCAAATTTGGTTGGCTAGTTAAGCTCTGTTTTATTGAGTCCCAACATTATTTCAACCACTACCCTTAAATGTCCTCGAAATACTTTGTAGAAGTACAATCATAACTGACAGCAGAGTGGAAACAGTAATTGAAAAAGTATTTGGTGTAGCGACTTCTCACAGTAAGTTGTCTATATTTTAATAATGTGCCTGTTTTTACATTTATATCTTAAATCACCTGAAAACAGTTATTTATTACTACGCATAGCTTTCGTGAGAGATTTGTGATACCTGTGCCTTTTTGTTATCAAGAAGTGCATTTATGGGGTGTTTTATTCATTTCCATATTTTTGTTGCCTGCTGCTTACTGATTAGCCAACAATGTGTAACTTATAAATTAACTTGGACCATAGTTTATCTGGTTCTTTCTACAAAGAGGAAATTAATAGTTATACTGTACTTTCAGTCTCTGGAGAATCACTAAATGCTAGACAAAGTCAGGAAACATTACAGTAAGTGAATTATATTTCCATGGTAGACAAAAACTATATCTAATAATTTATTACATTCAAGGAGAAAAAATATTTTTGGACCATTGAATATGCTTGTAACATTTTATGGTCTTTTTTGAGAGTAGAGATGGTTGTCTCCTTTTACAACAGGGAATACATTTTACTTGCACAAGTTTTTTTCTCTTGCAGGGCCACTACTACAGCTTTGTCATAAGATTAGAAGTTTTTCTATTCAAGATAACAGCGGAAAGAAATTATTATACAAGATTATCGATAGCTTTTTATGCTTAGCCACCCACCATTGGTTATAATACACCATGATGACATATATTTTTTATTTATATAACACAGTTTAGATTAATATTATTTTTGTAGTTTATTTTCAAAATTTAATATAATTACAATATTTTATTGCAACATTAAAATTCAAATATTATGAGAAACCCCTTCCCCACAAAAAATGGTATTTATTAGACTATAATGAGGAATAATGTAATATATACGATATCTACAAAACCATAGGCAGGCTTATACACAGAGACACTACACAGTTCAAGTAATTAGCTTATGATCTTTACACTTGGTATAGAAAAACTTCTCTAACGTATTAGCACATCGGTAATATTCAGTTTCTGGCTCATTATAAGTGCGGCAGTTGGTCATCATTCTGTTCATATCAGCAATGAAGAGTTTCTTACTTACGTAATAGCAGTTCTTTAATCTTGTCCACATTGTATGCAGGTCTACCAAGACACATACAACTCTGCTACATTATATCTCAATACTTATAATATGTTGCTTTAGTTTGAAACGATAAAAATAGAAGTAAAAACAATTCTGCAAAGCCGGTCAAATAAATAAGATGTAGCATGCAGTGCGCTATACTATAAATAGGTTGAGGGAAGCCACAGCATCCAAACATCTTTGAAAGTGCTTCAAAACCAAATATTTTTTAACCACCTTCTGTCAGTGTTTATGCCATTACAAAGCTTAAATTCGCCCAATAACAGTGGAGTGCAGCAGACAAATAAACTCCATGACATTAGAAAACCAGCGTTTTAAAATGTTCCCAAATGGTAAGATGGTAATTTACATACATCTTGCTGAGTTCTAGAGAATCAACTCACCCATAGGGTACTTGATATATTCATAATAGTCTGGAACTTCTTCTGCACTAACTGGCTCAAGGAAAGGCCAGGCAGAGCTATGTGACTACCAAATATAATCATACAAACATAAACATATGCCATAAATTCTAAGGATGAAATAGAATTTTGAATATATATAGTATTCACCTAAATTAACACCTTCAATCAATCAACACCTTCAATCAATCAACACCTTCAATCAATCAATACCTTCAATCAATCAACACCGGAATACGCAAAACCTTAAGAGCATATGAATAGCAGACCTTTAAAGATTGAAGGATGGCCCTGCATGCATTGTACAGCTGGTCTGGTGTAAGGGTTGGCTCTGGTATTTTAGGCACTGAACCCACAGCATCTTTAAAGAGTTCTTGTAACCCTGGAATATCTTTCACGGCAACTTTTCTAACCCCATTCTAAAGGCACCAAGTAGAGAAAAACTGCCTGGCATACATAATAAAATATGTGCTAAAATTTTAAAATTATGTATATCAACTGAGTTATCCAATGAATCATCTATAGAGTCAGATAATGAGTCACTCAGCAAGAGTAAGCTGAATAAAATATTAACTTTAGCTAGAAATGAGTAGTCTATAGTTCAAGAAATTTTCTTCCCATGTATTTTCTACATGGTATAAAATTTATGCTAAAAAGCTACACAGAGTTGCTCAACTAATATAAGTACTCAAATTATTGCCATTGCAGTCCAAATTAATGTAAAACATATTCAATTTGCAATTTTATTAAAATAAAAGAGATCCCCTTTTTATCATCACTGGTTTAACTTTAGAAACTGCAGCAATACAAAAAGAGCAAAGTGACAGGAGATCTTCAACAATAACATATTGAACTTTTCTTTCAGGCAGCAAAGAACCTTTATACAGATAGTAAGCTCAAATATAATTGTTAAAGAGATGCATATATACATACAATTCTCATATTAAAAGCTGTTAGCATAGATGAATGCTGTGACAGTATTGAGCCAAGAGTGCGCCAACAAAATAAAGTTTGAAAATCCTTCAGGAAAGAAAATAACATTGCATATATATTTACTACCTCATAACACTTGATGCCTGGATAAACTTTCCTGCAATCATTTCTTCGTTTCTCTATCAATGCTTGTAACACCTGAGCAGTCAAATAATGCATATATAATTAATATAGGATATATGACATTTTACATAAATTAACCCATCTTTCAATATCAACAGTTAGGATAATATAATGAGTAATTATCAATTATAAAATCAACTTGCTTGAGAAGACAACTCTGAAAGTTGATTGAATTTATAGCTAAAATATTCTTGAATCGTAACAGAATTAAGTGACCCCATTTTAACCGCCCTCTCCTATGATCATTAAAAACCCCTTCCATTCCCGGATTACAACTCAATTTAAGCATAAACTCATAATTATTACTTTATTACACTTTTCATTTATTGTAACTGCAGATAAACTTTTTAATTAGGTGTCAAATGTAGGAAAAGTCAATTTAATTATTATCTGATGACTTTGCATAACAGACACCAACAAATTCGACTACTAAAAAAATACAGAGAAAACTTTTCGAGCCAAAATCGTTGTAAGTTTGCTGTTGATTGGCATTAAAAGTTTTCCTAGAGGCCAAACCAATAGAGAAAAACACAATTTGAATAACTTAGGCATTGTTGAATCACCATGGAAAATGTGCCTATTCAATTGTAAAGTTGCGTTTATACCTTCACGATTTTCAGTCAGAAATTCAATTTGGCCGAGTTGAAATTTCTCTGAGTTGCGTTGCATTGCATTGTAAAAGCCACTCGTAAAAATGTTTGCATTGTGATAACTTAATCGGCCGATTTCAGAATAATACTCAAAAGAAGTAATAACTCCTTGTAAACATCGTTATTTAGTTATGACTTTGGCGATTACATGACGTACTTATATTATGTTCATAATTATACCGCCTACGCCTTCTCAATTATCAATTTTATGCTGTCAACTTCACTAATTCACGACGTTTACAAAGGGCATCAAATAGCAATTATGCGAGTCAGATTTCACTTTTAGAAAGTAAGCTTCCGCATCAACATGATTTCAACGATTGTCAGTTTGACTATAAAGGGGTACCTGGACAAGCGTTATTAACTGAAACTCGGTACTTTTTTTAAGTAGAGGTATAAACACAATTTTACTCTAAGAATGGTATAAGACATAAACATGCTAGAATCTAACCTCTTTTTGCCTTTTAATAACCAGTGAAAACTCAGTATATTGTATTCTAGCATCTAGCTCACAGCCCATTAGAGTTGCCCCCTCATATTCCTTGATGTAGCCTTGATACACATCTTTTGTAAGTTTAATGTCTTTAGCAAAGCCCTGTGGAGTACAAAGTTGATGTATTTACATCAGCCACACAAGGAAATTAAAATACACACTTATGCAGATCAAACAATCTCATGTATAAGTCATTTGATAATAAATTAAATAGAGAAATGAATTCATCAGCTTTCACCCTCCTGCAAGTTCTGAAATGAAACACAATAGGTTCTACCTGTTTCTTGAAATATCCAATAGCATACTCATCAGCAAACGTCAGGAAATGCATAACGCCATGATTAACATGATAGTCCTTTAGATGATTCATTAGATAGGTGCCATAGCCCTAGAAGAATCAATGCAGTGATAGAAATAAACATAATAGTGTCATGGACTGGCCATGCATACAAAAAATCAAGTATATTCCAAATAATATATATTTACTTTCAGATAAGATTAGAGATTGTAACATGACTAATACTAGTAGATGTAACATGACTAATACTAGTATATGTAACATAACTAATACTAGTAGATGTAACATGACTAATACTAGTAGATGTAACATGACTAATACTAGTAGATGTAACATGACTAATACTAGTAGATGTAACATGACTAATACTAGTATATGTAACATGACTAATACTAGTAGATGTAACATGACTAATACTAGTATATGTAACATGACTAATACTAGTATATGTAACATGACTAATACTAGTATATGTAACATAACTAATACTAGTATATGTAATATGACTAATAGTAATATAACAGTATACGATATACCTTGACTTGCTCATTGGAAGAAACGGCACAGAAAACTATCTCCGTAAATCCTTGAGTGGGAAACATTCGGAAACAAATTCCTCCAATCACTCGGTTGTCCTTAAGTAGTGCTAAACACTTGTGTTTTCTACAAATACGAGTTTCAAATAACAACTATTTCCAGAAAAGCACTAAGGATACTCTACCTATATCCATAATGTATTGCCATCAAGTACATAAAATAAAAAGAATGTAGGACTAGTAAACATTAAATTTATGAAAAGTTTAATTTCATTACTTTGATATCAAAAAATTCATAATAACGTAATTTTGACGTACGGGTCAAAAACTAGTCTTGTTATATATTCCTTGGGCATGCGAGGTAGTTGGTGAGAGAAGACATTTTGTAGTCCAATGAGCCAGAGAAGGGTTTCCCTAGTTGGCTGTCGACTGAGGGTGTTACTGATGACATGGAATGATATGAGGCCAGTTTGCTCTTCCAGTCGGGCACCATCATCACGAGCCTGGTTGACTGACGATCCTGAAGTCTAAATTACAAGAAATTAGCAAGTAATAACATGAGTCCAGCTATATTATCTGTTAACAGCCAGCAATTTGTAGATACCAGCTTAGAGAATCAAAAGCACAATTTTGTACACTACAGTGATGTTAATAATTGAACATAAACAGACAATGAAAATGAGTAGCAATTAAATTGTCTCCACGACAAAACCAATAACGGAACACCCAAAATTAACACCACAATTCATATTCATCAAGCCAGGTTTTAGAGGAACAACATACATCAGGCCCCAGCATGTCGTCTTGATCTTCAACAATAGCCTTGACCTCAGCTAAAAGGTCATCTTCTAGGTCACACTCCTGTTCACTTTCTGTAGGGAATGTGCGGGTATGATGGGAGGAAGAAAATGTGGAGTCATGAGAAACCTTTCTTCGTTTAGACGGTGTAGTGCATACAGGATCATCGTTCTGGCGTTTTCCAGTTTCTAAAACCAATCAGATAAGCAAATTTAAGCAAAATCAAAATAAAACCAGAAGAAATTCAGCAGTACTTTTTACGCCCTGGAAGCTTTTTACCAGAGTTCAAATTTTAAACAGTTTATTGTTCAATAGAAATGTGAAATGCACCCATTATGTGGTACATGATGAGTCTAAAAACATAGTCAGCAAAAGCAGCACCTGGATGAGAACTCGTGAGTTCAGTGTTGATAACCAGGGGTTCCAGCTTATGCAAATTTTTGGACAGCTCTGGTGGTGGTGGTGGTGGGGGAGTCTTCGGTTTCTCCGGCTTATCGGGTAAAGGGGGTGGAAGGGTGTTTAAATCAAAGTCTACATTCCAGATTGGTGAGTCATCATCGTCTAATTGATCATTCAAACTTTGCAAGAACCTGTAAGAGTAAAAATAAATTAACTTAATATAATCAGCATTCCAAGCTGCCTAAACAGAAAGCGATACTTATTATAAACTTTTATGAAATTTAAAATTTTTAGGTTTTTTGACAGCATGATTTACAGTTAGCAGAACATTAACAATAAAAATGTAGTTTCAAATTGAAATGCATGTTTTATAACATTTTATCAGCACTAAAGCTGTGTCGCAATAATCTCAGCTAGAAATATATTTTATTTCACTTAATATAAACTTTACCATTAATAAATTATTCATGTGCATAAATAAGTGAATGCGCTACTCACAAACCTAATAATTCTAGCAAGGCAAAATTTACCCTTCCATTACCAGCGTCTCTACTGCACTTCCATAAAAAAGCTAATAAATAAAAAAAGTCGTAATAAATCATGATTATCTTTGTTTTTTCTTTAATAATACAATAAAAACTCTGCGAATATAAAGCAAAATTTGATTGGGTGCTTAAACAAAACCTTGCTTTTGCACAATAAAAATCATTTTTGGAGTATCAAAAATCAAAATTGAGATAGATAACATTTTTTTGGCATTTGTTCAACTAAAATTCAAAGAGTTGTCATCTAGTTGACCAGACCATAAAAATTCTAACTAGTGCATTAGTGCCTATAACATATAAAATACAATACTACAAATGAAATTGTCCGTAAATTTATTATTAAAGAATTTGAGCATAACCCAAGCATAGAGTTGTAAAGACTAAAGGGGGTGACAAATATCTCAACACATATTATGAGGATATTTAGAACTAAAACATATAAGAAAATATGTAAAGAATAAATGTTTAGAATTTGTGAACTAATCAAAGATTGAGCCATGAAAATACACTTTTAAAGACTTGAACCTTTTTAACAGCACAAACTGGAGTTAGACATACATGCTCTTAATGTTTTCCTTCATTCACGTAACCTATTCATTAATTATCAACTTTAATAACCACTTTTTATTATTTATTATTCATAAGCATTACCATTTTTAATATATCATAATAATAGTAATAGTAATAATAATAATTAGTATTACTATTACTCTGTCTCCTGACCATGTTATCAAATCACCGCCATTGCTTATAATTTTAATTGAATTTTCATAATTTCAACATTACAATTTTATTGTTCATTAATAATTCTTTCATCAACTTCAACCACATTACTTATACAACTACATTGACTATTAAATCTTCTATTTTATATAGCATGTGATAGTAGCATTAACAGCAGCCCCTTGCTGAACTCAAACTAATACCCAAACTAGAAACTTAAGCTAAGCATAAAGAGCATCTCTCAGGATAAAGATACCTTTCACCAATATATAACTGCCAATATTAAACCATAAATATTAGACCACCATATTACACTTATTTTATTGGTAAAAAGTAATGACATTGAACCTGAACAGACAATAACAATATCAAATAAAGTCTCTAACAAGAAAATAATTTCATTTTCTTCTCATTTTCTTTATCATTATATTTGGTATTTATATCATTATCCGCTTATATTTCTATTATCTTTACTTCTCATAATTATCCTCACTGTTGATATACTATTTTCACCACTCATAGCCATTGTTGTTATGATATCCTATCATTACCAGCGTAGTTAAACACTCACTGATTTTAATCAATTCAAAGCTTTTACAATATAAAAATATATTTGATGATGTAGGAAGACGGCATGACTATAACAGGTATTATGAAAATATTGCTAACCCTACAGAATACCCGTTTGCCCTCCTATATCTGTAAGCCTGAAATATTACGACTTCAGTCACTATTTTCAACACTTTTTTGTAGAGTGACAAATAGCAATGACAACTTTATAACTATTTAGCTCAAGTTACTGCTTGCATAGACTATGTTCCCATGCTTAACATTATGCGAATAGATTTTCCATTTTAGGCACGGGGGGGGGGGGGGGGAGGGACAGTGTCCATCAAATGCAACCACAACCATCGGTCAAAGCAAACTGAAAATCCATCCATATGATCATCCCACTGATCTACTCGAATCATGAGAAATATCTAAACTCCAGAATAAGAAACTTTCTATTGAACTTGCTGTAACCCCCTCCCCTCCCCCTCGTAAACAAAGGACTATGCACCTGAGATTAAACAGTCTTCTAGATATCTGACAAAAAGTTGAGTTTTACAGAATATAATACAGAAAAGTGGTAGTTGTCACTCATTTCACAAGACCTTCAATAATGTGATACAGTACACTAAATATGAGATACATCAACAATATCAGATCACCTGATGTATTCACAAATAATTGTACTGTTTTCAGCTGAGAGGTGCTGCGGCTGTTAGAGGACCAGCTATAATATTTTTCAACAACTCACTTTGGAAATTGCTCTAGCACTAGAGGGCGCTTTTCAACAGGCATTTTTTCCCGGTCAGCTTCAAACTTTTCCATAATTTGTCGTCTAGCCGTGGCAAAGATTGACTTAATGAGAGTTCGACCAAATATGGCAGTGAGTTCATATTTTGGCAGACTGTCACAGAAAGTTGGTACTCGGCAATAGCAAAGCCACCTACAAGAGACAAGCAATATAAAATGCCTACAGCATGTTAACTCAATGAAAATAAGATAAAACATGCATAATAAATTCATGTAGGCTGTTCATCTACTCATACAAACTTGATCAAGATCTTGTAAAAACAATAAGGAGGCCAATAGCCTTCAATTAAAAATTCATTTTGATAAACATAGCATTAAGTTTGATATGGCTGGCCATAATGAACATAATCATAATAAAATACCTTGTGTAATTCACTTTATATTGCTTATCATCATCTTTTGACTTTTGTGAAGGTGACTCCAGAGTACAGTGATTTATGCACTTGAGGAACATGTTTGCCAACCCAACTATAATCTGCTTGTCTTTTGCTAGCAATCCTTGATACTTGTATGCCACAAAGTTGGTAACTGCCTGTAAAAACAAGTAATCAGCAATATAGGGAAGGAAATAAGCATCATCACAGTTAGCCAAAAACTTCATAAAAAACAGTGCATGATGATGGAGCAAAAGTGTCCAAGTATCTACCTGGGAAATGCTGGGCTTCTCAAAGGGGGGGTTGCCTAGAGGTCCCTGGATAGCGGGCGGTGACAGCGTAGCCAGACATTTTCTTAATACCTGTTGAAAGAGCCGGAGAATAACTGGTATTCAGACAAAATAGAGCTTGTTCAAATTAAATTTCTAATAGAAATAATCAGCAAAAGCAAATAAATTACAAAAAGTGAAAGTCATTTGGTCAACATTAGATGTTAGACTTCAGCTAGAATAAAAGCCATGCATGAATGCCTACTGGTGAAATTCTAGAGCAAATGAATCAAAGAGAATAGCAGTAGATAATTTCAAAGAAAGTAACTAACTTTGAACAGAAAAAAGTAGACACTTTTAGTGTCCGTGTCTTCTTCTTTGTGTACAAAGAGAAAGAGGTTCTCTATGTCTATGACCACACTAAGCAACCGATTTAACTGCTCGTCAGGTGTATCTTCCAAGTGTGTTACATGATTAGCTAACAAAGAAAGTAGGCAATTCTATCACAATACACTGTCCAAAACTCTATAAAAAAGACATCATCATATTTTACATAAATTATTCAAATATGTAATAGGTTAGGAGAAAAGCTAAATGCCAAAGCAAGAACCTAATGTGTGGGAGCAGTTTCGGCACGGGTCACTAATGGCTGCCAGTGGTTGTGTGATATCTGTACAAGAAGGCTGAGGCGGGGCATTTGAATTTTTCCAGCCAGTGCATCTACATTGCTCAATCTGCAAGATAAAATGTTGCACTATTGAACAATATTTCAGAAACAGGGCCAGGGGGCTTCATTATAACAAATATTATTATTTGGTCAACAATTTCAACAAATCAAGCAAACATTTTATACACATTTTTTACAAGCTAGCTAACATAGGCCACACTATTAGTGTATGTTCACCTACTTCCAATTTTATATAGAAACCAATCATTAAAATGTAGATACAATACAGACAGACAGTTCAAATACTGTATTGCCAACATGGCACTAAATTATCTTTGATTAAAATATAGTATATTATATTTTCATTCTTATATACGTGACAGCAGTACAACAGAAAACACAATAAATAACTTATGCACCATTGCTTTTTAGATAGCAAACCTTGTATCCTGTACAAATGTGTTGCCATTAGGGTAATCATAGTTAGTCTAGCGTATAGAGCTTATTGACAAAGAAACATAACATCTAGACTATTTCCAATTTTTATAATCGATCTGATATTAATAATAAATACACCACTAATTGAAAGATAACTTGAAATAAAATGTGGTGGTTGCACTAGAAGTAACAATCATAATATACATACAAATGAACCATTTATAACTGCATACACTACAAGTTTGTAAAATCGTTATTTTAATCTAATTATAACTCACCAGTGAAAGTAAAATTGGCACTATTGAAGTTAATTTCAGAAATTAACAAATTAAACAATATTATAATGTATAATGATGGCACTTACTTTGCAAAGTGAATATACTGCAAGTTTTTCAAACTTTTTTGCTTTTGAAGAGTTATACAGTTGTTGCTTCTTTTGAGCAATTTTATAGAAATTATTCTGACTCTGGGGGATTCGCTGAACTTGGCTCATAGTTTAAAGGTTATACCACCAACATTCAGCAGAGTCTGTAATCTCATAACGATGACGAAGTCCGAGACTTCAATTTTTACCCTGTAACAATCGACATTTAAAACTACTCTTTTTGAATCTCACTCTTCACAATATTCAGATTGCAAGCTGATAAAAGTTTTAACAAATGTTGTCATTATTCATTGGACAATTGATACCTTGATCAGTTGGCTTTAAAATAAATATGATTTTGTAACTAATGCTATAATTGTCATTGATAGTGTGAACCTAGACTAGAAATTTAAAATTATCATTGTGGAGAGTAAAAATTAATTATATAAATACCAGACTAAAATAAACACGCCTATTTTGAAATAAAACATAGAGCTGACTTTGGTACAATCAAAATTAAATGTTATTTTCAAATTACTAATTTACAGCATTAATGCTAATAACAATATTAAAATAAAAACTGGGTCTGAGTTATGGTGAATCAATTACTTACTCCATTGCTTAAAATTCTATTGCTCAAGTAAACTAGCTAAAATTATTGATATGCTCAACCAATTAACAATGCTTGACAATTTTGAATCACTTTCTGGAAATAATTCAAATTAATGCAAATTCTTATACTTATAGTTATTGGATTAATCTTATATTTAAACTATAAGTATAACTATATTATAGTTCAAGTCATTGTATCACCATCAGCTTACGTTATACTTATATTTGTAGTTGTTGACTATTGTGATCGGCATGTTCATTGCCATACCCATATTGTTGTGATACTCATTAATCATTGTTATTGTACTTCAATAATTATAATATAATATAATATAATATAATTAAACAGAATCATAATTATAATGACAATTATCAATTTCAATTTGGTAACCATAACAAGAATTAGTGAGTTAAACTTAATTACTGAAAAGTGAAGTCTGAAAGTGAATCAGATACAAAAGTCATGATGAGTGGGCTCATCATTACCATTATTATTACTATTAGTACTGCTACTAATAGTACTACAAACAAGGACATAGTAATAGTATCATCATCACTATCAAATTACTATCACTATGAGTATGAGTATGACATTATGATTAGTGATTACTGATTAGTGATTATACTTACTCTTACTTTTACTTTTGGAGCTAGACATTATGATTATCATTCTGATTACGATTATTAAATTTAGTATCGCATTCAATGATTCACTATGACTATGACTATGAGCATGATGATATTATTATTACATTAGTGTTACTATTACAGTTAGTGAGTTACTATTAGTAGTAGTATTAGCCATTAGGTTTATGATTATTCTTATTATTACTATTAGTATTAGTATTACTATTACTATTAGTAATTAGTGACTAGTGAGTAATATTATTATTATTACTTATTAGTTATTACTATTAGTTATGATTAATGGATTATCATTACGATTTTCAATATATTTGTGATTATCATTTTAATTATTAAATTGATATTATTATACTACTATTACTATTAGTATTACTATTAGTATTAGTTATACTTAATCTTATACTTTTATTTTTAGATTAAGATCGGTATTATATTTATACTAGATTGGTACTGACTCTAAAACAAACAAAATCAGTGTAATCATCAAGAGTAACCAGGAATCACTAGTGAAACAATACAAAAGTTTCAAAACAAAAATAAAACAGATATAATCATTTTCATATTCAATTAAAATGAAAATTAATTTACTTCGATGAAACAATAATAAACTGATCAGCTGAATCTAGTTATTCCAACCTGTTTTTTGGGTAGGACAACTCTATAAAATAATTGTAGATGGATTCATATAAGCCATAAGGAATCACCTGAGTGCACAGGCCGGTTTGAAGAGATCAGGTTTTACAACTTTCGCTCAGTAACACTCATAGAAAAGAGGAATATTACATACTGTAACATCTTACGTACTATAAAAATTTACATGCTACTCATGCTACAGCAGGAAACATCCTTACTTTTATTATATTAGTGGTAATAATAAAGAGTTTTTGTAGAGTATTTCACTCTGGTCGAGGTTTTACTGTACTGGATTTTGATTGTGCTATGTAAAGGTGTCAGTGCGCTGCATGGAGTTGTCTCACTGCTCTTTATTGTAGATCTAATAGACTATAGAGTATAGACCATTTAGATTTTAGACCTTTCAGATCTAATAGACCTTGAAACCTACGTAAACTTGTAGGTTTGATAAAGCATACTAATACAGAAATAAAATGCAGATAAAACTCATAAATGTAGGTGATGTAAAATGCAAAATATCAGTGTATGGAATATAAAATATGGAATACAGGAATTTATGCAACCAAATAAAAAGTTAAAAAAATGAGTTTCTACTGATCTTTGGTTTACTGCTGACATACAATTTGCTAAATTTGTGACTACTGACTATTCAAAATGGCTGAAACTAAAACTAAGACACATCAGATAGTTACAAAATACAGGGGAGGGGGGCATTGTTCATTGAATTAAGCCTATTCAAATGCTACACGCGAAATGGAGACTGAGGCATAGCAGAATGCTGAGCAGCAGGCAGGCCCTCAACTAAACTTCCCCAACCACAAAGCCTGAGATAGCCCTAGTGAACAAAGAGATAACTATTATATTTACAGTTTTAATACACCTGTTCTTTTGGAATTTCACTCACTGGTTTCTTTTATAGCAGGTGCAAAAGTTTTACCCGAGATAGCATCTTCAATGTACATAAAACATTGGAAATTAATTTTGAATGTTCCCTTAGTGATATATAACCATTACCAGAATATTTTCACAGAGACTTATAAATGTAGGATCTTGGCATTTCTTCACACAAAATTTAAGCTTGCCTCTACATTATGGTAGCTTAAGATAACATATTATGACTTGAATATTATATAACATGAATATAGTCTCTATAATTCGCACGAATGCAATTGGGTAACAATTTGAACATAATATAATATTAACTGCAGTCCTTGTTTTCAATAATTTAGATTATAGCTGTTTTTTCTGATATTTTACCTTACTTATGTTTAAAGATAAAATGACCTTATATATACATAATCAACACCGCCATATTATTGCTAAATTCTGCGTGGGAGTTGAAATTAATGAATATTGTATGTTAACACAAGGTAATCATTGGTATTACAATGACACATCATGTAAATATGCCTAAATTTATACATATCAGGCATTCCAACCTAGGAAAACATGTATTTGCAATTTTATTAAAACAACTAATGAATACAATATAGAGTTAAATGTATATACAATTTATTTGCATTTACTGGCTATACTCTGTTGATAATACTGATATTTTACTCAATATCTATTACAAAAAAAGTTTCATAACTCAGCATATAGAAGCGAATTTAATAGATAATATAAATAAAATTTACTAACATTACGTTCGACAAGAGACAGTGATAAAATCTCAATTGAAATATAAAAGCAATATAGTTTCTAAATTAACAAACATAAAGCTCAATTTTGCAAATTAATATTTGGAACCATAAATAACATAAATTCAACAGCAAACCTGTCTCATTGCACAATAACAATTGCTTATATATTATTTTACAGCTGACCATACATTTTTTAAATGTTAATATAATATAATTTAAACAAATTATTTCATAGTTAAAGATCTAAAGTACTGTTATTAAATTCATTTGACTGATGAAATGGTGTCTTATGAGCTCTGTCAATTACAACACATACTACTATAAATTTATTACTATTTTCGCATGACTCTCCCAGTATGCAGTTTGTAAAGAAGAGTATCAAACCCAAGGCTTGACCACTTTCTCAAAGAAATAACGAACCTTAATAGATACGTAAAACTTGGCAATAAAATATCTCAAACGCTTATTAGCTGCAACCAGTAAATTAGACAGTTTTTTTATGATTAGCTAAAAATTTTAACAGTTTAAAACACATTATTCACCATACAACTATTTTAGTCTTAGAAAAAAGTTACAAGATAATCCCAAAATAGCGTCAATTCGCTAAAACATTTCCTTCACTTTAATATCAGATTAGAAGACATTAGAAAACCACAGAGGACTTGTGACTAGTTTGGGGTGGTGTTTGGCAAGAAGAGAGAGAGTGAAACCTGCAAACAAACAGTAAATACTTTACAAGAAATATAACAAAGCAGGAAAACATGAACAGAAATTCCTGAATGTGGCAAACAGTTACATTCCAAGAAGTGTTCTAACGCCAAGAAGTTATTTGTTGATTTTTATCTTTTAGAAATATTATTTACTTTAGTAGCGGTATTCTGAAACTGCTTAGTCACATACAATCTCAATGAAATTTATACAAACCTGGAGGAGGGAGGTGTAACTTTACGGCTCATTTGGCAAAGAGGGGGCAGCAGTGAGCACAATACCTTCAAGTTCACCAGCTGTGCCGGAATCTAAGTCCTTGTCAACAAAGTATTCTACCCATATAGGGCAGTGGTCACTGACCACCCCACCCCATGACCATCCGTCGGGTATCCACGGGCTAGTTAGCCCTTCTCTAATCACACCATGCCTCCCTACAAACAGAATGCATGAAACTGTTACTAAACCACCCTTGTTAAACTAAAAGTTACAAATTGTATATCTTGAAAACGTACTTAGTGCCCAACTAAAAAGTAAAACCTTGAACATACACACAAACATCCTTAAAGTAAATTTTAGTTACAACAAATACTATACCCATGCAGGCCGTAGAGTATATATGAAATTTATGATCTAACTTAACAGTGCACTGCCTACTGCAGTAAACTTTTAGTAGATATAAATAGTAAGTAGTAGATGTAAATATAGTGAGTAGTAGATGTAAATAGTAAGTAGTAGATATATATAGTAAGTAGTAGATGTAAATATAGTAAGTAGTAGATATATATAGTAAGTAGTATATGTAAATAGTAAGTAGTAGATATAAATAGTAGTAGTAGATGTAAGTAATAGATGCAATACACCAGCATACCTGTGTAGATTTGTTGGGATTGTCTGCTCGCCCACATGTTGTCGTACGGCTGACTACCAGACATGTTCCTGCTACTGATGTTGGTGAACAGATCGGATGGGATCATATTCGTGTAGCCACTTGTTCTGAATGCATCAAACTCTAAAAATAGACAAGCAATTATTTGATAAGTATTGGCTATAAAAACCTGTCTCAGTAGAACAAGTGGCATCAGTTAAAAAACAAATTCATTTGCATAAAGGGGGCCCTCAATAAAAAACAAATATATATAAACATGAGTAAGAGAACTGTATCTCAAATAACTAGCTGCAGTTCACATTAGCTGTAGAAGCTGCTCTCAGATCTAGACATGAACCCAAGCTTTGACTGCATATCTATGGGGGACATAACTCCTTTAGTTGGAACATTCTCTGGACCCTCCAATATGGCACAAGCCTAAGATCGGAGGTGTAGTAACAAATGTTTAATCACTACCATTGGTTGACCCATTAGTCAACATTCTTCCCAGAGCAAGTGCGTTGGGGTGACAAAATTTTAGTGGAAGTTGCTGAGAATCTAGTAGAACATACAGATTATACCATAATAATAGTATAAATAATATATAAGGCTGAAATAATGGGTTGAACTTAACAGATCAGGCCTTCGACCTGCTGGAAGGTTATTGTTCATTACTAGCCAAAACTAAGGAACCATGACATTATAGCACTGCTTTGTCAGATGTCACTAGTACTTGGGAAAACTTATTTTATTGGAATCTAATTCTATGAAATTTCCCAAAATTTATTGTTGCCAGGAAAATTAGTTTTTAGTTTGTTTTATTTGAAACATAGCAACTGCATAGTGACAAAAACAGCTGTTCCAACTTATTCCTATTTAGTGACTGATGTCACTGCTCACTGCAACTATGAATCTCCAATTTCACTGAACCGAACCTTATCAAATACATTAACCTGCAATGTTGAAGTTTGATGTGAGGTGAAAATAATGGTAGTTTCAATTCAATAGAATTTAGCCAACAACTAATATCTTTCTTTATGGAGCGTTGTTCCACAAAAGAGTTCATTGCAAAGCATCTATTTAGGTATTATACACCTCAAGAGTCTGCATAGTATAATCGTCATCACTGAGCCCTAGGGAATATAAACCTTAGGTTGGATTTCTTATTATGCAGCCTTCACATAAGAGAAGGCAACTTCAAAAAACCGATGCAATAGAACGACAGCACTGAACACAACCTGAGGGATGAACAGGCCGAGGTCAAACTGAGGTTGATTAATACACAGGAAACCAATGAATGTTACTAGCATAATATTATTGTTTGAGTACCATTAGTAACAGTAACGTCTTAGGAATTTCACGCTCTCACCCACCCCCTCAGTTACCCATTCAGTACGTTACATAGTTACGCGATATGTATCAACACTTGACTAGAACAATAGTGCCATTATTTACAGTTTATGCTATGAGTGCAAGTTACTTTCAGTGAATACATTTTCAATAATTGAACAACAAAATTATCTAAAATTCTAACAGTTGAAATTTAAAAAAACTTCAGTTACCTGAACTTCGCACACAACTTTTAGAACTATTAATGCAGCCTAATGCTAGTATAGTACTAATACAGGATTGATAACACGGCTATCATTATACTTATCAAAATATAATAATCCGGTGATTAATAAGCATAAGCCCAGGGGCTTAGGCTAAGAGTTTAGATAAAACACAACCACACAGAAGATAACTGGCTGCAGTCCAAATCAGATCTATATATAGTAGCTAGTCTTTATTTCAACTTTAATCCACAGTCAGTCATTAGTTATACTTCCAGCTCCAGCATGACATTTATCACTACATTACTAGTCTTACGACTAGTAACAGCAGAACTACTACTGGCAATAGTAGCACTAGTAGTACTATGATCAGTAATACCATCAGAAGTATTAGTAAGTTACTAGTAGCATTACAAGTGTTACAGTTACTACTACTACTAATACTACTAGTTACATTACTAGTATTACTGGTTATAATGACTAGTATAGGAGTGCGTGAGCCAGCAAGCTTAAGGTGCATCATTCTGGCAAGTAGCACTGAATAAACTGTAGTCTACATTCTTGTAATGTGGTTGAACTACTTTTGGGAGTCATCCTACCTTGGGAGTCAGGGGACATGTTGAAGTAGAGTCCTACCTTGGGAGTCAGGGGACATGTTGAAGTCTCCCAATATAATCACATCTTTCTCATTCTCCAGTTTCTTCTCCACTGCTTTGGCTATTTCAAGTACTGTAGTTGCCTCCAGCTTAGAGTCGTCCAGGTCCTCGTTCTTGAGACCCGCTGCTTTAAGGTGAACGGAGCACACAGTCACGTCTACAGTGTGCAGCTAAAATAAGAAACATTCAAATATCAACCCTCTGTGCAACCTTCACTTCACAGCACTACACCAGCTTGCCTATGGTTATATCTGGAGCAGAGAGGACTAACTAGACAACCCTGGCAGCCTACCATCACATTGAATTACTAATATTCTCACACAACATGCAGCTGGGGTATAAGTAGCATTCATACAACATGTAGGTGTCCTATGGAGAATGATATTCACTTTTCAAAAATTATTAAAATTACAAACTTTCAGCAATAAAAAACAACTACTCCTAATGTGGTCTAAAAGTTAATATTATTTATAATGTAATTATTATACTAAAAAAAGCTTTACAAATAAAAAGTGCACTCTATAAAGTGGTATTTCTAGTAAACATGTTTAAATTGTCTTGATCAGTGTTTTTGTAACCACCATAGAATTTTCAAACCATCATGATGCGCACACCTAAAGTGTGAGTGAAGAAAAATATTTAGTTTAAAAATGGGGCTAAGCTACACAACATTTGGATGCTAGTAACCAAAAACAATCTGGGCCAATTTAAATGACATTGAAGGCAATGCCATTAACTAATTAATCTATCAAGTACCAGCCATATATTTATCTAACAAATTAATTATGTAAGCCATTAAAATAAATTACTAACTGGCCACTAAAACCATGTTGAAGAGTCATTTAAATATAAGTTGGCGGCCCCATAGTCATGCCATAGGAAATTTTATACTCAAATCTCTTTAGCCTACAATTATTACTGAAAATATTTCTTTAGAATATTTCTATTCAGTGTGGTTACAGCTAGAGGTAGTAATATCAGACTTAACTGTAAAGCTGCCCAATGATATGTTATTATCAGGTATGTTATTTTCATCTTTCATAGAAATGAATAGATTGACTCACTAGTTCCAACCCACCCACACAGGTCTTGCTATCCGAATCCTCCCTCATAACATAATTAAAATGCCTACCTTGAAATGACCCACATATGGCTTTCTGACGAAAGATTTCTCATTCCCTTCAGCACCAGAATTTTCAATGAGAGAAGCTGAGAGCAGAGTGATATCTTGCTCTGTGTCGTAGAGGAAGCCGTTGTACTCCACCCCTTGGAACATTCTACCAGTAGGGGTGGTGGATACTCGCACCTCCCAGTGCCCCCTGGCACCCCTCCACTTGCTCACACTCGGCAGTGTAGGGTTGTTCAGCTCATCACATATCTTTTGAAGAGCATCCTTCTTGGCCACTTCTTGAAAAGCTATTAGGCCAAACCTGAAAATTCCAGCACATAAATAGATAGAATGTCAATACTTCCAAATATTAAATTCAGCTAGGAAATGTATTTGGGTACAAAAGATGGCAGCGTTTTGGCTCTGACATTATTCCTGCTCATAGTATTCCAACTTAATATGTACTTGGTCAGATACAAACGGCATTGTGATAGGCTATACATAATTAAGACCTATTATATTGGACATTTTTTCAATTTAGTGAGTTTTCAATATATTGCATAGTCAAATAGTTGAGGAACATGTTTCACTTGAATGGTTAACAAACCTACCAGCACTATGTAGAATTTTCAAAATTATCAAAGTGAAATTTTGCAGAGGCACAGACATATCTTGCATTCTTCAATAAATATTATGACTTCATGATGTAAAGAAAGTGTGAAAGAAAACCTAGGATGACACGTTATATGAGAAGTCAGCTATTGATGTTGAAGCAGAGATCAAATAAAAGTATTATCACTCAACCACAGTCCCTCTACTGAAGTTAAAACATTTAGGGAGATTAAAATGACAACATTCAATTCCCATCTAGATAAAAGGGTCATGTGCATACAATAACAATTGTTGAACCATGAGTCCAGAGAACAAAGTGCAGACTATCATGAGACTTGCACTGGCAGCTACAATCTAATAGCTTCAGTAACTGACAGCCTTCTTAGGAGTATTCCACTCCAGGATATAATGAACTTGACTCATACTTGGGAATTTTAATTTAAATAATATCTGGAAATTACAGAGTATAGTTTGTAAGTCATCATTGCCACACTGTCTTTCAACCATAAACCAGTAGATGCCTTATAGCTAGTCTAGTAGATTCATTGAATAGTCAAAGTACCCACTATGGCACAGGATCGCCAACTATTATTCTAACCAAGTTATCAACCCATTTAGTGGTCTGATCATCAAATGCAGCAGTAGTAGTCACATTCAACTGCCAAATAAGTAGCAAATTATGTCACTATTCTTGGAGTTCCACCAGCAGGCAGCATACATGACCTGTGACTTAGTAGATATTGAAAGTAATGACTACAACACTTCTGTTAAGTGTCAGGGGTTTGGGATAATAACTAGTGTAATGCAGAGTGGCACTAGGAAGGCTGACAGCAGTATTCAAGTGTTAAACAAGAACAACAAGTGCTCCAACCACTATGCAGGCCAACTATTTTCAATATTGTAACATTAGGTTCATACACAGTAGTGGGTAACATATCTTGAAATATAGTACGACTCAACAGCTGCAAGAAAGATGACACAGGCCTATGCTGACAGTTCAAAGTAGGATAATATCATATTAGCAGCTAGCTAGCTCTACCAGCATCTCCTCAGTACATGTTAGGCTCGATGATATTCAATGTACATGTAAATCATTGTCACATCTAAATTTTAGTATTTCGGTTGTGAATTACCACCCATTACACAACACTACAGAGAGAATATGGCGAGAGAACATGGTAGGTGCATATCATACCCATTCTCCAGGATGGTCATACAGACCACTTCTTTAACCCCTGGGTTGTTGACTTTGTCATCTGTGAGTTGTTGTATGTTCCACGACGCTATCCTAACAACCTTCCTGCCATCCATTTTGAAATCAAATGGTGTGACATCTGGTCTGTTGGAGCTCTCAGTCAGTGGACCGCACATGGCAACCAGCTGACTCACGTGGTCACTAGTGGTGGAGGTAGAATCAGGAGAACGCAAGCTTATGGCAGCTGGAGGATGAGCTGACGATGGACCGATGCCGCTGTCGGCGGAGTTACTCTGCTGGTCCAACTGATCGTCCAGACAAAGTTCAAGTCTAATAATACTCAAGATGGCAGGACCAATGCCCTTTACTTTGAGCAAATCATCTATTGCTCTAAACTGCCCCTTCTTATCTCTATAAGCCACAATATTCTGAGCCATGATCAAACCAATGCCTTTAACTTTCATTAACTGGAATACATTGGATGTGTTTACATTGACTCGTTTATGTGAGAGTGGCTTGGACTTGGGTGCAGTTGGCTCAACGCCATTCAAGCTGCCGTTCGGACTGCTTGATTTGCTTTGTTTAGGTTTGGCAACACATATTTCAGTCCTCAAACTCTCTAGTTTAGTAGCACCAACTCCAAAGACAACCGCTAGATCTTCTACTTGTTTAAAAGAGCCTATCTGTTGTCTATATTCAACAATATTCTTGGCAGTGGCTCGGTTGATACCAGGCAATGTCATCAACTCCTCTTCCGAAGCTGTGCTATAAAAACATCCCATAACCATGTTGTACTCTGAATCTTCAAATGATGTACTAAATTGAGAGCATCACCCAATTTTTGAACAATTTTGATATGAGCAAGGCCTATTATCTGAACCTGTCTTTATGTAACTAGTCAAGCATTGACATCAATGAACTCTTTACTTAGCCTGTCACTATGCCAAACCATACCGTGTTATGTTGAAAATGTCTAAGCATAAGTTATGACTCATAACTGCCGATAGCAAAATCGAAATATAACAAAAATCTTTCACTAATAATGAAAGGAAAACAATGGTTGTTAATACAAAAGTGATAGAAAAATCGCATAACTATTAGCTTACTTGATATTGATCGAATCAGGGCTGTGGAGAACTTCCGCATGGCTGTATGTGGTATTGTAATGTCGCTTTGAGCTCCGTAATTTAGGAAGAGAAGCATGATTTTCTCGGCAAAGGTTGGGGTTTTTAGTTGGTATACATAAGCTATTACATCCACCCATGGCTACAGACCAGTCACAGTGTGAAGAGAAAGTATAGTATTTGTCCTGCCTCAGCCATATAATGAATGGTATTTAATTGCTGCCCTATAGACAAAAAGACAAAGATTGCTTTAGAGATACAGTATACTGTAATAAATCTGCCAAATAGTCCAAGCTCCTACCTGTGTGTATAAGCAACAAATGATTTTAGAAAAGTCGCAGGACAACTAGAAAATGTTATCAACCCACACAGTTGACCTTGTAACTTGAATAGAGTCACAGAGGTGAATTACATATCAACATTTCATGGTTAAACACAATAGGTAAACTTTTGTTGACAAGGTATTCATACAGCTATATTAATAAGGAACATATTTTATGCAGCTTTACACATAAGTAATAATAAGAACAATGAAATCATTGTGTATAGGTAATTTGACCTTGAAAATATTCTATAAACATGAGGTCAACTGCCAATCTAGCAAAAACAAAAATATGTGCAGCAAGCAATTACCATGCTTTGTCAAATTCTCTTACAAATTTTAACATAGTTGTGTAACTCAGCCCTACTAGTTCTCTTATAGCGATTACAATTGAACTTATACAAGACCTGTTTACTGGGTAAAGGCCTATCAATCGTTTCATGAAATGCAACAAGAACTGCATTTAAGAGCTGGCTTATGCTACGGGATTATTAAGGTCTTGGTAAAATTTATCACTGCCCACAACGTGCCAAGTCAACTACAAAAACTTTTTACAGTTTTAGCTTTTAGATTCAACTTTAAATAACAAATAATTTTTACATCTACAGTTGAACTTCAATTCCAACTAAGATGATAATTACAAAAAATTATTTTTGTAAATGCTGATGAAATTTTAGACTCAAAATCAAAACAGTAGGATTAAGTCCTAAGAGTAACTTAGTAATAGGCATAGAGTGAAAGTAGAGTGTTATTTTTACCAGCAGTAGCCATTATCAGATTAAAAATAGAAACTTAACTTTAAACTCAAAGCAGAAGTCAGCAGCAAAACGAAAGTGGTACTAAAATTAGGACTGTCCTTATAATGAATAGGGTTAATATAAAACAGTGTTGCGGTTATTAGGTTCAACTTGAGTTTAATAAATTGATAATAATAATTTATAAGGATGATACTTAGACTTAATCAAAGTGATCATCAAATCGGATCGCCCTAGAGGTGTGCCGCCCTAGAGGTGTGCCGCCCTAGAGGTGTGCCGCCCTAGAGGTGTGCCGCCCTAGAGGTGTGCCGCATATGGGTAATATGTAGGGTAGTCATTGGACAATAGCCACACAATTAGTACAGGTTTTATGCTGTATTAACTGAACATGAATTTAATCTTGTCTACATGAAGATCTCTAAGCTATTGTCTCGAGCGTGACAAATTTTTAGATATCCAATAGTCCTTGGGAGAACACTGTTCACTGGAAGCAAGTCGGACGTAGGTATAGTGCTGGTTGTTGACAGGTCATCATAGGCAAATCTGAGAGCTAGATGTTGTTCTTTTGTCAAAATCTTCAGAAAATTAATATGTCTGGTTTTCGTTTTTTGTTCAAACGGCTGTAGGCAGAATTTCTTTATGGTGCTTTTGGTATCTCTTCGACCTTTGATATTGTTTATGAGCTGTCCAGCATTTGGTTGCATTTTTGCTGAGCCCCAAGCTGTGCTAGCACACTAAAGGTGCAACAAACATAATGATTTACATGCAATCAGCTGTACTCGTTCAGGGGGTCAGTAGAGTAGCTCTCTGAACCATACCCAATTGTCTTTTAGCATCGTGTATTTTTGTATGTATGTTTACTGAACCAGCAATCTGACCGTCATGTGACACCCAGGTAGTTTGTAGATTCTACATGATTTAGCACTGATACATGTATTTGGAAGTTTTGGCTACAAAGTTAAAGCTTATGGTTATGCTCTTAGAAATGTTGAATGACATATCCCACTTGTCTGACCAAGCACTAAGTACCAATCTAGGTGTCGTTGGAACCTACTGCGGCCACTCAATGAGGCTATATCCTAATAGATAAAGCTGCCATCAGCAAACAAGGTACGTGAGCAGTCAAGAGTGTCATCAGCAAACAAGGCACACAAGCAATCCAGAGAGTCAGGTAAGTTATTGATGAAGACGAGGAAGCGTATTGGTCCTAAAACCAATCTCTGTGGCAGACCAGAGGTAACTGGTAATCACCGTAATGGAAATGAGCCATGAGCTTGAGGTATGACCTTGTAACACCACATTCATTATGATTATCAATATGATTATGACATAGTACCTATTAATAGTAATATTGAATAATATTTAATAATAACATTTTTAATTTTATCATTTATATTTTCATTTTCATTGAAACTTATACTGAGTATGAATATGAGTATCATTATCACTATCACTATGAGACATGAGTATGACTATGCCATGTTTATACTATGATTAGGATTATTACGATCACTAGTGACTATGGGCTATGGCGCTCCCAATCTGAATCAGAATCAGTAACCAAGTATCACAATGCTACCGCTATTACTTATCAGTATCACTACCAGTATCACCATCCCTAATACTTAATACTAATAGTAATTCTATGAGTATTAACTAACTCACCTAGTATTAGTATTACTATAAGTATAAGTATAACTATAAGTATAACTATTACTATTACTATTAGTATTAGTATTAGTATTACTATTACTTTAGTTATTAATATTATAATTATATTATTTTATACACTAATACTAATAGTAATAGTAATACTAATAGTAATAGTAATAGGAATGCTTATCGTTATAGTTATACTAATACTAATAGTAATAGTAATAGTAATTTTAAAAGTAAAACTAAAACTAAAAGAGTAAAACCATAACACTTGACTTATGAGTCATCAGACTGAGACTACGTAAAAAACTAAAAAGACTTAAAACAAAATCAAAGTGAAAATTTCAATATATAAAATTTTCATTTGAATAATATTAATAAATCAAAATGTGAAGTTTCAAGCTGAACTAGTTGATTTATCGTGCAATTATTGTAGAACCTCAGTAAGAGTAGAGGTATTACACGAGCGCGTCTCAAATGGAAATTGGTAATATTCATACGTTTATATAATAATTATAGTATTATAAAGAATTCAAAATACCCAATTGGCATTGCGCGTAGATGAATGCGGAGCTCAGCAATGCATAAATTGCAAATGAGGTCAGCCTATATTACGCGATGTTTTGAGGACAACTCCATAACAGCGCGTATAACGCTCAATCAAATCGTCAGTCAGTAATTACATCAAACGTTGTACTATTACACATGTAATTCTTACGCGGTGGCATAACCTTATTGATATAACCAATATTTGGAATCTTAGGAGGCAGAATCTACGTAATAAGCAATATAACTATTTATTACTTACAAATAAAGAGCCAACAGTTATAGGCTTATAGCTACAAGCTGTAGTGAGACTATGATACAATTTCTTGGTTCATGCAGATATATCAGCTTAAACTATAATCATTATTTGACAATTATAATAATATATATAATATATAATATATCCTTATATCAAAATCTGTGTTAGAGTTTGCAGCTGATCACTAAAAAAAGCATTTTGATTTTTTTCGATTTAAAACTTGTACAAAACTTGAGTTTAGAGAAAATCTATTATTTCACAGCTGTTTTGTGGAGAACTCAATTCATGACACTAGGTTCTTTGTGCACTGCGAATAGTTTGAATAATGATATTTTTAAAAAAAAGTGTACTCAACAGGCATAAAAAAGTTTGCATGTATCTATTAGCTTCATATTTACATGCACTTAAATTGAAATTATAGTATAACTACAAAGGAATATGGCCTAGATCTGCTACTATGCAATGTACTCTTTTTTATATAGTAATTATTGTAACTTGAATATCTTGGTATATTTCTATTCATTATACAACTTCTAACACTCTGTCTCAACCTTCAAGCTAGTTTCAATTCATTTTCCCGTTTTACAAAACATGCATATATAGCTAGGTAAGAAAAGGCACAATAATTAAGACTGCAAAGAAAGATATTAGGCTTAACAATTATAGATCTATAGTCATAATTTTCTTATACATGGTAATAATATATTATGCTTGCAGTGGCTATAAGTTTATCCTCTACAAATGCTACAATATAATAGTGCTTGTCATAGAGAAGCATTAGGTTCAAATTATTTGCTTTGCCCATATTGAAAAATCAGGGGCAAGTGCAAATATGTTGAATTAAAGAGACCCAGGGATAACTCCATACAACAAAGACCTTTTTGGCCAACAATAAAAGTGTATTAGTTGATAAGACTCATAAGAGTGTGAGGGAATAGCCGTGGTCTGGTGGTTAGAGTGTTTGGCCTAGCAAACACAAAGTCATGGGTTCGAACCCCAACAAAGGCAATTGGTTATGTTAGGAGGAGCATCCAGCCATGATAATTGCTCATGTGCCTCATCTGATTAAGTCCTTAGCCTGAGTTAACAAAAAACCCTTTCCATGGGGTTTTTCACAGGAATAGTAACTATAAACTGCATGGCGTGAATGAGTGAGAGTTGATATGTGTGTGATTTTAAAATGTGACCACCAAGGCAGATGCCTTAATTATTGATCATTTCATGTGCACTATTTAGTCCAAGCAATTTATCTAGAAACATTACTACATAAAAACTAAGAAATTATTCATAAGACAACTTGGAAACTTCTTCAATAGGTAATGAAAGCTTTACCGTAAATGTTAGAAAGCCGATACATATTGTTAAGAGATTTAATGATTAGTGAGAAGATTTTCTACAGTTATTACATCACGTGTACCCATGTACTGATCACAATTCTACTAGGAAGGTCTATTGATTTTACGTGGCTGTACTGTAATGAATGGAGACACAGGTAAAGAACACGATGTATATTATAATGCTTATATTATAAGCCAGAATGTACAGTTAGGAGAGTTATACTTTGAAATAGATTTATACGTACTGCAGCCGATAGCAAATGTTATCAGTAGGAGTAACAAGGGGGGAGGGGGGCACGATGGGCCACTGGGTGGGACACAACAAATATATTGAAGCTTTGCTGATTTGGTTGGATCTGATCTTTATTTATTTAATATACACAAGTAAATAAAAATACTCTTTCAATTCTTCAGCAAAAATCATGTTTTAGCTGTACACCACAGGTAGCGGGGAGGCAAAGTCAAAAGCACATTACTTATTTCTACGGTGCCATTATCATTACTGTTTAGAATTAATAATTGTTTTCTCTATTTCCTCTTCACAGGAACTTTCATCAAAAAAACTTTTAGTAACATGTGCTACAAAATTTCGGGTGAATTTTTTTTATGAATTGTAGCTAAGGAAGCTGAAGTTTGTGGCTGGAGTTTGGAAGGGGGAGGGAGGAAATGAGCAAATCACAATTTATTTTAGTCAAATATACATGTATATTCTCTCAATAATATAATGTACGAGTATAATGAATATCATGACTATCCATTAGTAGTAACAGCAGAGTGTTTTGTATTATGTATAAAATGGCAAAGCTATAACCAGCTCACAAGATGTCTATATTAGGGCAGCTTAACCTTGTAGTTTTGTAGTCTTACCATGATGTCTTTGATATTTTACAAAAAGGTCAATAATGACTATATCTATAAATTTTTTAACATGTCAACTAATTTTTTTTGGCAAACAAACTAATAACAGTGATCAGGGTGTAATGATCAGGTGGTCTATTGTGCCCTGTGTGGCCAAGTTGAAAATAAATGTGGCTCAAAAAAAATTTATTTTAGATTTTGCTATTATACTATAGTTAAGCAATGTAGAGACAAGCAATGGCAACAATATCAGTAAAAAAATAGGCTTGTTACCGCTGAGTGTAAAAAATTATAAAGCTTTAATGACATCTTCAAAAATGTACAAAAAGTAGGTAAAAACAGTTTTTTACTCGCCTCTTCAACACGTATGCTTCGCAAGTGTTGAAACTACAATGGCTGAATAATTATATCATTACCTTTTTAATTAAAAAAATCACAACACTAAATCAATAACTTCTCGGAATTTGACCGGTTTTTGTACCCCCCTATGACCGTTGTGCCCCGTTATCCCTAATTATCAAATTCTTAACATTTTGGTTTGAAAGCTGTCTAATAGCAAATACAAATAATGGGGTAAAATATCCTCACCTATCTCCACTTTGTCCTGTTTGGGTAGAGAGGATGGAGTAAAATATGGATTCCCATGAAATCGTGGGTCTTTATTATACAAGTCTAATTACACTGAGTATATTATTTTATTGATCTGCTCTTTTTAGTTATAACAAAAGTATTTTAATCAAGAACTAGATGTCTTCAAATATTCAATGTAGGGTAGCATATAATTTTAATTTCAGAATAATAAGGCAGTACAGGATAATATTCTTAATTTTTCATTGTATTTATTTACAAACTTTCTAGGTGAAGAATTGACAACCAAAATCTATTTACAAGTAATTTCCGACACTGTAGTTTTAGCTATCACATTGCATTATTTTAAACCTGATTTTCAAACTCCTTTTTTTCTTCAGTCGTTTCAAGTGACTGGTAGTCGTTATATATATTGCAACAAGAGCAGTGTAACTTGGCAAAAGAAATTTTTGCCATCATAAGCATGTCAGTTATCATTTTACTATCTTGATAGTATTAAAGTAGGCTTTATGCTAGTGGTCATATGCTACTTTATATTGTGTTATTCAGCAATTCTAAAGAATTATATATGATTTAAAGGGTGTGAAACTATAAGTATTTTTTGGACTTGGTGGTTAATTTTTTGCAGGTGATTTATAATTAGCTGTAATAATAAAAAGTATCTCCAGTATCTTTATACATGCAAGCATTTATTTAGACATCTGCCTTTTTTAAAAGCATATTCTAATAGTTTGGCATATTGGGTATGGTCTTGTTTGACTTAAGGGTGAAGTAATAGATATGTACAAATTTTAAGCCTGCAACCAATGTATATATTTATCAACCTCCTAAAAATTAAATATCTTTTATATGAAAGGCATTTTCTCTTTAGAATTTTAGCAGCTTTATTTCTGCCACTTTCGCACACAAAAATACAGGTATTCATAATTGTTGACATCAAACAGTTTTCTGTGTATCATTATATGTTTTACGAGATAAAGCTCTCTGTATCTGTTATCAGCAAGTTAACTTATCACCTTTTCATCTGTTCTAGCTAGATTAATATAGTTTATAAGTGAAGGTCACTGAGTACAATGTAAACAAGCTAGGTTGTTAATATAGTAATTTTGAAGTTGTCCTTGAGTCTCAATATAAGTGCTGACACAAGTGCATAATATCATGTCCCTTAATTTTACAATAGAAGGTAAACAGAGCTCTCCATAGTTTTTAAATATCTACCAAACGCAATGTTGGTGGAAAAGTATGAGATATTGTTTTCAAAAAGTGCAATTTATAGTGGTACTGGGCAGCTGCATGTTTAGTAGTACATAATGCATTGTTGGATGCTACGTAAATTGTAACATTATTTCTCTACATAATAATATATTGAGGGAACTTTAATGTGAGGTTTGTGAGTTTTATATCCTTAGCGAAGTCATATGACCATTTAAGAGTTGTCTACTGCCTGCATGGAAGCAACACAACTTTGTATCAAAATTCCTGTCTTCAATATGGGATGGATTTTACAGAAAGGAAATTAACAATGAAATAGTTTTTATAACAATGCAATCTTAATCACACTACAGGTAGACATGCATTGGATCTTAGTAAACATTACATTGAGAAAGACAGTCAATTACATAACGATGACACAATGTTATCAGATTTTACTTTGAGTTGCATGCTGCTTGCTAAATAAAAATACTTTTGAACTTTGTGAAAAATTTAATAACTGCAAACTATATGGTGGATGTATTTGCTGATGACCTTGACTGTGTACTACCATGTTAAACTTCTCGCTAGTGAGTAAATACGAACTATTTACGATATGATTTTCTTATGTTGCTTTAGTTTTGACTTTTGGGCAACTAGCATTATTAAAGGAATCCTTGCAGTATTTTAGTTATAAAATAGGTTATTCTTATAGGTCTATTTCTACAAGACACAACAAGTATATGGATCAAGAATATCAGAGTCATTCTGATAGAGTTAGGAACTCACACTAAAGATTCCCAGCTACAAGAGATTTCAATGAGAAAAATTACTTCAGCTTTATACATTTAACACTCTATAAAAGTTGAAGTAGAAGATAACCAATACCAACTAAACTGAGGATGATGCTGGGTGATGGTGGGCAAGGAGGGAGCTAAGAGGGAAACTGCTAAGCATTCAGTTACTGTTCACTCTCAAGCTGCGCATGTTATTCAACTTACCAACTCTCAGCCTTCAGCTGCTATTCAAACAGAAAATTAGGCACTTCCAGTGGGAAGTATTAGTAATATATTTATAATAATATGTCCACAACGCAAAGTTAATGAACTGCAAGACAAAGTCATTAAATGTAACAACAGAAATTTACTATATTTGAAGATATACTTGGCAGTGACTTTGAATTTGATAAAAAGATGAGCGACTGCAGAAGTGCTTATTGAAAGTCAACGTATTTGTATACTAGGTATAGATTAAAAATGTAAGTAACCTCATACTATGCAATATATCATATATTCTATTAGATAGTAATATATTGTCATATTTCAATTTGTTGCAAGCCTCCCACACTTATAAACAGTTTTACCAAGTTCGTTTGTCTTTACAGGTAGGCTTGACATCCTGGCATGAGAAAACAGAAGGTTGAGACAGATATATTAATATATCTGGAATGCTAATTAGCTGGAGGTATACATTATACTTACATAATTATATACTGTGCGTGTGTGTGTGTGTGTGTGTGTGTATAGAATATTGGACAGTAGTTTGTGAAGTTTTAATAGGAAATAATCAAAAATGCATGATTACCACATTTGATTAAAACATGCCTGTAATATAATATTATATATAAAGTAAACATGGTAATTTTTTGCCAATTAATAACAGAAATTTTCTAGTTTCTGTACCGGCTTTAAAGCACCATACAGAATTTTAACAACTTTCTAACCTCAAGTTATTTATTCTTACTTTGCAGTAATAACTAAATGAATGGAAGGAAATCAATGTGCATGCTATTTTGTAAACCATAGAACAAATTATGATTAATGACACTGTATAGGTCGATCCACATTGGAACAACTCCATATAAATATTTTCAACCATCAGAATAATATTTTGTACACAACAGCCCATTCCCTGTGTGCAGTCTAATTATGTCCATGTTGTTAGCCTAGCAAATTTCTATTCAGGCGACATACCCCATTTAACTCAATTTGTAAATGGACCATCATGTGGCACATAATCTATAGTTTTGCATCAGTGGGCTATTACTCCTATACCAGTGCTTACAGCATACTATGTGCTTAGCAGGGTAGTTTGCCAACATGAAGATTTTAAGGCTAGACCACTTCACAGAAGGATGATTCTTTAAAGGACATATCAAGAAATTGTGATAATAATGTGTACCACAACACTAAGCCATACCAATATGAAGCTTACAGATTTAGGATATTCTCAATTTAGAGATAGCCGCAAAAATGTGCACGAATGTTATTATAAAAGATAAAATGCATACCAAATTTATTTGTTTTCATTTTCCTGAATTGCAAGATAACGTATTTTCAGAGTACAAAAACTAATTTGTTAAAATTATTGACCCAAAAGCTTTTCAATCAAACAGAAATGGCAAAAGACTTGAATAACAACTGCACTAGCTTCACTTGTGGCAAACCTAGGCTTACTTGAAATACATTCTATAAGAGATACTTGTAGAGATGATAGTGACAGCAGTAAAACCATTAATTAATTATTTAAAAATTTCCAAGAGATTTATTATGAAAAAATAATTTTTAATGAAAGGCTGGAAAAATATAAACATGGAACAAATTAAAATGCAAAATAAATGTGAACCAATACAATTCTAGTGATTTGTGAAAGACTGGCTTATATGTAAGTGAAAACCAACAAAATTCTAAAGCAAATGCAAAATAATTGATATTTTTTAAATTATGACACAACAAATATTCATTAAAAGCTAAAACTGTTAACAGCTGTCATCAAAAGAAAAAAATGAAACTTTCTACAAACACAAATATCATTTCTGCATCACAGTGCACTTTACATCTAAAAATATCTGGGTATGGGACTATTAACAAGCAATCCATAAACATAATATTAATACAAAACTCATGAGTTACACTATGCTAAGTTAGATTGAGCAGAATTCATCTCTAGGTTGTCAGTTTGCTTAATATTATATTACATATAAATTATAGTTCAATCTAAGCTAGCCTGCACCCTAACAAACATCCATAAATACAGCTAATAGCACATATTACATACAATAATAAAATGATGAAGCAATATGCTCTGCAGTGACTATCAGAGCAATGCCCACCTCTTAGCTGCTAAATAACAAATAAAAATTGGTAAACATAGCACAGTCATTGTCAAGGGAATAAAGTTACAGAAAACTACAGTCATTGCCAACATTGTCAAGAACCGTCTACCAAAGGAAAGTAACGGTCCTAAATATAAAAGACATGATATTTGAAAGTAAGACTACCGTCCAGCTTAAATGAGTTAATTGCGGTACATGTGAGCATAAAGAAAACTACAGTAGATTTACAGCTTTACAATAATAGTACAATGGATTCATTACAAAAATAAGTCTTCTTCGATTAGATAAAAATAGAATAATTATTACACATTTTAAAATACAAATGAGTATATACAGTGAATCAAATAGATTTTGATAATCTCAACATTACACATCAGTTGCTAGGCCAGATACAGAGAACGTGGCCTGGGCGCTGTCTTTCTTAAAACGACTTTTGATTGATCTCTCTACAAATAGGAAAAAACATACTGAAAATGCAAAAAGCAACTATAAAAAATCAAAATAAAAGATTTTACAATGTATTCAACTTACGTGGAAGCAACTTGCTAACTAAGAAAGAGAAGGCATCCATTAAACTCTTCTTATTCGTAACAGAAACTTCCCGAAAATGTACTACAAAGTAATATGTTAAATTTGAGATCTAGCATGAGCACACATTGGTAATATAAATAATGAAAACATACAACTTAAAAAAAATTCAACTCCGACTAGAATCAGCAGCAAATATTGAGCCAATAGTAAAATGAATTTCTATTTAAATACCTTTCTCTCGTGCAGCCCATTTTTTTACCGTATCAAATTCGATTTGTCTAGAGCTGTGTTCTAAATCACTTTTATTTCCTAGTACAAGTATTACAGGGAGTTCTTTTTTATCCTTATGCTTATCAACATCAGCTTTCAAAGCATTTAGGCAATGAAAAGTCTCCCACCTCGTAATATCAAACACTAAAATATATGCCTGAAAAACATCGGTGACTAAAATCCAAGAAACCCAAAGAAACAAGGTAGTAACTATATGAAACCATAGTTTAGACAGAAAACAAGACTTCTGTATTGAGATAGAAATTATATAATATTCTATTCAGGAAATTGACAAGTATATATCAATACTTTCGAGTGCTTACTTACATCTGCAAATGAGTAGTAGTGCTTTGGTACTACCGGTGTTTGACAATCCTACAAGTACAAGACACAAATCTATGAACTCATACCAACTCAAAAAACACTACATAAACATGTCTAAAGTGACTCGTTTTATTCAAGAAGGTTGGGATATAATAGACATCAGATAGTACACAGCAGGTTAACTGAGAACATACCAGCCCTGCAGTATCGAATAGTCGTAGTTGCTCTAGACAGTTTCTCTCAGTAAATATGTTGGCTGTATATGTATCTTCTACTGTTGGCACCATTTTCTAATATAACAAGAATTTTCTAATCATAATATGTGGTGAGGTCTTTCCCAAATACATAGATTCACCCAAAGCAAATGTATTTAAATAATAAAATATAAATAACTTACATACAAATCACTTACATTGTTACTGAAGTACCTTTAACAAGTGTGTAGAACCAAAAAAATGTAAATTTGTAACACAGGTCAGTAATTGACAACTTGAGAGTCAACTAGCAATTGTATCAGCATAGTGTTAATTTAATCTTTACTTATTATTAGCTTTAAAGTCACAATTGTTCATTTGATCCTCACTTATTTGCACAGTCTTTGAAGAAAGATATTTCAATTGAAAATGAAGCTCAGCGAAAATTTATAAAAATAATTTCAACATATTTGCTTACAGTTCCAGCAACGTGATTGCCATATATTGCTTGTTCAATGATGGAAGTCTTTCCAGTCCCTTCTGCACCCAAAATTATAATCTTGTGAACTTTACTAGGCATGCTTACTCTTTAGTATAGCTGCTATTCATAAATATCTACAAAAACTAAAGAAATTGAAGCACTTATAAACAGTGACAAAATATAACGGCTTTTTATAACCTCAAAGGATTAGGTGCATGTTCTTGAGATGTTGAACATAGCTTTAAGTTAATAAGGAAATCTGTCAAAAAATAAAATGGTCCAGGATTAGCTTTTAAAAAGTAGTGAGTGCATTTCGAAGCAAAAGGTGTTCAAGAAGATGTCTAAAAAAATATCTCGGTGCTAAGTTACCTTCAATAACTAAAAAAAACTTTAACTACAAATCATGTTAATAAATCTATTTCATAAGACAGCCTCTTTGAAATCTGACTGTATGAAATAGATGAATTGGTATTTAAGAGTTTACTAGATATGAGCAAAAAGGGTGATTGCTTCAAGTTATTGCCTCAATAAGGGAGTTGCTAGGTACAGGGATGTAGGTTCTGCTGAACTCAAATTCATAATTCAATGAGTGGAATTTAAAACATTGAAATTTGTATTTTCGCAACTATAAGACCAAGACAGTTTTTTTATATTCTATAACAACAGTCCCATTAGAATACAATTAAAAAAGAAAGTAAACAAAAGGGAACCAGTAATCTAATATTGCTAATCATAGTAGACGTAGTTTTAAAGAACTATGATTACAATCATATGTAACTATATACTTACTATAACGTAAAAATAAAGTACAAGTAGGCTATTTATTGTGAGTTTATAATAATTAAATTTCATATGTGTTTTTATTTTTTAAAATTGCTATTGATAATAAAAATGAATGTCTATAATGATAATTTTATTGCATATATGTAGTTATAGTTATACTCATAATTATTATATTATTATAATATTGTAGAATTATACTTTTAGTTATAGCAGACAAAATATTGTTTTCATATATAAATTTGAAGTTAATGCTACAGACACAGTAGGAGTATGATAATGTTTATCATTAATATTATCACTATCATTATTATAATAATTATGATCATTAGCATCATATTCATATTGGTATCTTCATTACTCTAATGAAAATATCAATATGATACTAATAAACTTAAACTTGAAGTAATAAATTATAAGTATAACTATTAACTAATAATAATATATATTAAAAATATTAGTAATACTAATAGTAATATTAATAAATAATTATTAATATTATTATTAAATATTATGACTCATAATTATAACAACTATTAGTAATAGTGAACTATAGTCTATGACTATGAGGTTGAGTATAGTCTATAAGTATAAGTTGATGATTATAATAATAATAATCAATTATTCAATAAATCATAATCATAATGATCACAATGACTAATGAGTATAAGTATGACAATTACAATAATATTGATTCTGATTGTCATTGTATTTCAATTTGTTATCATGGTCATTGTGATTCACTGATTGTGATTCATTGTTAATCATAATGATAATGAATAATGATAATGTTTTACTTTTAGTTCTAGTGCAGCCCTGGGTTGATTACTCATTATTTAATAACTTTTGTTGTTCCTAGTCACTCACAGCCTTTATAATGGAGCTACTACTACTCATTACTAGTACTACTACAGTACTAGCAGTGAGTAGTAGTAGTAGTAGTACTAGTACTGAAGACAAAACCAGCAGCCAAAAACCTTAGCCTCAATTTTAGCCTCTTGAGTTTATAAAAAATACTGAAATGGAATAGGTTTATTTCATCCGAGTTACGAAAATAAGCAATCGCGTCATTGGGCTTGACCTCATCGTTTCCACTTTGTTTCTTTGTGCATTAAAGAGCAGCACTACTCATATTGGCCTCTTTTTCCGTACAAGTACTAGTAGTAGTACTTCACTAGTAGTAGTGCTACTACTGCCATGCCTACTGCTTGACCAGTATTACATTTAGTGAAACTATGAGTAGTACTATTAGCATTAGTAATCCTTATACTGATGGTAACACCAAATCCAATACTATTAATATTACTATAATCATAGTATTGATAATGATATTCATACATTATGATTATGATCAAAATGACTTAATAATAATGTATAATAGTTAATGCCAGGGATGTAGTGGCAAAAAGATTCTAGGCTATACTCCCAGGCCGGGGTCTAGGGGGCCGCCTAGTTTATAATATTCTCAGTGAGGATGCCCTAACTATCCTGTGCTCTAATCATCAGTAACACTTTCAAAAATATGCCCATACGCCTACGGGCGTAGGACCTAAAGCAGTCTATTTTCTTCTAGAGTCTAGACCATACGGCGGCGTATGGGTACCACTATATTCCTGGTTAATGCCTAATGGTTATGAAAAAATCAAAATAATAATAATATTCATAATGATATTGATAATTATCTAAGGCTAAGCCTAATGCAATACTTAAGGTTAAAGCTCAACATAATCTCAAAGAGATAAACTTAAAGTTAAACAATTGAACTACACATGGAGTGATGTTTATTTTAAAAATTTGAATTTTAAATGGTTGGACAAATTTGAATTTGGCTTTGGAAAAGCTTGGAATAATACCATTAGCCTCCAGAAGAAGAAATAAGCACATTAGTCCGATTCTCCAGATTTTATCTGAAGAGGAATACCACCCAGCACTCACCGAATCAACTTGGTTGAACAAACATTGTCAACAGTTCAAACTAGGTCTCACTTTTCAGGCTCAAGGAAAGCCGTGCTCAATTAGTGCCAACCAAAATGAATATTACAATTGTTTTCTACCTTGGACAATTACAGATTTGAACATTAAATCAACTACAGCAACCAAAGCGCAGTCAGTCCCTTACTCCACTATTACCACAGACAGGCTAAGCAGGCCTGTTTTGCATTCACTGTACATTATTTTTTTAAATATATCTTTACTGGGTGTCTGGTAAAAATGGCACAGGTAAAAATGGCATAGGTATTAATGGCACTGGTAATAAAGGCACAAATGGAAAAGTAGCAAAAATGGCACATTTTCAATATTGGGGTTTGGGGTGGGGGTTGGATATTTAGGATGGTAGTTTAGATTTGGGAATGGGGGCTTAAGTTTGGGGTTTAAGGATTGATGGTTTGAGTTTCGGGTTTGGGAAAATTTAACAATAGTGTGCCAGTTTTTCCTACTTTTCTATTTGTGCCTTTGATACTGGTGCCATTATTACCTGTGCCATTTTTACCTAAAATCATCTTTACTGACCACAGGTACATGCATGTAACCTATGATTAAAAATGTGGCACACCCCTTCTACCCAACAGGGTGGTTTAGTGTGAAGAAAAATTGGACAGGTATCTGTTGACATAGTTGTAGTTCTATTTAATTCCAGCAGTTGTAGTGAACTTGTATTTGTAGTTTTTTAATTTTTTTGTTACATTTAATTTTGTGTCTTATACTGAACCTAAGAATAATAGTATTACATTTAGTAATCATAAAATTAAATAATATTAAATTTAGTATTTTAGGGCAGCAAGTTAAAGTACAAAAAAATAAATGGTTATCGTTGGGATATTGCGTAATGATGATGTTCATGTTGATCAAGACTTAAATTTGAATTTTCTTTACTAAGTTAGTTAACTACGATTACAATTGGTTTTGTCATTAGGATGGCTTATGGGAGTTTTTGCATAGATAATCCTGTGATCAACAGCAGAATGCTGGCATTGCTAGTTTCAAATTCAGCAAAATTCAATTGATTGCCTTTTACTAAGTTTGAGTCATAATTTAGAGTCATTAACTGCTTGTAAAACTATGAAATTAAAATTGCTGCAGTAAATATAAACTTAGAGGATGACATCATCACTTTTACATGACCACTATATTGATTGAATTTAATGTTAATGTTAAGGGACACGTTTTATTTTACCAAGTCTGCCTCTCCTAAGTGTAAAGGACTAGTTCAAAGTTAGTCGTTTACCAAGCACTGGCTACATGCAGAATATCTGTCCAGCCTAAAAATGGGCTGTTGTGTGCGTATTTCAGGTAGATTTCATTCCTGCAAAATGCTGAACGGTCAGTGTAGAAATTTGGTACGGTTTTAATCTAATTGGCAGATTATCATTTAGTGAGTATAGTTTTTGAGTTTCAAGCTTTGCATTGATAAGACGACTTGAATACAGAAAGTAAAAAAGCTCAAAACTCAAAAAGTGTACTCACTAAATGATGTTCAACCAATTAGATCGAATCGGCACCAACATTCTGCACTGGCCATTCAGTATTTTGCCTGTATGAAATCTATCTGAAATGCGCACACAACAGCCCATTTTTCGGCTGGAAAGATTTTTTGCACGCTGCCAATGAGGAAAACTTAAAGTATGTGAGGTTTATGTTATTGCCTATAAATTTTATTAGTTTTATGTATTTTATTTTTAGTGAATCATTTCCTGTTGATATTGGACCATCATGATGTTATTTAAAGTTTAATTAACCATTCTGGGTCAACTGTGATTGACAAAACCATCATTGTCAGTTATGTGGTTATTGCAACATGTAGGACATGGAGCGGAAGCTGAAGGGCTCTCTGAAAAGTCTCCCTCAGGTACAGCAGTGGTCTAAATACTTACTTGTTACTTAATTTGAAACTTGAGCTTGATGGGTTGAAAGTTGGGTAGATTGAAGTCTAACTTTATATTTAAGTAAAGATTTGCAATTCACTTATGCTGATGAAATGCTTTGTATGATTGCTACCAAGTCTTTACCTAAGCTTAATTGTACACTATTTGCTTATATAATAATATTATGAATAAACTAGTCTCAAGTTTAATGCAAAAAGTTTTACACTAGTAATGTATGTAATACTTATAACATAAAAGTAACAGCTTCAAAACCAATTAAACTGTAAATGGGAACTAACTAGAAACTGTTATTTCATTTTCATCTACTTTTGTTTTGTGGAATGGATGCATAATGCCTGCCTCGTAGGCTGTAGACAATGCATAAAAATATTTTTAATGCCAATCACATATAGGTTAGAAGTTCAGGATTTCAAATTTTTCATAAAGGTTAAATAATTGAGCTAGAGGCTTGCTACATATAGCACTACGATCAGATGAAAGTGTTAAATTGAGAACTGTATCATATCAAGCTCAATAAAACCTGGTGTTGTAGTAAAGAATTGATAACATTTTAATATCAATTGATTACTAATAGCAATTGCTACTTCTAGCTAACTGTATGTAGACTGTAAAAAATAATTATATTTTTAATATAGTTATGTAACAAAACTTATATGTATATATGTTAGTAGTTGTTTATATTTGCTCAAATTTTGGTTTATTACAGAAATCCGGTTTTTGTGTCAAACAGAATACACAGTAGGACGAAAAGATGTAGATGTGTTATTAAAGGATGACCCTTCTATTAGTCGGAAACATGCTAAAATATTCATAGAATTCAAGGAGGAACAGGTAGTAAGTTACAGCAATTTGTTAGCTTACTAACTTTAGATTTTCAATTATTTAATACTGAATAAAGAGTATGAGTCAGAAACTGTTAGCCAGTGCATCTGGTTTATAGGAGTGGGTAGTCAGTGTAGATTCAGTTTCATCAAATTATTCAAGTTAGAACTTTACAGCCTTAAAGTTTATACGTGTATAGTTGGCGGTTGTGTCAACTTCTGTATTTAGAAGTCAGCTGGTTTTCTTGGGGATGTCATACAAAGCTCTATCAATAGTGACTACCATTAGATACAATATAACAAGAGCCAATGCAATTTAGTAAATCCTACATACTACAACATGCGCTAATGAGCATTTCATTCAAATTGCTCTATCTGACAAATTCTTGTTTTGCTGGGTTATGTTTTCATTCCATTTAAAAATTCGTTAACATAATTTGAACTTTGGAAACATAGTGAAATATAATAGATACTCATATTTGGATTCTAAATTTTAGATTCAGGGTTACTGCAACTAGTCTTGTTTTTGTAAAGGGTTCTAAAAACAAGTTATGGCACCTTTTATGCATGACGAATCTTTTATCAAAATAGAATGCTTTTCATCTAAATGATAAATAACAACTTTGATGTTCTTTTAACATCACACAGTATGGAGTAATCTAGGTGAAGATTAATCTGGGCAATGTCATCACTTTAGTTAGGCCTCATTCGCTTAAATGAACTAATTTTCTCTCTTTTCTACTGATTTATTTTTATCGCTGCTGCTTAGGCTCATAACAATCATACCACACAGAAGTTTGTATCAGGTGGAAATACATTTCTATTGAGTTTTATTGAGTAGAAGAATATTTAAGTTGAAGCTTTTGTTTTGCCAGATAAACAGTTTGGATACTCCAGCATTGTCGATTACTGACTTTTCAAAATTCGGAACTAATGTAAATGGAGAGGCTTTATCGGGAGGCACATGTGTTCTTTCTGATGGTGATGAAGTAAAATTTGGACAAATGAAAAATGTTTACAGGTACTGCTGTAGGGTTTTGCTTCCCATTGCACTTGTTTTCAATATTTTTTAAATCAACACTATTTTAATAATGTTTGCTATATTGTATTAAATAGTTACATAGACATAGTTCATATTTTTAGTTTTTGTGATAACTAAATTTTAATAGGTTAATTTGTTATAATTTTAAACACACAAAATTGAGATGCTATTTAATACATATTGCTTTAAAATTTTGAGACTGATAGAGAAATTTGCGCCTTAGCAATGGTTAACCCAAAAACTCTTTTGTTTTTGGTTAGCCAGAAAATACTACATGAATTACAGTAGGTTTCACGTTAAACTAGACTATAATGTAACATATCCATAAATGTGTATGTTATATTTGTTCTGCAGTTGATTTGTCCTCAAGTTGGTTACAAATTTCAAAGCATTTTGCTTTATTTTTGTCTGTTGTATACTTTCCAGAGCAAAGTACTGCCCGCTGGTGGTGGCTTCTTCTTCTCTCTCTGGATCTGATAAAGTGAAACTCAAGGAGTATCTCCTGCAGCTTGGGGGTCACCAGGTCAGTCAGTCAGTCAGTCAGGTGGAGATGCTGACCCAATACCATGTATTGCTGACTTAATGCCACATATTGCTGATGGTTACTAACTGAGTGTTTGAGGGAAGTATATTTGCATTGAAAGTGTAGGCAGTGTATCTGGAAGTTGGGATGTGAAACATTGTTTATTTGTGGAACTTCATTTAATATTATAAGGACTGTGTTTACTATTTACAAGTTCTTGTTGGTGTCGCAAGTTAAAACTTCAAGTCTAAATCTGTCCTATTAGAGTATTTGTCAAATATCTCCATATCTCCATGATGGTGCAGCCGTGGTCTAGGGGTTAGAACGTTGGCTTAGCAAACACAAAGTCATGGGTTCGAACTCCGACAAAGGTCATTGGTGATGTTAGGAAGAGCACCCAGTTATAATTGCTCCTGTGCCCCATCTGAATAAGTCCTTAGCCTGATTTACCAAAAACCTCATTTCATCAGCGGTTTCTCACAGGGATGGCGACTATAAACTTGCTGGAGTTTAGTCAAATATCTCCACATCATGTTTATTTTATAGGCTTGTCTATTTCTGATGAGCAGATAATATTTCTGCATTTTCTGTAGGTGAATGAATGGAGTAAGGAGTGCGTGACTCTGGTTATGGGGAAAGTTGGAATCACAGTAAAGGCTGTATGCGCTCTTGCTGGTAACAAGCCTATTGTCACCTTAGAGTACCTTGAAGCTCTAGTCAACAGTGTCAAGAAGAAAACCTCCCTGCCTGATATTGACAAGTAAAAATTTTAAATAATGTCGCTCTGTTCTTATATACAATACTTTGAAAGCATATGTTGTAGCACCTAGTACACATTAAACATGTCTCAAGCTTATGTCTTCATACTTTGTCTAAAAGTCTACATACTAGTGTATCGCTTCCTTGCCATTTTATTGGGTATTTGTAAGGTTAGCAGGGTTAAAGTTGCGGCTATAGTTGTGGTATGATTTTTGCAACTTAGTGCAATCTCAGTATATAGTTTGTCTATTCCGCTTATCATAACAATATAATAGATTTTTACATTGTAAGCTTTTCTTACTCGTTGTGTGCTCTAACTTTATAAATACTGTATTTTATATATTAAATCATTCCACCAAGTAATCTAGTATCTTATTCACGCACTGTAATATTCATTAACAGTACAGATTTTCATATATACAATATAAGATATGCAGCAACAAAGCGTTTGCATAGTTTCTAATTTAACAGCTTTTGGTTTTTATGTTTTTTGTTGTTGTGTAGGTTTATTCCTTTATTATCTGAAGAAAATGATAAGTACTTGCTTAGACCAAACCCACAGCGCAAGAAAGTATTTGGAAACAAAACTTTTTTCTTCTGCAACAAGGCGCAGGTAAATATTCCTTGGATATTAAATGGTTGTGCCTTCTGTAATTTAATATATCTTCTTCTAAAGTTTATGCTACGGAAGTGAAAATGAAACGATTTTTTCAAGTAGTTTTGAAAGAATGCAAAATCATTTTATATATTGAATACTTGGCCTGGAGTTGTCATTCCATTCAATTGATTTAAATTGATTATTTAACAATGTCTGTTTAGCATTTTGAATGCGAAGAATAATATGATTATTATAATATATATATATATATATATATATATATAACAATATACCGTTGTATACATTATAATGTTGATGATTTGCTATAACTACCAACATTTAGTTTGCGAGGATGAAACCAGCTATTGTGTTGGGTGGTGGGACAGCGCTGCTTCTAGAAAGGAAACCTCGCTCTTTGTCTAAAATAACGGCAAACAATGCGATACTCATGTATTGTCCTGAAACAGTGCAGCCAGAGTGGTACAAGGAGTGCATCACACACCTCACCAGGTATAATCTTCCATGTTTTGTATCCATTTAGTCATTTTAGTGGTTGTGTTGAATGAAGCTTGTATTTTCATTTTATGCGACTTTCTCAGGCAAGATTAAATACACCACCTCTCTTATAAAAAACTCGGCTAAAAAGTTGCTTGGACTAATTCCCTCTTTGAAATTTTCCGTTGTCATTCACTTTTGCTGAGAAATTATGATACCATGACTACTAACACTAGTCATGCAAACAATTGAAAACTTTAAAATTAAAACATTTGCGTCAGCTGCTTTTCATTTGACATTGAAATGTTTTTTTTAAAGCGACAGTATGTTGGAGAGAGGAAAGTGAAGTATACTTTTGTTTTGTAGTTATTTTCATGTGTAAGTAAACTGGTGTTCCAGGATGGCTGCTTTGTTCATATGTGAGTTTACCGGAATCAGATTGAACATGTTTAGATATACTTGGTTGTCACATTAAAATAGACAACATGAAACCAGTCCTAGTCATCATTAGTGAGTCTCCATGCTTTACATTATGTGAATGGAGTCTTTATTTAATGCATGGGAACAGTATCATTCGAATAAAGCCACAACCCATAGGGGCAAAACTGTATTCGAATTAAAATGGCCATTTGCAATTATTTTGCTTATGGGAATGAAGTGATCGTAAAACTTAAACTACAAAATGCCTGGGTTAGCTTGCTAGAGCCTGTTTATATCACTATTTCAGCAAATATAATGCAACTCATTTATTTCACAGACATAATAAAAGATATATTCAAGATGCAGAGATAGGCCATGCTATGCTGTACTGCTCAACTGAATGGCACTGCAACCCCCAGCAATCTGCAGGTAATTTATTACTGGTCATACATTGTATGAGCTGGAAGGTGTATTCTGGGGCAATAAAAGTAAAATATGGCATGCATAGTGTCTCGGGTTGTGGACTGTGATTTTCTTCAAGTCTTGCTTGAGTAGTAGTCAGGTAGAGCTTTTGCCATGTAGTTGGTAATGATATATATGCAATTTTTTGTATGGCCCTATTCTAGCGATACTTACAAGTATTACAAATTTCTTAGTCGTTACTGAAGAGAGCCTAAATAATTATTTGTCCACACTTGTATGTTTTAAGAAAAACAGGGTAAATTGATGACATTTTAATTCTAGTCCAACAAACAGTTTTTAGATCATTTTTGTCACTGTAACAAATATATTATTATCACAAGATTTGCTGAATAGGAAAGTTTTGTGTGCAACAAACAAGATTAGTTAAATAGCAACAAACCGCCAACGAAATGTGTTTGCTGTAATTATTCCAATTGTGTAGTGGCTAATGGTCTCTGCAGAAATGTCCAACTTTAAACAAACCTTAACACAAATTTACGATTATTCTGCAGGTGTTATTAAATGCAGCATAAATACATTACATTCACTAATAATTTTTTGTTTATTTAATATGGCATTTTCTTGCTCTTTTTTAATGTAATTATATAAATAATTTCCATTGATATTATGCATGCCATTTTGTAGGTATCAAACTACATGAACACTTTTCACAAAAACTCACTGCTACTCAATCTCTACCTTCACAAGCAAAGAGCGCTACTCAGCAGGGAAAGAGAGACCTGCCTGCTGTCAGTGTTAGTGCCTCAGACAGCACAATAGTGCCTGATTCACAGCACCTCAACAGGCCCAAGTAATTATATTCATGCTGTTCATTTGTCCCCATTTTGTTATCCTTACTTTTATGCTTATTTGTCTTTAAAAGTAAAAAATTAAACACTTAAAGAGCTGTGAAACTACAGGAGGTTTTTCAAGGTAATCTTGAGTATTTATCACTGATTTGGTGCCAAATTAGCCAATTGTCCCTCAATCTTAAAACGTGTTTCATGTCTATTAGTTAATTTTGAGAATCTATTCGCACTCAGTAGACAGTAGAACTGACCTATCACATTGCTACATAATGAAAGTAAGATACTGGGAGTTGTCTACCTATTTAGACCTGCAGAGAGAAGTGCTTACATATCTGAGATGCTTCCTCCACCAGTTGTGACTCACATCTCTGAAACGCTACAGGATTCTCTCTCAGCAACTCAGGTAATACCTTTCCTACCTTAATCTGCACAACTCTTACACCTATCTTCTGGGTTTCACACATTTTCACTTTTGCAGGAGAAGATAACTCCTTTAAAACAGACAACTTCTGCTAAACGGACATCAAACCATCAGCTTCAACCTCCTATAAAAAGGTGTGCATACTTTTTAAAAGTTTCTTATTATTTTATTTTGCATTATCACTATTTTGTTGTTGTCATTTAATTTGTAAAATCTTGTTTAATGTAAGAAATTGGGTTTTTAAACAATTTTCCAACAAGTGTGTAAATTTCTTGTGAGTGAAAGTTAGTAACAGGTCAACACTGGTTCAGCTTCTTAACTAACTGCTTTAGCATTATGAGGACACTACATCCTGATTTTTAATCAATTTTAATATGTTGTAAGTTACATATTTCTAAATGACTCCAAAATTTAATACACTATTGCACTCAACATTTAATAAACTAACGTGTTTTTAGAATAAAGACCGCATTTGATGAACAGACAACAGTTGCCCAAAGCCTCGAAACTGGTAGTCAGAATGAGCTTGCTATAGCCAGCAATATGGTTGATACTCAAACTGCAGAATCAGAAGACAAAAGTCATGTAGCACAAGCTACAGCTGTGGACCAGTCATCCTTTGCACCATCTGTGACAGACATTGCTACGCCTGAAAGAATTTCTTCTATTTTGCACAAGGCATGAAAATCATTTGATAGATTTAGAATAGTCAAGGATTGCTTAATGATGCGTATAATATACGGTGTAGTAAATTATCAAGTTGTTTGTTGTATTGTTAAGGTAGGAGCTATGCCTGTATAGATGTATATTTGGTAAATTTTATAGGAAGCTGAAAAATGTCATGATGACAGTGTTGTGGAGGAGACACAGCATTCTGGGACTGTTAGTCATACTCCTGCCGCCCACATTGTAAAATCTGAAACTCTGGACACTTGTACAGACCGGGTGGTCTCTGTGAAGGTTGAACCAACACAGCCCACCTTGACTGCTGGTGATGCTACTGTACGTATGCAGGTGCTGCTGTGTGTATGCAGGTGCTGCTGTGTGTATGCAGGTGTCACTGTGCTGATGTGTGTATGCAGGTGCTGCTGTGTGTATGCAGGTGCTGTATGTATGTATGCAGGTGCTTTGTGTATGCAGGTGTCACTGTGCTGATGTGTGTGCAGGTGCTGCTGTATGTATGCAGGTGCTGCTGTGTGTATGCAGGTGCTGCTGTGTATGCAGGTGTCACTGTGCTCTGACAGCCATTTACGGCATCTCTATAGTTGAGAGTTGATTTATAATTCAACCGCTTGTCAACATCATGTCACAAAAACAGTAATTTACAAAGACATTGCAGTATATGGAAACTATATGGTAGGCTAAATGTTTTGCAATACATTTACAATATTTTTGTAGTTTTTATATTAATTTTAAAACCTATGTTGACTTGTTTAGTGTATACTCAATTTAAATTACTAGTTTTAATAGATTGACTGGCGATTACTGACACATCGATTGCAGGAAATGTCCGAAGAAAGAAAACTCGAGATAGGGGATTCATGGAACAGGATACAAGTGGATTATGGGAACTTGCTTCGAAAAACTAAACTTTCTGTTGTAGAACCTGTCGAGGAGCATCAAGGCATGGCTTTATGGAAAGGAAAATGGGTGCCCAATTTCAAACGCTTCAAAAAGGTTTTTATGGTTATTTCGTTTGATTTATCAGCCATCAGATCTTTTGGCTAATTTGACACTGAGGGTTGCCTCAAAGTTAAAGAAATGCTCAGCTAGTGTTGTTATACTTCTTTTGGTCTGTTGTAGAAGTTTAGGCCAAGTTCCACATTTATGGCTGTTAATTTGTATTTTCGCCGTATCGCTGGATACATTCTGTAAATGTTAGTTATCTCTGTTGTATTACCACATGGTCTTTGGTTTCAGTGCGGGAAGAAAGACATAACCCGGTTACCAACCATCATAGGAGGTGGTGACTTAGTAGACGGCTTGTGTTCCCAGAGCCAGTCACACGGGGACTTTGTACAGATGCCATCTCATGACGAGGATACCTACAGAGGGGGGTCTTCTCTTTCTCATTCACTCCATCCCAGAACCTCCATCAAAAGCTCAATATTTGGAGGGTCAGTTTTTCTATCTTTAGTCGCAAATTTCCTGTTTGAAGTAGACCATGTGAGTGAATAGATTGTCAAGAGTAGTAGTAGATATTAGAATTTATTAATGTGAAGAACTTTTCAAGCCCATCTTTTTTGATACAGTTTTAAGAATATGAAAGTAAGTTCAACGCCGAGTGATTACATATCCTATTTGCTTCAGGCATTGGGAGCTACCTCAAACCAAGACTTAGTTGGTAAGATACATGAGCCCTTGTCACCTAAGACTTAGTATGATAGGGAAGTTCATGGACTTGATCAACATCAGAGTGCTCTGAGATTACTCCGTGACTCACAACTAGTTCTCCGCCCAACTCATTATAATCAACATTTTCATATTTTCATCTGTTTTTTTTAACTTTATTTGCTGTTAATAAGTATTTTTTTATTTTTTTAGTTTTCATAAAAGAACAGATATTAGTTTTTGTTCAGTCAGGTTCTCATGTGAAGTCATACTGTAATTGTAATATTTTGTTGGTTGCAGTTTTAGTATTTCTGAATTATTCATTCTGTAAATATATGATGAAGCCAAAACATATTTATCTATTCATGACTCATTTTATGTTGAATGCAGGTAAAATGTATTGAAACAACTTCTTTGTATGCTGATGAATTCTTCTTAGCAAAATAAAAGACATTTTAGTGTTTAGTGGCATAAACCTGCATCAGAAGCTCCAGGTTCAGGACTCAAGTATGTTAAAATTAAGAAAACTCAAATATTTTTTTTTAATTTAAGTAGTTTAAAAGCTTGCTGAGTATTTTTGTAATTCTATTTTTTTCTTGAAATCTTTACCGCAGGTAAGCGGCTAAATCAACACTTGGATATAATATCCTTCATCAATATACTGGTTAAACTAAAATTCAATTGTTAACTACAAATTGCTATAGAATGTATCTTAAATTGTGCTGTCATGTGTTTACTTTATAGTACATTTTAATGATACTTGTGTAATGACAGTTTTCTTTTAACATGAAAAGCAACATTGAGCATGTTTGTTTAGAATTAACTATTTCTTTTGTACGAATAAAGGTAGAAATAATTTCAACTTGGATTGTAGCCGAATATGTGAATAAATATGATGAACTTAGTATGTAGCTATGATATAAAACTGCATAGCAAATTTGATTTTGTGTATGTTATAAACAAGTCTACTGGTGTTAAAGTTTTTTTTTATTACGCTTTCTGCCTGTTAATCGAAAATCTTGTATCTTGTAAGCTTTATGTGTCTTGTTATTTCCGTCAACACTTCAAGTGGTCAATAATGGTATAAAATTATGTATAATTGTTTGCATCATGTCAAAAATAGTAATCAGTAATGTGCTAATTCTGATAATTCCAACTAGTATACTTTTTTTCAAAGGGGGTATGAATGTGAATACTGTATCACACTTATCTTATAGCAAACTTGTGAACGACTGTCTACACACATATATGGAGTTATCTTCTACAAAACTAGCAAATTGATGGCTCGCGAAACCTTGGGCTGAACGTAGGTGAAAAATTATTTCAATAATACCGATTAGCTGTAAGTAATTTTTGCGCTTCCTGAGAGTGTTTTTAAAACTAAGTAAATGTGGTCGATTCAATTCATACTTGTACTGATACTCACAATGATAATGATAATAGTTAATCACAAAAATTAAATTGTTGTAATCTGTCATTATATGTTATGTTAATAAATCATTTTATGGAATATATATTATAAAACTTAATGACACATATTGATATTTCTACTTAATCTTATACCATCGTTATCAATATCAATATGAATATGAATATCATAATCATACCCACTACCCAGTAAACTGTAAATCAAAATGTAATACTAATTACTAATACTTAAAGTTAATCTTATACTAATAGTAATGGTAATACTATTAGTCTATTACTCATAGTAATAGTAATAGCATGAGTATCAATATCCATATCGGTATCATTATCCGTTATCGTCTATCAGTATGACATTGACTGCAAGTGTATCAGTATGAGTATGATAGTCATAGTCATAGTGATAGTGTGTATGACTATGAGTGAATGACTACAAGTATCACTTTCAGTTTCACCATCAGTCTCAGATACTGATAGTGATAGCATGGTTTTTCTACTAGTACTAGTAGTAGTACTACTATTACTATTAGTATTACTAGAGTAGTTGTAGTACCAGTACAGTAGTAGTGTGATATTTTTGTGGGTTGAATAGAACTAGTGCCTGAACATACTCTTTGTTAGAGAGAACAAGATGTATTGTATAGTTGAAGAAATTTTTATTTAGTTGAATTATATATAATAGTGAAGGTCCTCTGCCAGTGAGCTCCAGTAGTAGACTGAACTACACTGGAGCTCGCTGGCTTTTATATACAACAAGATACAGTGCTTTTTCATTGTTGCCGAGATCGGAGGCCCGAAATGCCGATCTCGCAACCGGAAACAAGTACATGCAAAAATCTACTACACAATTACAGCATAAAAATTGATACGCAACATTAGTACAAGAAATATTACATAACTTCAGAATGCGTATTTCAATAACATTACATTATGTTGAAAGCTTCAACAGTAATTACCATACTTAGGCATTAGCAAGCTAGCTTACTTAACTATAATTACAGAGTTAATAACGATACGCAACAGTATTTATAATATACTGTTGCACGCTGTTAATTCGCAACTAATAGAGGGTAAAAATCCATTACAGTAGTACTAGTAGTAGTAGTACTAGTAGTAGTAGTACTAGTAGTAGTATTAGTAGTACTACTACTAGACCTAGTAGTAGTAGACGTAGTAGTAGTACAGGTACTACTGTGGTGGTTCGTGGAACTACCAGCAGCACAACATGTAGGGTCACGTAATTGACCCGGAACAATGGATAGCCAATTAGCGTAGTTGATAGTTAGCAGCAATTGTAGTTTCCCGCTGCTAACTCAGTCGAAGCTAGAGTGTGAAATAGATTAGATGTGTAACTTGTTTGGAAATAATGTATCGTTTTTATAATGTATAATTGTGTGTAAAATATACTCGTTCACTCGACTTATCCTGGTGCAGTTCTATAGTAAATAAATAGACTCTCTGGATAGCACATCAACCCTAAATCTGAAAATTATAACAGTGGTGGCAGCAGTGGGATAGTGCATCCAAGATGGAGACTGAAAATGCTGGAACTCAACCACCGGCAATTGAAGGTGAGCGTAGAGACAATGCTGTAGAGACAATGCCTGTTAACCATGTAGTAGAAGAGCGAAGGGTTCCGCGAGAACTAGCTGAGGACCGCTACAGGTTAAAGGCGCCCACCTTCACGGGTGAAGAGGAGGTGGAACAATTTATCCAAGAGTTTAGCGACGTAATGGACGTCGCTCAGTGGCCCCCTAGGGTGGCCTTGCTGAAGCTTAGAATGGCATTGATGGACAAAGCCAAGCCCTATGGGCTGGGTGTAGACATTGATAATATCTTTGCTTCTCTGCGGGCCCGCTTTGGCCTCTCTGCTACAGATGCCAGGGCCCGATTGCAGAGGTTGCGGCGTGATCCCCGCACCCCGCTGCGGGAGCATGCCGCCGCGGTCATGAAGCTGGCACAGATCGCGTACAGCGACTTGCCCCCAGTCAACCGCGAGAGGTACACCCTCGAGGCTTTCATAGCATCTGTCGACGATCTGGGTCTCCACCACCAGTTTCTAGCTAGGGGAGTCACCACCGTTGAAGATGCTCTGACTGAGGGGGAAGCTTACCTCCTAGCTAATCAAATGCATAAAAGTCGCGGAAGCTCCCGCCAAGTGGAGATAGACCGCGCAGACACGGCCGCGGGACAAGGGGAGGAAACCCCCGCCGCGGCTGCCGTGTCCCAGTTGGCGACGGCATCAAAAGTCACTCAACTGACGGACATGCTAGCCAAGCTGATAGCAACACTGACACCACAAAACCCAGTGAGTACCGCCCCTGAGCCCATGCGGCCATCGGCGCCGCCACAGGGAGAAACAGTCAGTTTTTGCTGGGAGTGCGGAAATCAAGGACATTTCCGCCGATATTGTCCCTTCCTAAATCAGGGGTTAAACTACCGCGGCCCGCAGATGTTCCCACCTTCCGCGGGCCGACGATGAAACCTCCAGGGAAGAAGAAACGCAGGTCACCCAGACGGGTACCGCGTACTGGCAACCAACAGTGGCAACAGCCACGACGGACCAGCAAGGGGCTTCGCCCCGCAGCTGCCTTTTCTATGCCCCTTCACAACAGATTCACAGGGCTACAAGTCCAAGAATCTGGATGGGAGCCCACAAAGGTAGCTGAGAATCTAGCCTCGGCACCCCCGAGGCCTACCTACCACCGCCCTAAGAGACCTCCTTCGCGACTCAAAGCGAGGGAGGTACTCCCTGCGAGAGTAAGGCCTGAAGGGAGAGTTCAGGTGCAGCCCCATGGGAACAGCTATTTCTTGCCCGGTAAACTGGAAGGCAAAGCTGTTACTTTCCTCATTGATTCGGGCTGTACCACAAACCTCTTAAGCCGCCAACTCTTCGACACCCTCAGTACTAGGGTCAGGGGCGAGATGGAAGCATACGAAGGGGAATACGGCACCCTCGCTGACGGGTCGTGCCTTCCCTTCTATGGCATAATTGAGCTGACGGGACGAGTCCGTGATCAAACGATCCAAGAGACGTTCATCGTCAGTCAGCTCAAGGAGGATGCTATCCTCGGGATGCCGTTCCTTAAACGGCACGGATGTCACATAGATTTTAGCAGATCTGCAATGATGATGTCCGGGCGTGAACTCGCCTGCGTCGACAAGTTCGGCCGCCCTTTAGTGGGAGGTGTGCAAGTGGTACGCAACCGTATCATACCAGGCCGCTCCCGGGCTACCATTCACTGCAGGGTGAATAGTAGCCGGATCTCTGGACTCGGGGTGGTTGAAGGCGCGCACGAAAAGATCCAACTTGCCAGCAGTCTGAATCAGCTGACTGAGCAAGGGGAGATCTTAGTGCAGTGTGTCAACCCCTTTACCGAGCCTATCAAGCTCCCGGCTGGGTCGATGCTGGGCCGTTTTCACTCTGTTCAGGAGGGAGACGTAGGCCCGTCGCTGGGTGATGCGACGGAGGCACCCCCTCAGTGCCCTATTCAGGGACGGGGGGCAGTCCCAACACATCTCCGGGAGTTATACGAAACAGCCAGTGGCGGCTGCGCGAGTAACAGAGAACGCCAAGCTATGGCTAAGTTACTACGCGACTACGGTGATGTGTTCAGCAGCGGAGAGCATGACGTGGGACTGACTGGAATTGTCAGACACGAAATACCGCTGACTGCAGGGACAGTCCCTGTCCGGCAGCCCACACGCAGGCTGGGGCCGGAGAAAGAGAAGGAGGTTAGCCGACAAGTACGGGATCTTCTGGACCGGGGACTGATAGAGCCCGCCCATAGTGCGTGGAGCTCGCCAGTCGTACTGGTCCGGAAGAAAGACGGCAGTTGGCGGTTCTGTGTGGACTATCGCAAACTCAATAGCGTAACCATACAGGACGCCTACCCTCTACCTCGTATTGACGAGTCATTGGACGCCCTAGCCGGCAGCAAGTACTTCAGTACGTTAGACTTGCTAAGCGGCTATTGGCAAGTTCCTCTGAGTCCCGACGCCCAAGAGAAAGCGGCGTTTATCACACGGGACGGTTTGTGGAAGTGGAAGGTGCTGCCTTTCGGGTTAACCTCCGCCCCAGCCACCTTCCAGAGGCTGATGGAACAAGTCCTTAGCGGACTCCATTGGAAGACGCTGCTGGTCTACCTCGATGATGTCATCGTAATCTCTCCAGACTTCGAGACACATATCAGTCGTCTGCAGGAGGTTTTCGAGAGACTCCGAGGTGCCGGTCTTAAGCTCAAACCTTCCAAGTGCGCTCTATTGCAGCCGGAGGTCAAGTATCTGGGGCACGTTGTCGGTCGAAACGGCGTGGCAACGGATCCCGAAAAGGTACGGGCAGTAGAAGACTGGGTCACCCCCCAAGACTTGACCGGACTCCGGGCTTTCTTGGGGCTGGTAGGGTATTACAGGCAATACATACCAGACTTTGCCGGCATAGCCCAGCCGTTAAACCGGCTCACCGCAAAGGGAGTGACGTGGCAGTGGACTCCAGTCGAGCAAGAAGCGTTCGACCGCCTAAAGGGCTGCCTACTAACGGCGCCCATCTTGGCCTACCCAGACCCCACTCTGGAGTACATCCTGGACACGGACGCCAGTGACCAAAATGTTGGCGCTGTGCTGTCACAAGTGCAGGAAGGCCGAGAGGTAGTAGTAGCCTACTACAGCAAGTCTCTCTCACCCGCTGAACGAAATTACTGCACTACCCGCAAGGAGCTGCTGGCAGTAATCAAGTCAGTGAAGCACTTCAGACCATACCTATATGGCAGGAAGTTCCGGCTGCGTACGGATCATGCCTCGCTGATCTGGTTGTGCAGGAGAGCAGAGCCCTCTAGTCAGGTCGCCCGGTGGCTCGAAATCCTAGCTGAATTCTCATACCGGATCGAACATCGACCGGGCAAGAGACACAGCAATGCGTATGGGTTGAGTCGCCGACCTGACGGAGGTTGCAAACAGTGTCTCAACATCGAGAGGAGGGATGGAGGTCCCCCGCGATGCGAGTTGGAGACGCTGGCTCATCACGGAGCACCGTTTGACTGGGATCAAGGTCAACTCAGGCAAAGAGTTGATGAGTCCCCGGAGGATGTACAAAACCTCCGCGCCAACCCTGTACTGGCCGGTAATGTTCGAGAGCTGAAGAAGCTCCAAGAAGAGCTGCCTGGAGTCGTGGCAGACATATACCGGGCCAAAAGGGAAGGGCGACGACCCAGCGAGGAACGCATACGACAGGGATGCGCCGAGTTCCGGCTATACTGTCAGCGTTGGGACTCGCTGCGGATCGGGCAGGATGGGTTACTAACCATCTCTCTAGCTGCCAGCGGCAGACACTCGGAAAGGAAGAGGGTAGTCTGCCCCACAGCCATCCGCCGTGAGTTGATTTGGGATACTCACAAACAGGCCCACGCAGGGGTTAAGAGAGTGATATCCAAATTACGACTCCGGTGGTATTGGCCGCAGATGGAGCGTGACGTCCGGCTCAGAGTCAAACAGTGTGAGATCTGCCAGGCCAGTAAGCATAGCCGCCCCCCTGGTGAGGCAGGACGGCGGAGGCTATATGCTGGTAGGCCCTGGCAAGTAGTCGCTGTAGACCTGGTCGGACCCATGCCCCTGACCCCCAGAGGCAATAATTGGATCCTAGTACTAACCGACCACTTTACTAGGTGGGCGGATGCTCTGGCTATCCCAGATGCATCAGCCCCAACAGTGGCCAGGGCGCTAGACCAACATGTATTCTGTTATTTTGGGCTTCCCGAACAGATACACTCTGATCAAGGCGCTCAATTCCAGTCTCAACTGATGAGCGACCTTTGCCACCTCTGGGGAGTAAATCAGAGCAGGACCACCCCCTACCACCCTCAAGGTAACGGGGTGGTGGAGCGCAACAACCGGATGCTAGGTGATGCACTCCGGAGTCTCCTCCTTGGACGAGGTCAAGAGGAATGGGATACGGTATTGCCACAAGTCATGCGTGCATACCGTAGCACCCCACACACCAGTACTGGTGAGACCCCAAACCTCTTGATGCTCGGGAGAGAGACTCGTGTCCCTGACCATCTCACCTACCACGTTCCAGAGCAAGACAACTTGGTTCACGAGTATGCCAGTGAACTAGTGGAACGGATGAAGGCCGCACACGATATACTGCGTCAACAGCAGTGGAAGGTGCGGCACGAAGATTCCGATGAACCACCTCTCTATCAAACGGGAGATAAGGTGTGGATGGTCAATTACCGTAGGCGTCGCGGACAGGCTGATAAGCTGAAGCCTAAGTTCGTAGGCCCCTACGTGGTCGTCGAGGCTATGCCCAATCATACGTACAAGATTGAGCGCTCAGGACAGGTGTCTATCCAGAATGAGTCTCGCTTGAAACCGTATTGGGCTAGCCCCGGCGGAGTGGGAGAAGCCCCCCCCCCCCGTTGTTAGAGCCCAGGAGGCAAACAACAACGCGCGGGCGACGGCGGCATGGACCTGAATACGAAGTGATCATACCGCGGGAAGAAAACTTGGTGAGCGAGGAGCGGCAGCTTTTGTCAACAGAAGCGTGTCCGCCACCGCCAAGTCTAATTCCATCACTTCCAGAAACCGAGCCGGTTCCGGAAGTGCAAACCCCCACGGAGGGAGGGGCTCCATCCGGAGAACAAGAAGAGGTGACCGCTAACGGTGAAGTAGAGACGCCATTAGAGGCCCCTACTAACGAACCGGCAAGCGTGTCACCCCCCCTAGAAAGGGGACAGCGTACGAGGCAACCCCCCGCATACTTGAAGGACTTCGTATGTGACTGCGTTAAAAGCGGCACACATGAAAGTCTAGGGGAAAACCGTACGAGAAAAGAATCGAGCAAATGTGGGAGTTGTCAACACCACGGAAAAATCAACTTTTGTATCGGCGGAAATAGAAACAAAATTCATCCGCCGGGTGCACAAAGTCTTAATCACGCACCCCAACCACGTTGCTCGATCTTTTCATACGCTGATGCAGTCAGGAGTAGACGTGTTTCTAAGCAGTAGTTCAAACCATTTCACACATTCAGTATGTCTTACGACAACAGATCGTGGGGTGAGTTAACTATATCTTAATACGAAACTAGATTGCATCGCTCAGCTCTGACTCACTGAGTCAATCGAGCTGGAGATAGGTTAGTGAAATACCGTAGTAAGAACTCAGTTTGACTTAGAGATTTTTATAATCTCATTGCAATACGTGTTCTATCTGACTATTCACTACCATTAATCTCTACGAGGTAACTGAATTAGGAGTTGCCAAGCTGTTCAAGCTGACAACACAGCAGTGTACTGTATTAACACTGTTGAAACTTTTTCAGATTACACTCGACCCGCTACAACCAGGGTACGGGATAGAACACTTCCCGCTCCGTATCCGGAGGAGTGTGCTAGTGGTGATCGGCCTGAGCCACTACGCCGCCGTTGGCGGTGGGTGTCTCCACAAACAGAGGAAGAAATAGAAACGGCCTGGGGGTCCAGAGGACGAACGAGATGCCAGATCTGTGGTGAAGATTGCGCCTCTCACCGCTCCCTTAAACTACACGTCAATGCTCATCTCCTACTAACATTCTGCCCCTGCGGGTACAATGATGTGTATCCCTACCCCGTCACCAGACACCGAGCGGCGGGCTGTTTCCCTGGAGAAAACTACGTGGTCGACGCTAAGCTATACCCGGAGTTCCTCACACTTATACGACCTCTGGTGAAGAAGGCCATGTTGTTAGCCGTTCTGTCCTCGGGGTTCCAACGTGTGTTAGACAACGCCCGCCAACAATCCCCGTTGGTGTCTGACCGTCCTCAAATTACATACACCCCCGAGGAAATTACATATCCAGAAGAAGGAGAGATCTCCCCCACACCGGCGAAGAGACGAACCAGGTCCCCCAGTCCACCCTTGCGCCGCAGACGGACACCGTCCCCGGACCCAGTACGCCTGGCTACAGTAGAAGAACGCCTCCTACGATTACAAGAAGAGTTCACCCAGCTGGCACCAGATCTACTTAACACTACCACAGGACTCTTCCAGCTAAAGGGATCCGTATGCCGTATGAAACGGAAACTGCGTACATGCCAAGCCAAACACCGGCGTGCCCAACAAGGACTCTAGTTGGCTACCCAGAATACTCCGCAACTTCACATCTCGGGAGGAACCAAGATGTCATGCAAATGTTTGACTGCTTAACAGGTTATCCCCTGTCTAACACCACAGCTAGCTAGTATTCCTCGTCTATCTACAGCTGGCCACTTGTATGCAACGGATCGTTATAATGACTCTGTCTATTATTATGTCTCGTCCTGTATATTATGTATTATTTTGTCCACTGATGTATGCGGTTACTAATGAATGTTTTTTTTTATGTATATATCAGAAAGATGGCTTTCTGCTGGTGGGGGCGGTGTGGTGGTTCGTGGAACTACCAGCAGCACAACATGTAGGGTCACGTAATTGACCCGGAACAATGGATAGCCAATTAGCGTAGTTGATAGTTAGCAGCAATTGTAGTTTCCCGCTGCTAACTCAGTCGAAGCTAGAGTGTGAAATAGATTAGATGTGTAACTTGTTTGGAAATAATGTATCGTTTTTATAATGTATAATTGTGTGTAAAATATACTCGTTCACTCGACTTATCCTGGTGCAGTTCTATAGTAAATAAATAGACTCTCTGGATAGCACATCAACCCTAAATCTGAAAATTATAACACTACTACTCACTAGTAGTAGCAGAGCTAGAAGTAGAACTAGAACTTATCTGTTATTGAACTAGTAGTAGACTAGGAGTGCTAAAAGTAGAAGTTATCTGTTATTGTACTAGTAATAGTAGTAGTGTAGTAGTAGTAGTACTAGTACAATAGGAACGAATAGCAGATAGTCATAGCAGTACAGGCCATTTCTCACACAAGTAATTTCCTACGCATCTGATAAGTCGTTTTGTACACATCAATATGAATTACTAAAATACATACTTTTTATTTTATATTTATCTTCTATTTGATATATGAGTCAAAAAGTACTGCTCTCAAGAATTAGTAACTTACACAGTTCATTTCACCGCATTCTTATTTGTTATTGTGATAGGTAGCCTAGATGTTAAGATAGAACTGCTCTTTTGGTTTGGATATTGTTATCAGTAGATGGAAGCACATAGTTGATAAATAACTTTTTTGTTTCAAAAATATGCTAGGAGTGAGAGAGAAAGCTAGGATGCAATGAATAGGTAAACTAGTATCAATCAAGTGGTTATCTAGTGGATTAATTTATTATTCATTTTGCGTGCGAGATGGATAGCAGCTTGTGTACGAAACAACTGGTGTACAAAAGGACTTGTGTATGAAACGACAGTAACCCAGTCATAGTGCGATAACTCATGCGCTATTATTAATTATTGCTTATAGTTATACTTATTAGTATCACTATTAATATTAGTATTACATTTACTATGAACTTCAAGTTCAAGTTGAAGTTCATCACTTCAAATTCAAGTTTATGGTGATAGTATTACTATTAGTATTAGTATTAGTGTTACAGATATATACCATTTTAATTAATTACTTATTTAATTAGTTAATACTATTACTATTAGATTAGTGCCTGTACTATTAATAACCAAGTCTAATAATGAAAAGTATAGCTATAAGTGTGACTAAAAAATTGAAATATAATTATTATACTTATTAATATTTGTTTTATACCATAATAAATTGATTATCATACCAAAAGTTAATTTAATAAAATTCATATGATTGATGAATATGATTAATATTAACTCAATATCTGATTATGAGTAAATATTAGTTATTACTATTACATCTATTATTAGTTGCACTGTAAGATTATCATTAGGTATTTAAACTGACATCTAATTTGATATTTGTATGGATTGGTCAATTTTAAGTTGTTGAATTACATTCACATTGTGATTGTGAGTATCAATTTTGTCAATCTTCAATTTAAGCATGTCATTTGAATGTTAAATTTAATATTATTTTTTAATGCTTACAGTTACAAGTTGAATTAGTGTTACAAAATACTGAATCACAATTATTATTGATATTGTTGTTGGTAATTTAAAACTGCTAATAATAATATAATACCAATTAAAAAATTTAACCAATATATTTATTGTAAATACAATCATACAAATATTTTTAGTATAAACTGTGATGTTTTAATATGTTATTGTTGTTATTTATAGTCTATAGGCTACTTGAGCGTTCGTTAAATCATCAATAATTGTATTATTAATTTTTATATTTAAAAAAATTGTGTTTAGATCCTTTTGTAAATAAAAACAAATTTAATTCTAGTATCAAACATGCTAACTCCAGAGTTGTTCCAATTTACAAAATGTTCCAAACATGACCCAGCAAACTTAGGCTACCACCCAATTTTCTGTCTTCTTGCCTGTGTTGGCTGTAAGTTACTGAATCATAATAAAAGTATCATGGTCATCCATCTTTATTACTTCTCGGTTATACTTGAGTATATAACATATATTTAGCCAAATTCCATGTATAAGTAATAACAGATGTGAAACATGAAGTTTGTACAATGAAATATCTTGCGCCTGCTTATCTTAACAGTTGATAATTTGATTAACAATTTTGAAAATGATCACATTACTCTTATATCGTACGTAATTTTTCCGAAAGCTTTAGCTTATGTATTTCACAAAATATTTCTGCACCAACTCACAGTTTTTATAATTGGTAAAAAAGTGCTGACATGTATAAGATAATCATACGATAAAACTATGGCCATAAACTGAAACCATAAATACAATATTTTTTGCTGTCTTTGTGCTCACAACAATTACTGTGTGTGCACACAAATAGGTTATTTCTGATAATGGTTATTATAGCACCATCAAAATTTTATTTGGTTTATTTCTATAAAACCAAGTAAATAATGTATGTATATATGTGCTATAGAGCCTCGTGGAAGCAAGAGTAAATCTAAAGACACAATAAACTGACTTTAAGCTCATGGATATCTCTGCTGATAACCGATTTAGTCTCTATGGGCAAGGGAGATTGAGTAGCCCAACAAGCTCAATGTCTCGTAAGTAAATCAGGAGTGTTGCAGGTTGCATCTAGTTTTAAATTACTTGCTTTGTGTTACAGTATAGTTAAATGTTCAATTCTACTATGACTTTACATTGGCTAAGTAAAATTTAGTTGTAAAACATGATATTAGCAAAATTGTAAACATGTTTTTCCTGTGTGGTACAGCTGTTAGATTGGTTGTAGGTGCTGAGCCAATGGTTATGGGATCACCATCATCTCCCCACCCTGGATCTCATAATTCATCTCAATACTTACCTGGATTCCTATTGGGCGATCACACACCGGGACCCAGTGGACCACAAACTGTATGTGTGTATATATATACACCAGTTTTGTATCATATAAGATGCATTAATCTCCTTTTACTATAGTTGACCCTTCTATACATTATACTCTTGTTATTCCATGTGGACTTCGTCGGTTATTTTAAACTTACATTGAATCATATAATATTATGGCTTACCAACTATAGGTAATGGAGCTGGTGTATAATATTGAAATATGTTTCGCTCTATTTTATTGGCTATTTTAGATCGTAAGCCAATACTAGGCAATTGGTTTATTTGTATGTAACTATCATGAGTATCATGCAAATTTATTTAGTGAAACAATTTACTAGTAGAGGGTAACATTAACTAAATGCCAAATCTGGTTTTACACCCGAGTAATTTTCTCAAATGGAGAGAAGACAACTGCTAACTATTAGTAGATAATACAAATTAAGTTTTGTAGCTATGTTCAAAACCTGCACAGCTTATAGCTATTGTAATTTGAGAGTTGTATCTGTTGGTAAAAGAACCAGTGGTATTGTTATTAAACTGTACTTTGTAGCCTGTCTATGGATCTAGAGGTATGTGGCCGTCTGCGTCTACTGGCTTTGGATCAGCCAATCACAGCAACATTCATCTCCCACACAGCTTTAGCTCTTCAAAGAAGTTTCAGGATAGATTAGAGTAATTATACATTCATACATGCATGTATATATGCAGAATCATGCATATATACATACACATATGCATACAGAATCTAAATGATATTTTGCAGGACTTTTAATCAATATTTTCTTAAATTTAAATAGGCCTATGGCGAGTATGATTGTGTTTTGCTAGATGAACTTAGCTAATAGCTGCCTTGTAATACCTCTTACTTTGTTTGTTCAGTGAGAGTGTTAGTCATGATCGTCTCAAGGATAAACTGTCGGCTCCACCTGTTGTTGGACTTTTAGATTCCAGTCTGTCTACACCTTCACACAACCTTCATACTAGTCTTCTAGACAATGCAGAGTCAAAGGTGGGCCATCTCTTGTGTTTGTAATATTATGGTTTATCATCTGCCCATCTTCTCCAACATCAGATGTGTATATTTTATGTTTCCTTGCTGACTGGAGTTGTGTTCTCTTACAGCATCAGCTGGCCTGTGGCTTCTCAAGTCCCTTACTCTCAGCCCATCAACATAACGGTAAGTAAACAATGGTTAGTTAGTTAGTTAAATAAACTCACACAAGTTAGTAGTCACCATCTCTGTGAGAAACCCGTAATGGAAGGAGTTTTTTTATTAAATCGGGCTAAGGACTTATTCAGATGGAGGACAGGAGTAATTTTTACTGGATGCTCTTCCTAACATCACCAATGGCCTTTGTCGGGGTTTGAACCCATGACTTCATGTTTACTAAGCAAACACTTTAACCCCTACACCACTGCCGCTCCCTCTAGGTAACAAATAGTTAGGTAATTAAATAGACTGCTTCATGTTTTTAAATAGACCTGTTTCCATCACTTGGTTCCAACACTTCCCCTAATATACTGAACTGTCTGAGAACATTAGTATTCTATACTCTGTAGCTACTCAGTCAAGTTTCTCAACGCCAGCTGTGAAAGCTCCATCAAACACATCTTTACACCAATCCATAAATGCAAGTGCTACACTCCTGTCTCCTCCCCAGGTTGATCCCTTCTATACTCAGGGGTGAGTACCCTACCCTTCTATACTCAGGGGTAAGTGCCCTACCCTTCTATACTCAGGGGTGAATGTCTTGCCCTTCTATACTCAGGGGTAAGTGCCCTTCTATACTCAAGGGTAAGTACCCTTCTATACTCAGGGGTGAGTACCCTTCTATACTCAGGGGTGAGTACCCTACCCTTCTATGCTCAGGGATGAGTGTCCTACCCTTCTATACTCAGGGATGAGTGCCCTTCTATACTCAGGGGTGATTACCCTACCCTTCTATACTCAGGGGTAATTACCCTACCCTTCTATACTCAAGAGAGAGTGGCCTGCTCTATATATTTGATATGTACCAACAACTTGTAGTGGAGGCCTTGAAACATCAACTTAATGCTAAAAACATACAGTTTAAACTTTAATTGTGATAGTCTCTATTCATTATCGTTATTTGACAATGCAAATAAATTAATTGTTTTAGCGAAGACTTATCTCCCCATGATGTACTAGATGAAACCTGGATCACAGTGTTTGGGTTTGTATTGTTTTCTTTCTGACTAGCTGTACAATATATATTTCCTTCTAGTTTAGTTAAATTTAGTTGATAAGCATGGTAAATTACCTGTTATATTTGCTGTATATGTGTTAAAATATCTTATATCATACATTGCCACAAATTACAATACATAAATATACTATTAGAGTTTCATCTCTAATTCATCCAAGAAGTTACAACTCTAATGCTACTGATATGCATGTTATATGCGTCCATTCACAGTTGATAATCATAAATCAGATATTAAAAGTTATTGCAAAGGCTACCAATGTCACTAGTTTTAAATACATGAATGCAACCATTTCAGATTAAAAGTGACAAAATTACTTCATGATGGCAGTATTAGTAATGGTGATGTCTCAGTTGTACCCAGTAGCTATTTGGTGCATAAGTCTTGAATAGTGGAGTTGTCTTTTCTGCAATAGCAGTATCGGAGATGATTGCAGAAATAGTGGTGGTAGTATTTTCAACAGCACTTGTAATGGTTGACAGTAGTACTAATTAAGTATCAACAGTAAAGACACATTCTCAGTCTGAGTCCATTTGACCTGGAAGGCAGTTTCACCGAGTTCTTGCAATGAATAAGCCGCTCGACTTGCTATCATTTTCTGCACATTTTCATTTTATAGTAATACCGAGTTGGTATAGTAGTACTGAGTTGGTGTAGTAATTCTACAGTTATCAAAATTTGCTGAGTAAGCAAATTGGTAATATTTTAGTGTTTTGTGTCTTCAGTGTTTGAATCTTTAGTGCAAAATACTTGTGCAATAACAATGAATAGTAAATAATAATAATATTAAAAATACCAAAAATAATGAATAGCAAAAGTGACAATTTTGAATACTATTGAAATAAATATTGGTTTTTTTTACAGCAAGTCAAGTCAATGCTTCGCCAACTCAAACATTTCATTAATAAATATTCTTATAGAATTTGTTAGTTGTGCTCAGTTGAAACAAGAGAATAAATTTATGGAAAGTTTTATTTTGGATCATTCAAATTTATTCATCATTATAATCTAATATTAAAAGAACCATTCCAATGTAATTGTTATCATAAGAGTAATCGATTACAGCTGCAATTCGTAATAGCCATTAAATCTTTATTCAAGTGATGAAACTATCTTCATCATATGTTTGATTTGATACATTTAGTAACTTATTAAAATAATATATCAATAAAATTTACCTCAATTTATCTCTGCACTTGCCATAATTGATAGCAAACATCCTATTAGTTAACTAGGTGGTATGGAGAATGCATAGATTGTAAAATTATCTCATCAATTTGTATCGTAGAGTTTGTAATGTAGAAATTTGCTTGTAGATTTGCCCCTGGAGCTGTTGGACACATGTTACAGCAATTCAATGAGTACGGGACTATTCTGGAACACACGGTACTTCGGGCTTAATGTTAGACTTGGTTCTAGGCTTTTTAGATGCTGCATTCATACTTAGTTTAGGCATAGTTTAATGTTGTGAAATTGATTACCTTCAACTCTAATAAGTTTCTGTTTAGAGTTATGTAATGTATGTGTTGTCGTATTGTTAAAGTCAACAGGCAACAGCCATTCGTCGTAAAAGCAGTTTATGGTTGTTGGAATAAAAAAATTGTGAATTAGTTTATGTTGCCCTTGTGTTACCAGATATCTAATGAAGGAAATTGGATGCATCTTCACTACAAATCAAAAATAGCAGCTAAAAAGGCGTTAAGTAAAAACGGTAAACTGATAGGAGACAACATGATGGTTGGTGTGAGACAATGCATAGACCAGAAAGTTATGAACAGACAGGGGGGTTCTACTACCACCCCAACAGTAGATCACAGTCAGATCACACTGCATAGTGTAGAGCAGACAATTCCCCTCAAGACTTTGGGCTCTCTGTACGAGTCCAGCAATAGCAACTTGGGCAACACACCTCAACCCATTCGACCTTTGACCAAAGCATACACTTCTTCAAGGCCACCAACTAATGTAAGTGTGCGAGTGTGTACCTGTGTGTATATATACAGGATTTTTAATTCATTTAAGTTTGCTTGAATTCAGGTCGGAAGTTTGTTCCAAATAAATTATTCAGTATAATGATTATCTGTGCAGCGTTAACTTTACTTGGTGTGACTTTGACTCTGCTCCATCAAATCATGTTCAAGTATTACATGCTGCATATACTATACTGGATTTTCAAAAACTTGTATGTGCTCTTGACTGGAATCTACAGCTGTGAGCATAATGAGAAAGCTTTAAATTTAAAAGATTGGCTGATTAGTAAATTGTGTTAATTGTGTTTGGGTATAAACTTTGAAGTTTACAAAGTGTTTGGTAAAAGAATGCACTTTCTACGAATCAATTTGGTTGTTGATTCCCTCTTTTATGAAACATTTTTGAAATTATCACCATATGATTTCCTTTTAGATTCCGCAGGCAAATGTAAAAAATCAAGAAGATGGCTGGTGGAAAAAAACAATGGAATATGTATTTGGATGGTAAATCAACTTGAGATGCATTTATTACAACATTTTAAATGCAAATTTTTAATGTTGCTTTTTGTATTACATTTTTTAAAACATGGAAGACGTAAGAAATGAGCTAAGATGTATAATGTTAATAAAATTGGCGCTAGTCACTCAATTACCACAGTTTAATGATGCTGCGAAGGTGTACAGTAAAGATGTAGTGGTAATATGTATAGCCTACCAATTTAGTATTTTGAAGTACTAACAGTTATATGATGTACTAATGTAATGTTTTGATATAATATACATACTTATTACTTCAATTTACACCATTATATTAGTACACAATTGTATATCACTTAGTATAGAAATAAAATCTATCAATTGAAAAACCTAAATTTAAAACTACTAAATAGAGAATGACAAATCATTCACTAAAACAATACAGTGTATTATTTCAGGTTAGGTCCAATGTTTCACCCATTGGTCACTGCCACAGAGAGTTATTATAATACGAGTATATAAGTTGAATTAGTCTAGCTACTGTGGAGTTAATATTTAGGAAACTACAAGTGCAAATCGTAACTGTATAATTTTTACACTAATAATAACACTGTCTTCTTTTTACAGCATCTCATTGCTTATTTGTCCAACAAATTTGTTTTGTAATATGTTGATTCTACAACACTCCTAGTCATCAGTTTTTATCGCAAATTTTAATTACAATTAGGAGTAATAATCAATCAGGTTGGTAGTCATGTCCAGTTCACTAATTATACTAAAATAGACATTAGCAAATAATGTTGCAATACAGTTTAGCATGTTTACAAGTCATGTGCTCTTCCACCTTCATCAAACAATTCGAAATTTTATATTCAGACAAACAATAAATTGCTATACATGTATAAACAAGCAGTACAGTTAGAAAAATTATACTCAAGAAAGTTATTACAGCTAGCGTAGTTTGTGATATTCAGATGACATTTTCAGTATACCATTCGATCAGAAAATATGCTATGTAGACCATTTTTCTCACCTATCTCTGCTTTGTCCTGTTCGGGTAGCGAGATGCTATGTAGAGAATGTCATTGCTAATGCTTTCTAAATATTCTCTTCTATTATGTAAGGAAAAGTTGATCAATAGAGAAGTTTACTTCTTGCACATAAAAATAATTTTTACTAAATAATCTTGTAAAATGTCCTAAATTTCAGTAAAACCAGTTTTTTGTTTACGATCAACTCTCTGTGGATACAGATTAAGTTAAAAATGGATTTAACTGATGCCTGGATATGTATAAATGTTGAAACACAATGATACTTTAACAAATTATACTCTAAAAACTAAAATAATTTATAACATTATTTTGGGAGTTAGTTTTATTGATTTTCTGGTTGTTGGCTGCTATTATTGTAGTTATGCTCAATGAATTAAAACCAATAAATTAAAAGTTACAGTTCGATGGTTAGGCCTATGCTGATATGGCACAATGCTGTAAGGACTGATCCTTCGTAATGCACCATGAAACAGCTGGTGTTGTTTTGCAGGTTATGACTGAAATAAACATGTTTTTATGAGCATATTATTTTGAGTATTTACCACAAAGCTTGTTCAAGTTTAATGCAATATACTATAGTCAGATTTATAAATAACTTTTTGTTGAATAATAATAATAATATATTTTTGATATTTTTTATTATTTAGGGTATAAAATATTAACGATAGGTATCTAAATTCGTTAATAAACAAGTTTGTGCTCAACTACACAGATTAAACAGTTTTTATTTAGTAAATGACATGCATGTAAACTAAAAATATGTATGTATTTTCTCTTCAACAACTTTTTAAAACAAATAATAAAAAATTAGTGTTTCAATGTTTCTCTAATCAAGTATATAAATGTACATGATTTGAGATTTTAATCCCAAGTCTTAATGGGGAAAAACCTAGACAAAACAAATTTAAAGTCTATACAATTGGTTTACATAAGCAACATTTCCAAGTTTCTTGTTAAATGTTTGCCAAAGTTACAACTGAAATAAAACAGCTATATGGAATGTGTGTGTATCACCCTACATCTATTACTCATGTTATTAAAGTAACGGGTGGAATTGGAATGCAAAATATTTAAAAAATAACTGAATATAATATAAAAGTAACTATACAAAGCTCATTTATAATTGTTCCAATTAACTACAAATAAATAGCTTAAAGCTTTACAAGTTGGAAAATTGTTGGGAGCACAAAAAGATAAAGCACTGTCAACGTGCTATTTTGACCAATATAACCTAGCAAATATAGGTTATACTATACTTCATTGTAATTTTAATTATTTCTGTTCCATTTAATTGAAAAAAGTAAAGCAAATTTCTTGCTAGTTTTTTTCTGTTTAAGATTATGAAGGTTGAATAAATATTATACTAACTTATATGGAAGTTGAAATACATTAGTAAATTTAAATTAAAAAATTAGTTCTTATGTGTGAAAATCTGTAATGAAATGAATCAAAATAGAAAAGTGTAACTAGCTACTAAAACTACTTGCCTACTGTTAGCCAATATACTTGACTATGACAAACAACTACCACAAAAGTGATTTGTCCTGCTTCAACTCATCTCCTATAAATTACTCAGTGAAATAAAAGGCCAAACTGCATTTTTTGCTCACCATTTTCAATGTTACAGAATGACATACTAATTGTTTATATGCTATTAGGTCTTGCTTAGCTTCACTTTGTACAATTTGAGTAAGAGTTTCATTGAAAAATATCTCAAACTATAAAAAAACACAAAGGAATAACCTATCTCAAGTTTGAGATAGGATATAGTTTAGGACTTAGTTTTTAGTTAGTGTTTTAAACTCACAAGTAGAACATATAAGCAACTTTGCAGAAAGTATTGCCTACAGTGAAAGCTAGAATAGAAGAGCATTAGAGAGGAGCAAAGTTTCAGATGATAGATTAATGGCAGCAAGCTGACAATCAGTAAATGTTAGAAGCAGAAACAACTTTTGCTGTGATGTCATTTTCTTGCTGCTGACCCCAATCACTTGCATCATTCCACGTTGAGCTAATTGGATTGAAGAACAACAACAACTACAATGATGACTATAATCAGCAATACAGAGGGAACGCCTATAATCAGTGACCACTTCAGCACCTTCTGGGGGTCTGAACAGATACCTCCACTGCTGTTGCTTGATTGTTTTATGTCACCAAACATGCTTTGTGGCTTCTTTCCTTCTTCTCCAGGCATCTAAACAAAACAAAGTGAAGCTTATTGTCAAATCCGTGTTTGAGTGAAACTACTCGCAATATGGTATACCAATGTACAAAATGCAACATCCCATATAACATTATCCACAGCTGTGAGGAATTGTAATATAATGGGTGTTGGTCATGGCTATTTCTTGCTCTGTGTGTTTCAGCCATTGAAATATAACCTTAATTCAGTGGTTTCAGCTATTAACTTTTAACCAAATTCAAAATAACTCTACATTTAGAAGACAACTTCAAAATCTAAACATATAAACTTCGTCATCACCATTTTAAGTAGGTTCAACATTTCACTTTTTCAAACAGCAAAATTTTCAGTAAAACCTTGGCAAATGAGAAGCTGAGTGACTGCCAAATAAAGCAACAATGTTTCAATCAAAAATATTAAACCAAAAATTATAGATCAAAAGTCTATACATGTATATATACGTGCACCTAGCATGACATTTTTGGAATGTGTGCAAGTTTTTTATTATTTTTAAAAGTGCTCAAGATTTAACACTTGTTTACACCACATCTTAAACAGACAAAAATTTAGTATAAAAATTATTATGTGTAACTTTGTTACCTATTAAGTATTTCAAATAAAGAAAATTGAGGATGGGAAGAAAACAGTTTATTATTGCTGCCAGTTTAGTAATGGTATTTATAAGCAAATCTTGGAGAGAGTATAGATGGGCTAATCTAGAATCAATGAAATAGTTAATTTAACTGCATAATATGCTTGGCCGTAATTATCAATTAAAACAATCTGTAGCTCTTCATTATGCATCCGTTTCCATATACAGGGTGATTAGTGACTGAGAATAGATTTGCAAAATTATCGTTGCTTCCTATTCTATTTACTATACCTCGACCAGTGACAATGGTTTGCCACTATATATGGTCTTTTAATAAAACATTTTCAGTGATGAATGTTTGATGAGTTGTAAATTATCCGCAACAACCTCGCCTACAGATTATTTATCATTATTTATCAACAGACTCTAAACTCAGTTCCAGTCGAGTGAATGAGTAGAATTTTATTCCTGCTAGTAGAACTACATACTTACTTGTATAGCTACTTCACCCCCACCATTGGCAGTCACACCGGGTTTAGAATCAGATTGAGAGTGTTTATTGGTTTTGACTGAGGATCGATGAGATCTCCTTGAAATGCTGGAGGCGGAAGATGACCTTCTCTTGCTACCAGATCTACTCGTCTGTCGGGACCTGTCAGCAGATGATGAACGTCTGCTGCTTGATCTGTGTGAATTTGATCGGGAATTTCTAGCTGGCTTTGGACCAACTGGTGCAACATGACTCCAAACGTCTTTTTGCTTGGTTTTGTGCTTTTTAGAGTTTTTACCATGATCGCTGTCAATATCCGAATAGTCTGTGATGTCTCTTCGTGGCTTAGAATCCGCATATTTATCGACGTGCTCAAATCTAACTATCATTTTGTTTCCTTTAGCATCACGTCTTGCGGACATAACAGCACTCCGCAAAATGCTTTTAAGAAGAGAATTTTCAAGTCGAATTGCCTCATCCTCCATAAACTCAATGGACCTCCTACTCATTCTCATACTAGCCCTTGGCGCAGGCCTAGGAGCAACCGAAGACACAATGCTCACACTGTCTTCTGTTTCTTCTCCACTCTCTTCAATTGGTTTATCTTCTGGCCTCAACATCCGAGGGTGAATCTCACCGAACAGCTTTTTAACTTGAGAGTTTACTTTTCGAGGAGCTGCAACGGGCTTATACAGCTCTCCGTGATATCTGTATTGGTCATAACTAAACGCACTACTTTCAGTAGCAAACGATGTGCTGGTGCTGTACGTTTGCTGACTAGTGATTGATTCCACATCAGCATCTCTACCAACACTGCTGATTATACTCGGCGCTCTGTGGCCACCATAAGCGTCTGAATCTACAGAGTTATCCCTCATTCTCTGCCTTCCATCATTTAGAGGCATTTGTTGAACATCTAGTATTTGGCGTCTGCCACCATCAGGCACAAAGTGAGAGTTACTATACCCATAGTTGGCCGGCAGATGGGTTTTGTTATTGTACGGGTCAAAACTAATATCACTAAAGGCATCCGACGTGACAGAGTTACTGTAGTATCTGTTCTGTGAATTATAGCCATGGTCATACGAAGACGAGGACTCCTCTACTCTTTGCTTTCCTTGGCCATACTTGCTATACGAGACGGATGTATCCATGACTGACACTGAAACAAATGGAAATCCATGCAAGGATATTATAATTACATTTATCTCAATAAAATGTTGAACCTGTCGTAAAATAGTCAATACACATCTACTACTAGTGTATATAGTACAGTGGAATAACCATCATTGACAGCAAGGTGTATAACATAACATGTCCTAAAAAGATTCAAGAGCATTGTTTCAGTTAGAAAATATATTTGATAGTAACAAAATTGTATGAAACAGGATATCAGATCTACAACAATGATTGTTTTAAGTATTGCTAAACAAAGAAGCAAAACCTTGACTATGTGAAGCATTAGATAGTTTATGTTCACTAATAGGCTTTTTTCTAAAACCACTACAACAACCACAACAACTACTACAACAAGTACAACAATGACTATTACAACGCCACTACAACAAATATTTTAACAATTGTTTTTAAACTCACACTTGAATATACTGGTGTCTGGTAAAATTACCACCGGTAAAAATGGCACAGGTAATAATGGCACAGGTAATGATGGCATAGGTAATAATGGCACAAGTGGCAAAGTAGGTAAAAATGGCACATTTTCAATATTAGTGTTTGGGATTTGGGGTTTAAGGGTTGGAGGTTTGGGTTTGAGAAAATTTAACATCAGTTTGCCATTTTTACCTACTTTCCATTTGTGTCATTATTACCTGTGCTATTTTTACCTTTACCATTATTACCTGTGCCATTTTTATTGTGCCATTTTTACCTAAAATCATATTTACAGTGTTTTGCGAAAATTTCGTAATAATAGGTCCCCCAAGACTATAGACTTGTTTTACTGTGATTTATGGCTCAAAGTATCACAGGAGCAATTTTGTTGGAATGCTTTGCTAGTGCCACTAACACCCTTATAGGACTAGTACAACTGGTGTTATGCTATGCATACATTGTCTATATCTACTGGAGCACACTTGCTCCCACATGCAGTAATCATTCGAAATAAGCCAATAAATCAATTTCGTTCAATGATTGGAATGTTAAACTGATTGGCTAAGCTTGAAGAAAATGAATCATAATGTCTGAGTCATAAAAGATTACCAGGTGTCAGTTATATACCACACCATGGAATGAATGTGCAGCTGGAGACCAGCTTCCGTGCACATAATATGCTATGATAGGTATTTCATATCAGTAGCAATAAGGCCTTATAACAAATCTGGCTCATAAAACAAATTTTCACTGAGTAATGTGAAGCAAGTTTGACAGAGATTTGACTATAAATTTTCAGCAGTTTGAAAGTATAATACATTAAAATGATTTATTCTGCTACTAAATGTATTTGCAAATATAAAAATTGTTCCAGGTTTATCTTGAATTACTAGCAAAAGGCAAGGCAGGTGCAAAGTTTTTTTTATTTTGTGCTATCTCTATCCAATACTTGTAGCATAAGAGTTTCTGCTTTCAAAATAAAGCAATTAAAACTATAAATTATAAACCTAAGTTATAAAAAATCTACATCTCTGTAAATTTAAATGTAAAAGGCATCTCTCGAACATACTTAATCATAACCACCACGTACTTAAATATTGTGTTTGTTGTTATTTGTCATGTTGAGAAGCTAATACTGCATCTTTAGATTAAGATTATTTGCAGAATATATTTCTATTTCTATTTCTTTTTTCCAGAACTTTTCACAGTAGCCTGATTAACACAATTAAATGGATAGCAAGCAACATTACAGTAAAGCAATCTGCAATAATAGTTGTGAATATTTGGTTCAATTATAACTTGATCTACTATACTTGTAGCTTTCAACCAGACTGAGACTAAGGAGACCACCAGAAGCTTATGGAGTTCAAGACAAGATTATTATAGACAGTAATAACTTTGAATAACATTAGTGATCATCTTGATGCTGTGATAGAAGATGGTGGATGGTTACCTATCTTTGCCTAAGATGTAAATAGTTAGTGATAACTACATCACTGAGTAAATAATAACCATGATTTACTCTCTGAATATTATGTGCAAGATAGACAGTGGTTAAATGATATACGGTTTACCTATGTGTGATAGCAACTGTAATTATCCCTACCAGATAATAACTACTGCTTTCCAGAAGTAAGAATCAAAAAACTATGAATCTGCTAAAAAATCTCCATTTCTGCACCTAACTGACAAAATGGGTCTCAAAAGTCTGACGACTCCAATCAATCTGCTCTGAAAATCTTGCTTACTCCTCAGTCCTCACATCTTACTACTAAGAATATGCCTTTTTGGATTTATGAAACAGGAAATTTGTTTAGTTGACCAAAGCTTCATATAATTTCATTGAGTCAAATATTTTCATTTATATACCAACTAATGTAAGATATTGACATTGGAGATAGTGCATATTAGACAGTTAACAAATTGATTATGTAAGGGTGACCATTACATAACAGCTGACAGGTGGCTACTTCCAATACAAATAATTTCACATGAACCAATATTCAGAATAATCATCTTTCAGTATGTTATAGCAATTGCCTCCCCTTTGTGAGTAATCAAGTACTGGAGTTGATTGCCCGTGTTGAAAATAAGTTTTAAGCTGTCTATAAATGTAAAAATGCTAGGCCGTAGAAAACCTTTCATTTTAATGTGCATGGCCATGGTTACCTGTAGGGTGAAGGCTATTCCGTATAAAATAGCAAAAATTTAAATCTTCTTTTAAATCAATTTAGAAACTGTTCACCCAGTTCAGGCCTTAATTATATATTCACAACATATCACGCTTCTCATCACACTGCATGCCTACTATACCACATACTAAACTACCTACTACACTACCTACAATACTGCCTATTACACTAGCTACTACTTTACACACTTACTACCTACTACACTACACACTAAAGTCTATACTACATACTAGACTATACACTATATATTATACTATATACTACACTACATACTACACTACACTACCTACTACACTACACTATCTAAAATATTGCCTATTACACTAGCTACTACAGTGTCTGCTATACCACATGCAAGACTGCCTTATCATTATAATAATCACTATACAGTATAAAGAATACAAACTAATATTCCTATTAGTATTATAAAATAAATATTCCTGAATTGTCATTTCATTCATTGACTTTGTAAGGCCAGCAGTCAGAGATGTGTAGTTATAAACTACAAAGTAGACAAAGATGTTGCATTAAAGGTAAACAAGTTAGATGTTGTCTGAATGGAATAATTCAGTAGTGAAAGCAACTACTAGCATATTATTATGTTGTAGAGATGCTAGGAGTAGATGTTAACATAGCAGAATTATAGCATACAACTCACCTAGTAAACCTCACCTGGCTCCAGTATACAAGAGCTACAATGACAGGTAACGATGATAAAGTTTCAAAAATAAGTATGTCCTCAACAGAGTAGATATAAAACAAATGATAAAGTTAACAGCTCAAATAAAAGGATGTGATTAACATATCTAAAGTTTTAATAATTTTCATTGTAATCTCCTCATCCCTTACTGCCTATACTTGGATGATTATAAATTTAGTAACAGTGACGTTATCTAAAATAACACAACTTTATCTAAAGAGCGGATTACCACACAGCTAGAAATAAACTAAAACGTACACACCCAACAAATCATACACCTGTACTAGCAGACTACGCACAGTAGACCGCACTTACCTTAGCAGCTCAAATTCTTTCAATACAATCCAGAAACATTCAACCACATGATAAAGGATTGACTTGCGACTACTACTAAATGCCCAGCCCTAAGGTGAATAAACTAAGAAACTTATTAGCACTGGGTGTCATTCACTTGTATGGCTAGCCAATATAATACGCAGTATTGAGATTCAACTCTGAGTTAGTAAGCGCCGTGAAGGTAAATGGTAACAAACCGCAACGCTTGAATGCCCAGCAGATTAATGCGAAGCACAGTGTAGGCTCCTAGAAGATGCGCTGTAATGTATACTAGTAATAACATGGTAACGTTCAGAAAGAAACCCTTGAAGGTGATCGATAGCGATAAATTTAGCATTTCTATTAGTTTGTGGTTGGTTTTAGGGTATCGCCCAAGACTTTACATGCAGACATTGTTCACGACATAAATTACAATCACCTAAGAAAATTAGTAAAAAGCTTCAGAGACTAAAAGTATTGAAATTGAAAGTGGAGGTGCTTTTGGATTATTACAGTACAATGGTCCTACAAATTACCCTATTTAATATGTTATAAACCCCTTATAACGTATTCTATAACAGTATGATAATCCAAATATACCTACATTAGACCTGCTTTAGCTGTTAGACTGGAGGTTAGCAGTACACCAGAGCCTTGGAATGAAATTAGAAGCAGCAGTTGAGGTAGTGTTTTACATATCTAAGCTATAATATAATAATATTATAATATCTCTGTGGTGTAGCCTACAGTCAAGTGCTAGTGACACAAAATACCCTGTGTAATTATATTGAATGAGAAAACTTAGCAGTATGGAGGTATGAATGTTATATAACACATAAGTAGCTTGTAGATGCATATTAATATATAGATCAATTCAAACTGTACAAACTTCTTTCATTCCAATTAAACAAAGTGAACAAAATTTCCTAACATGACTTCTAAGGAACAAGCTGGCGAGCATCTGAGTTCAATCATACCTAAAACCAGTAGCAACTGCATTCAATAAAATACGAGTCAAAATTTTATTTCAGCTAGTACAGAAAATTTCCCTCAACATTAAGAGCCATGATGTCACAGTTCATTTGAAAATAAAAATGCGTTTTCAAAAGCAATTTAGTAATTTTAATACTAGGAGAAGAGATTGCTGCTATTAGATAGAGAAAATAATTTATGTAATAATTGGAAAATATGTTTCTACTTATATAGAGAGGTTGAACTTGGGAGGATACATGCACTATTTTTTGTTATTAATATAAATTAGAATCATTAGTATCCTTATAAACAAAGGGAGCAGCCGTGGTCTATGGGTTAGAGGGCTGGCTTTGTAAACCCATAGTCATGGGTTCGATTCTAAGGGAGGGCCATTGGTGATGTTAGGAAGAGCATCCAGTCACACTTGCTCCTGTGTCACATAAATAAGTCCTAATCTCACAGGAATGGTGAAAGAGTATCTTCATAAACAATGACATGATATGAATACGACAAGTTAATGGATGCAAGCTTTGCAGAAAAGATAACTCCAAACAATAAGTCACAAAGGTTATATACGTGTATATTATTATAGAGTAATTTAGTGGAACGCAAGCTGATGAGGCTCATATGCTCAACACATGTCATGATGACTGGTCGAAATAAATCTCCCTCACCCATCATCAAAGGCAGAGCTTGTTTTGAAACTAACTGAGATTTGAACATTTTGCTTTTATGATTCCAATTATTCTCTGGGCATCAACATTTTCAAAAAAAAGTTGACAGATATGACCAAAATAAGCCAAGTGAATAAAAAATTATTAAAATAACATTGTAGGCTTCCAGTGTTGAAATGTACTAATTTATTTAGTAGTTTTTTGTGCAAGCTTACATACAGCATACTAAAAAGAATGACAACTTGTTCAATACAAATAACAAAACTGACTGCCACAAGGAGAACGAGCTCATAATTATCAACTCTAGCCAATTTTTTAAAATGAAGAATGTGGGCTATTCCAAACTTAGTGGAACTGCACCTAAATGGGTGCATCTTAAGACTATATTGACTACCACAGCATCATCATTGAAAGTGTTGAAAATAGCTAACAGCTATTAGTATCACAGTTTAATGCTAAAATCACACCATTAATATTTTTAGAGCAACAGCAAATTAGTTTATGAATGCACATCAGAATATTTTTATTTTGCAAAAAAAATAGCAGACATGCATAGATGATGTTAAAATCATAACACTACTCATTTTAGCATTTACCAACATCAGTTTATTGTGCATGTTTACAAGCTCTAATAAACAAAAAATTATTATAACAAGAATAGTGAAGTAGTCATTGCTATTTTTACAGTTTGTTAAAAACCAGTACAGTACCATATTTTAACCAACATTATAGTCACCATCTGAGCGAAAACTAGTTAGACATAAAACATTTCAACATGAATTACTTTCAACAAAACATCTATTTCAATTTTTCATTTTTTATAATATTGACAAAATATAGGTTTCTAACTACAGAGAAGATCCAACAATCTGTCATATAAACCTGAAAATGATGGCTACCCACTCCCGACAGTTGGTTAGTGATGTCACATTTATATAAAATATAACTCATAATGGTTAGAATGGCTGAGGATGGAATTGTCCCAATTTTCAAGGGGTCCGAGACTTTGAATCACACTAACAATAGAGCGTTAATGCACCCATCATTCTCCGGATTGTTAGTTACCTGAGCGTATTTCCCCCAGACAACTTTGCCACCTTGTGTGACTAACCCCAGCTCACTTATATTTACCTGCAACATATATACAAGTGTGATCACAACTCAACATATATACAAGTGTGATCAACAACTCAACTATATATAATGTGATCACAACTCAACTATATACAAGTGTGATCAAGAGGTGCTAAAATCTCTATACCACCATGAGTGGAGCTTCATCAAATAATAAACTTGGATGCTGAAGGACCATGATCTAAAGTCTAAACAGTTAGTGATGAGAATAAGACTAACTAGATTAATAACCATATGCCTTGGGTTTAAAAGTCCTGCAAATGATATGGTCTTAAGTTAATTATTATTGCTTATCTTACATAGTTCTAAAAGTGCTATTTCATAATAACTTATTTGCTTATTGTGATAGGTTGAGCCAAATTACTGTTTTAACTTAAGATCTTGGTTTTCAAAAAATAAAACAACTCCAAAAGCAGTTGTAAAAATTCCATCCAATCTAAGTTGTCTATTATGCGGTTGTAGAATTGATCTGATCCAGCAACTCAACAATAAAGGCTCTACTACAAGAATTGTATATATGTTTTAAATAGATTTAAGGGGTTTATAAAATCAATTTATCAAATCAAATTAAAATATTTTTTTTTCAACTTAAAGACAAGCTTGCTTTTTATTACAAGTGGCCTGAGCAATAAGAGTAAAAGCTGCCTTCTTCTATAGTATTGGTTGATACAAAATATAAACTAATGAGGAATAAAATTTTGGCTGAAAAAAGCTTTAATGGCAGTTGGATGGATCGCTCACAATTAATAGTAAATCATTACCATTGAGCTACTTATTATCAACCACTGGAATGTATTTTAGACACTTACAAAAATTTACTAGTAAAACGTTTAATGTCAAACTGTTCGTGTGAATCAACATTTTCGGGTGAAGCAAATAATTTGCTTTAAAATTGATATATTGTACAACTTGCACCTAAGTATGGCTGTATAGAAAATGAGACAGATACACAACATTCAGGCATAGCTAATTGATTACCTCTATAACTGTGCCCTTAGTTATCACACCTAGTCCTGTGTACATAGGTGAGCTCGGGTTTTTCTTAACACCGATAATCGGGAGACAAAATGTAGCTTTCAATTCAGGGTGAGTGACATGTGCCTTCTTAAACCTTAGAGCCTGAAACAAAAAGTTATTAGCCATAGTAGCATTGACCTCTTATATGCTACTGTAGGAGTTAGGAGAGCTCTTAGGCAAAACAGCACAAGTCAAGGTCAATTACTATAATTTAGTGATTCAGACAAACATGTCAAACTATAGAACAGTATGCTATGGCCAGGCAATAGTTTATAATCAGCTCTGACTTACGGTGACTGAGTGCAGTAGTTTGCAGTTCTTAAGTTTGGAGTTTCAATAAACCCCAACTCCAAACTCAAGAACCACCAACTACTGCACCCAGTCACCCCCAACTAGGAGCTACTTATAGAATCATTCCTTTGAATTGCTTAGTTGTATATATATTCCAATATCGAAGAAGCACAGGTTGTAAAATTAGAAATCTAATTACCATTGGCCGAATAAACCTTTCATACTTTGGAGGCTTTCGAGTAAAACCATCGCCAACATAACAAACTTTTGTCACCATACGCTTCCAACACTTCCTTCGAGATTTACCAGTTTTAATGACCTTGAAAACTTCTGCTTCACTTACACCCTTTACTTTGGGTAACGGAACTTCCCACTTCCCCTGCAAAACAAATAATTATAAGGGGTTCTGTATAGAACGTCCTACAGATTGCAAAATCCGGCATAATATTCAGATAAAGAAACATCTGCAAGTCTATCAATACTCACAGCTTTCTCTTTTCTCTTCTGTTTAATCATATTAGAAAGAACTTTGGCCCTGGTTTGAGTCTCCCTGTCCAGCAAGTAAGCAGGTATGGCTCCTTCTGGTACATTATCATCTGACTTGGCCTTTGTGTTTCGCTCCTCGTGCATTTTTATTGTCTTCTTCATTTGAATCTTTTCTGAATGCCTCTGTTTGTGATAAATCTTGGCCCTGCGTACAGAGTTACCACATTATACATGCCAGAGATAACATGGTAAGGAGGTGATTGAACTGATTATATAACCTGTAACGAATAGACTTACTTCAACCCTCTCAACTTCTTAGCTTTGTCAGCTCTTGTGTGGGCCTCTCTACCTTCCTTCTTCCGCCTGTATAACAATACCAGAATATAAACTCACTACAGATTTGACCTGGAAAATAAACTATTTTCAATCATAAAATAGTACAAGACACCTAACCTTAGTGAATATTACTGTCTAAATTCTAAAACATGTTTTGAAGAAATTAACTAATAAATAGAGAAACTTCACGACGTACTTTTTCTCCTCGTAGTTGAGTCTCCTCCCATGTCGTTTTCTGTGAAGCTCAATATGTTCATTCTGAGGCTAAAACATGTGAACAATAAGAGGTTCAAAATCATGTTCAAAAGTTGCAATAAACAACTGTATAAGTGCTTTACGCTGTTAGTATTAATTTAGTCAGTCTCTAAAAACACTACTTACCATTTTGATTAGCCAGCTGTGGTACAGATATGGATTTGGAGACTACTTGAAATAGGTAATGATTGTAAAAGCTAAAAAATACAGCAAATACATAACTTCAGAATGTTATTTGTCTACACGCCTGTCAAATTGAATGACAAATTAGTAATATGCTGGAGCATGTAGATTAATTATCAAGACCCTATAGATATGTAGCATTGTTTTACTAATAGGAATACAACCCTCTAAACAATTATTTTGGAAGAAAAGTGGCCACAAAACAGAAACAGGCCATTTGCTTTACTTTTGCAGTGGGCGAGTTTTAAAAATATCCAATAAGCTAGTATTAATTAAAACGCAGTACCCTTCAGCGACTAGTGTCTGGATGAAGCATGGAGCATCTGTGTGCCCAATAACTTCAATTTAGAATTGCAAAGAAAAGTTTCTATACACATACCCATTCATTGAGTAATGATCTACGTGCTGCATAGAACATTGAATTACACTGCCACCTTACACATATTATAGACAGCCAAGCTATATAATTATAGTACATTTACAGTTACAATATGAACCAGTCCAAGTATTGCAATTTCCTGACTCTAAAGCTACCAATTTCATTGTGCTTAAACTATACCATGCAAAGCAACTTTTTCTAAAGTATTTATTCCAAAAACTTTATATAAAATCAGTTTACCAAATCCCACAGATTATGAATAAATACAAAACTATGGGGCATAAAAACAAGCTATTGGGTAAATTTCATACATGTCGCCTGAAAAAAAAGGAGATGATTATGCATTGTTTATCAATTTTAGCAAATTAGGCACCCCTCCATTAATTGAAACGATATGTTCAAGCTACTACTGTAAAGAAACTATTTGTTTCTGTGATCTTTGCTAAAGAATATGGAGGAAATAAAATGTCCAACATTGTTCATGTAAAATAAATCTTCAAAAATATTTCGGTATTACTGGCAAATTTTGTTTCTAGTGCAACTTCATGAAATTTCATTTTTGAGGCATTAGTGTGCCAGTGTGCAAGTAGATTCGACATTTCAAGGGTCACAGTTAGTGTTTAGAACTAGTATGCCACTGTTACACCCGTGATATTCGGCAAAGTGCTTTGCATATTTCACATTGTTGGACTGCACATGTAAAAGAAATATGACGCTCAATAGTGAGCATATTTTTATAACTACAGTTGTTGATGAAATCTATTTGTGGAATAAACATTTAGCAACACATTTGCTCAAGACAAGCAACTTAAAACAACGCCCTATTCTCAACTTTAACTGTAATTTGTAGTTCTCTAAAGTCTAGAACTAAACATTGGCGTGGCGCATACGATTTTATAAACAAAATAAATAAATAAAAAGTCAACTGTATCGAGAACGTTACAAAACAAAAAGTATAAAGGATAAAGATCATATTGAGAAAGAAATTTAATTATAAGACAGTTTGGGTCCTAGTTCTGTTCAGTTTCACAGATTTAGTAAGTATTTTAACAAATATCCTTACAATTATGATCTAATATTTATATCAATTATCTAAATTATCAATCTAATTCTTTAATCTTATTATAACTTAAATCACTAGTAACAAAATGAAAACTATAAATTATTATAGGTATTACTATTGTTTATTACAGTATTAGTATTGTAGTAGGCTTAGGCTATTAGTATTACAGTAATACATATACTATTACTATTAGTATCACAGTAACATTTCTCGACATACAAGGTCACTTAATAGGCTATTGGACTTACTCTTAGTCATCTCAGGACTTATATTGTTAAACTTATAGTTATAGTCATAGTGATACTGATATTGACACACATACTGATAACCACAGTGAGTGTGACTGTGAGTGCGATACCTCCACAGTTACCTTAGCCTTAAGTCTTGGGCGAGTTAGTTCTAGCAATGGATTGGTGATTAAAAGCAATAATAAGTAACACCCTCAAAGTCAATAAATATGAATATCAACTCAGTATAACTATAAGCATTAGAATAGTTACATAATTTAATTAAAATAACATTTACTTATACTTATATAGACATAGTTATAGGTTATACTAATAGTAATAGACGAATAGTAATACTTATAACTTGCACTTATGGTTAATGTTATACAGCTAATATTGTACTTATAGTATTGTAATGGATTTTCACCCTCTTTTAGTTTCGAAATAACAGCGTGCAACAGTATATTATAAATACTGTTGCGTATCATTCTTAATTCTGTAATTATAGTTAAGTAAGTTAGCTTGCTAATGCCTAAGTATGGTAATTACGGTTAAAGCTCAACATAATGTAATTTTACTGAAATACGCATTCTGAAGTTATGTAATATTTCTTTTACTAATGTTGCTTTCTTTTGTGTGTGTCCTTTGTTGCTGAGATCGGCATTTCGGTCTTCCGAAATGCCGATATGCCGAAAATCGGCGTTTCGGCATTTCGGAGTCCCGAAATGCCGATATTCGGCATTTCGGAACCCCGATCTCGGCAACAAAGGAATGTCTTTGTCTCGCTTGTATATAAAAGCCAGCGAGTTCCAGTGTAGTTCAGACTACTACTGGAGCTCGCTGGTAGTAGGACCACATGAGCTGTATCTGATACAATAAAGGTTATCCTCATTTGTACTCAAATACTTGGCTTATTCTTTCTAGAGCATGTAGGCACTAGTTGCATTCAGAACCCACAGTTTACTACAGTATTACTTATATTTATACTATTAGTATTACATTAGAAAAATTTGATTAATACTATGTCTATTATTTATATTAGTTGTTGTTTATTATCAATTTAGTATAACTGTTTTTAAGTTTAACTAAGTTACTTAATATAAATATAACTATAAGTATAAGTATTTTAATTAAATAATTATAATTATTACTATTACTGTTAGTATTAGTTAATGTTTATTTTATATTATAATCATTATTATCAGTGGCACTAACAGTCACACTATCATACACTTACAGACTACCGAGCATCACTTTATCATTATCAATCATTCATTGTCATACTCACTGACATTATGATTATCCTAATGATAATGATTATCAACTATCATTATCACTATCAGATTCACTTTCAGTATCAGTATGACTATGAATATTACTATGAGTATGAGTTTGACATCGACAAAGAGTATGACACTCACACTGACAGTGATTGACTATCACTATGACATTGACTTATGAGTGACTGTCACATTATGATTAAGTTTAACTATCACTATCAGTATGAGTATCATATTCATACCGATACTCATACTGTAATTATCAATCACTAGTCACTATGACATTGACTGATACTAACATAGTAACTATTACTACGAGTATAGCTATCACTATCAGTATCACAGACACATTTACTGTCGCAGTATCACTATGACTATGAGTATGAGTATAACATTAACAATAACTATAAGATTAAGTATAAGTATTATTATTAGTATAAGTATTAAATTTAGATTTACTATAGTCTTTGAACTATGACTACTATCACTATGACTATGAGTATCACAATTACTATGACTATGACTATCACTATGAGTATCAGTATGAGTACGAGTCAAATCAAAATAAAAATGTCTTTTATCAAAGGCTCTTAGTCTTTCACTTTGATTTGCAGCTTCCTTTCTGGTGTACTTTCATGACATATTGAGTGTAGACATGAATACCATTATGATATTCATTTCATACTGCTATAGTAATAGAGTTAGACAGCATAAAAATATGTTTATCATTATGAGTATGATTATCATAATAATTTGATGATAAGTACCACGCTGTACTCGCAACACAAGTCCTACAATTTAGCTACTTTCTTAATTTATAAGGGCCATAAATCGATGTCATAAATATACTTTTAAATGATCGCTCTTCAAATTACACGCGTTACGCACAGGCTTTATTTAACGAAACCATTCTCCTCAACTATGTCTACAGAGTCCGGCCCTGCGATTAGCGAAATCGTTCAACCTTGATATACACTGCTGCTACTACTACTCATGCCTATGGTTATGGGCACGCGGTGCTAAACTTGCAAATCTATGTTACTTTTAAAAGGTGGTTTCGGTTTCTTGTTTTTATAAACTCTTGGGCCTGATCTCGGAAAATTAAGGCAAGCAACTATAAGTATAAATATAATACCTTCACAATAAGAGATATGAGGATCAGCACTGATCACACACAGACAGGCTAGTTACTAGTTAGCCTGTTGAGTTAATCTGCACAAGAATGTTAACACTTTTTAGATTACTGTCCAAGTACTGACAACTTAGTTTTTTATGTGAGGCACACCCCTTCTTCCCTCTAGGGAGGTCCAGTGTGGAAATAACATCGACAGGTTATCATCACCATGTTGATGTAGTTAGCACCTACGGCGACACTCACACTCACTCAGTCCCACAGTCATTGGGAGTGGGTCGGACTTCATGACAATAATTATAATTTATTGATTGTATTTGTAATAATTCACGTATAAGTTAAAGTATTTTATTTATATTGTTATTCTACTTTTAGTCTTGTGCCTATCAGTATCACTGACTGTCACCATCAGTATGAGTATCAGTATGACTATAACTCAACTTGAACTATAGTCTATAAGTATAAGTAATAAGTATCACTATGACTATGGCTATGGTAATGCTATGCTAATGCTCATCACTATCACTATCAGCTCATGGGTTCTAGTTATTCTCATTCTGTAAGACTAAGTTTATTCAACTATTGCTATCACTATAGTATGGGCTAAGGTCATTATTATTAGTATTAGTATTAGTATAATTTACTATTAGTATTAGTATTACTATTACTATTGGTATTATTCTTATAGTGACTATTCAGTAAGCCTTACTATTGCTAGTAGTTTTAGTAGTGCCTACTACTATGATTATTAGTATAAGTATAATTTTCTCAATCAAGAGTAAGCAAAGTTTCAATAGCTAAAATGTCATATTCCTGCTCCAACGATCAACATTTGCTCTTGGTTTGCTGTTGAGACTATGCTTGAAATCAGAAATGTGTTATAACAAATTTAAGGTAGCATTTTTCGAGTACAATTGGTTGTTTTTGAGGTTGGTTTGCTATTACCATAATTTATATTAGTATTATAATCATAATGAGTATTGTTTACCAGTGTTGGTATCCATGTTGGACTTGGTTTGATATATTTCAATGCAAGTGTCGGTATGAAAACCACACACTCATATTAGTCATTCAGGGCAAGTGTTAGACTTGGACAAGGCAGCTGCTTCAGCTATATTTTATGTAAATTTCTTTGATGAAGTCATTCACTAATAAATAGTATGTTGAAGTTCTAAAAAATCATAGCAACCAATAAGTTGCTTGCAAATATATTGTATATCAAAACATTGACACATGATTTGTATTAATTTGTTATACAATGCAGGACTTTATTGCAGTGAATAATAACCAAAGCTTACTAACTACTTGTACTTGTATTTTAGATTAATATAGTTGAGAATGTTATGATTGTGTTGCAGTTACCTGCATTTATGTCAATAAAAATTCCTTTTTAGTAATTAGAGATTATTTGTTACACCAACTGTTTCCGACAGTTCAAGGTTTTTCTACTTTATCAATAAAATAGACTTACATATATGACTAAATTTCACTCAGTATCTGTTTTGTATATTATTTAGTAATTAAGCTAGCTTATATTCAATAAGTTCATTTTGTAACTTTTATAAATGTATTCACTAAAGCAGTGGTTTAATTGAAATAAAGTTGCTCATGTTTTGAGTAATGCTAGTTTTATTGCTAGCTTCTTGAATGTTAGCAAAATATATTGCTTTTATCTAAGGCTGAATAAGCATTGGTTGAAAAATACTGTCATAATATTCTAGAGTATTATTAGGTAAGCAGTATTGACACTGGTTAGTTTTCTAGTACAATACTAACTCTTTCTTGAAAGTCATTCACAAGCTAAAAATGTCACAGTATATTAAGTGACCCCAACTGCGGCTATCTCATACATTATTTTATATCAGTACACCCTACCACTGGAATTTGAATATTCAGATGGACAGCAGAAACGAATTTCAAAGTTAATTTTCATCTTCAAGCTAAAGAATGTATAAAGTAGGAAAACCTTTGAACTAGTTACGTAATAAATTATATTTGTCAGGTTTGCTATTGTTGCTGGTAATATTTGTTGCATTGATTCTGGTCAGCTCTTCTTAAGAAATTGTATTTATTGTTAGAGCCGTGACTTCCATGATTTCTCTCAATAAGTGCTCATTCATAATTGGACTCTGTTGCAAATCAACCAGATATGCTCAACATATTGACTTTGTGATTTTAAAAAAAATCTTTCAGCAATTTCCACGACCCGTTTTGTTAATCATCATGTCATATAGCATATAGTAAACTATTTGATCTTAATACCGACTCTTATTTTTTGTTAGAAATTGGATTTAAATATAATTATATGTGCTACTTGAATAACAGTCGTCCAACTGGATGTATCATTTCCTTCTGGTCTGACTTGTCCTTGGTTTCTAGTTTCTGGTTTTTCTCATCTTCTTGAGAAAAAATATAAAATTTGAAATATATGCTTTAAACATCGTAGGCATCCAGGTTATTTTGATAAAATCAATTACTGTTAGTTGAAAGATCATACTTTTTTAGTTACATTCACAAAATATATAAAAAAAATCTCAACTCAATATACCAGAAAAAATGAATTAAAATATATGTGTTAATAGCACTGATATTGACGTGACCGTGGCACATGAAAAATCTGAAAGAAGAGTTGTCTTCTTTTTTTCTATATTAATATATAGAGCTTGTCGTGAAAATAAAGATTTTAAAAAAAAATATTGTGACCCTCTGGTAACTTCCAGAATTTAGAAAATTGGCTCATATATTTCCTTTCATGTGGACAACAGCTCACTTTTTTTTAAATTTATTTTGAAGCTCTTTTCGTAAAAAATATTTAAAAGTAAAAAATCCAAACTTTTTACAAATTGGTTCGGGCTTGATGTGAAAGGCATTTAGACGAAGATGTCAAGGTCACCATTAATAAATTAATTTTATCACAATACTGCACGGAAAGTTAATGAAGTGAGCTGAAAATTAGGTTGCTAGCATATTGATATACATTATATTGATTGTTGCAGTATTATTTTTTAAATTTGTTTTATCAGTTATGTTTAACTTCTTCATAGAGCTGCTGTTAGACTAAGAGTAAGACATAATATTAGCAACAATGATAATATTAAATTCACGAAGAAGTATCACTATCACTATGTACTTACTCTATGAGTATGACTATGACTATCAGTATCACTATGAGTGTCGTAATCGTATAAATTAATTATGAGTATGAGTATCACTATGACATTAACTCAATCAGTGATTGACTAATACTGTGAATATGACTATGCATAACTCAATGAGAATATCAATATGAAGATGGCTTCTAATTCTTGTAACTTTTGACTATGACGATGCTGATAGTGATAGTGATAATCACTGCCAGCCCAAGTCTCATACTCATAGTGATACTATTACTATTGTTTATTAGTATTAATAATTAGTATTACTATTAGTACAACTACTAGTATTACTCATAGTTCTGTTAATGATAGTTTTAGAAGTTCTACTTCTACTTTTATAGTACGCTAGATTGTATATGTTGAACTCTACTCATTTTTTTACTACTAATGCTAATACTAATAGTAATAGTAATAATGATTATAGTTGTAATAATGATAGTAATACTAATGGTAATAATAACTATTTAAATTTGATAATTTATGTTTTACAACAGCATTATCACTTATCAATTACATTGGTTCATAATATGCTTATTTTAATTTTGCTTTGTGTGTTTTGTCATGTTATAAAATTAAGTTCGTATGGTCATTTAATGAACTAGAGAACTAGCCAAATGTTATGTAACAGTTGCAATAATTTACTATAAACTCAGTGAAATTTAAAACCTAATTGATATTACTATGACATTGATTGTACAGAGGTAGCTAAAATATACATTAAATTACCAATAATTTTAACTCGCCAATACACTATGAGTAGAACAATCAAATGCAATGATAGAAAATTAATTAGTCACAGCAGCCCGTTGCTTGAAGAACATCGAGCTACAGGTCTAAAATTATGTAGTTTTGCGATCCATTACATAACAAAATAATTTTTTTCAAACTGGTTTAATACTTTTATTATGAACATGCTTATCAAAGTAACATGTTTGTAATGTATATTCTATTAAAAAGCAATCACATCAGGTTTTCAATTTGTATGTTGTACAATGTTTATTATGGTGACAAGTTACTAAATCATATGGTTCAGCTTTGTAAAGTAAAGCTGATAAAATAAATACAAGTATGTGATTGTTTTACTGCTATATATTAAATTTAAATAAGTTGAATAATATCCTAGTGCAGTGAATTAGATATTTTTTAGCTTTGGTACACCTGTTTGTTATAGGCTAACATTCCACCAATAGAAGAATGGTGCAAGTAGAAGAAATTTCAGGCGCAGAAAGCTGGGGAGCAGTCAGAATGCTGCCAGAGTTGTGAAGAGGCACTTAAAAAATCTGAATTTCAATAATGACATGACATTCGTAACATATCACCCTGGTGTATTTGAACTGACATGGCCAGCAGAGTTCTCGAAGTCACATTCAACAGCTATTTACATCATCATGGTTAGCTTAAATTTAATTCCTTTATCAGTCTCTAATATATAGTTTGATATCTGCTGTAAATTCGCTTAAGGAGCATACACATAACCAAAACTGAGTTACACTATAGTATTTGTTCTTGAATATATTTACCAAGATAAGTAGATAATTTGCTAATTCATTAACAGTAAAATTATAATGATACAACAATTTTTCTTTTAGATGATTCAATCAATAACACAAGACACTACAACATGGTTTTGCAGTTATAGAGTATTAATTTTCTGGCTCTTTCCAAATCTTCATAGAAGGCAAAGAAAACCACCGTCAGCTTGCCTTTATAACTGAGTGCAAGCTTCTTCCACCTACAGATGATGATAAACAATTTGCTGATGTGGAACTTTCTAATTTTGTTTACAATGAAGATAGATTATAGGACATTATTCTTTATGTAAAGATTGTCAAGTTTTGTTATAATTAAGAACAGTTTTAGTTTCAATAAATCAGTTCAACATTACGGACATCATTGCACAAACATTTTAATCTTTACTACCTACAAAGGTATCTGATGGACTACTTGAAAATACAAAACTATACTCCAGATACACAATGAACTGACCAGCAAAGTTAAAATGAGTTGGAGATGTAGAACATAATATTTTGTTCAAGGCTTTTCCCTGCTGTTGGAACCTTCTACTTCAGAACACTGAATTGAACAAACATATGTAGATATATAAAACTTTGCAAACAATAATAATGTGAAATTAGTTGCTAAGTATCACATTGCTAATAAATACAGCGTTGTGTAATGTTTTATTTAATTTTTTTTGAGCCATTTGATCTATAGGCCCGCATAGTAATTACTATATTATAACTAATAAATGGCAGACACATTATGTCAGACCAGTCTCCATTTAAATAGAATAGTGTAGGCTATCAAATTTGTAGAAGTAAAAAACTTTCTTATTGAGTAAAATACTTACCTTTTTTTTCATGATGCCTCTACTGCTAAAAAGAGAAGTTTTTATCAATACAGCTCCATCAATCTGTATCCCGATGAAGCTAGTAGTTTAGGAACATTTGTGGCGGGGAGTGTAGGCTGAGCTGCAGTATAGGAAGAACCCCAACATATGTAATCTATTCAGCACATTATATGTATTGTAGAAATTTATTCAAAAAAGAATTTAGAAAATGCTTTATGAAGCATGAACAAAGTAAAAATTAATGCTGGTGAAAGTAATATTATTACACCCATTAGAGTTACTAGCAGCTATAGCATTAAAATTTGTATTTTTATAAAATGTGTCTAATTTATGCTACAAAGTTATTACTGCCAAAGGTTACAAAATTTACCAGTCGCATTCATGCAGCTGATGGAGAATAACTAACCTTCACATGCAATAAATACAATTAGTAGCTCAATCTAAAACTAATGTTATGAGTATAAGTTATAGTTATTCTAAGGAATAATTGCAAAAAAAGTTACTTGGAGGAATTTAACTCTTATTATAATGTAATTATCTTCCAAGATATATTACAACATCACTACTTGGATGCATACAATGTCATATTTATATTGGCATCAACATAATTTTCAATAATTTCCAATCTATTAACTTGAGCATTATGATTGTGATTATTTTTTAAATAAGGCGATGATTAGGCACTGTTGGTATTTTGGTTCAATTTATTTATAACTGTAACAGGCAGAGTTGTAAATATAATGGATATATCAAAATTCCAATGGGTATAGTACTCTAACACAACATTGATACTAATAATTGTAGTCACTTACTCTTAGAGTTAGTGAATGATGATACAGTCATAACAATTTGAATATCAATCAGCATTAGAGATAGACTGACTGCTTTATAATATTATAGTTATTATGTCAAATTGAATTTATTCACTATAACTAAAAAAATTATGATTATAATTATAAATTAAAATAATTTAAATATTATATAATATATTGATAATTATTGGAATCATAATTATATTTATTGTTATGATCATTATGATTATAATTATTTAATATTATCTTTATGTTTGTATTTAAAGTTGTTCCTTAAATCTAAAGTTGTTTAAGTTTTATAAATTTATTATAATTATATTACTGTATAAGTATTGCTATTAGTATTAGTATAATTAAATTATTATAATTTATATTTTATTATTTATATTTATTTTACTTTTTATTTTAAGACCAACAGTTCAAATTAATACTTGTGTCGTTTGCTTTATATTATAACTTACAAGTATAACTATTAACATAATAATATTAGATTTGCTATTAGTATTACTATGAATATAAATATTTATGTTAATATAGCTATCGGTATAACTTATACTTATAGTTATAACTAATATTACAAGTATTACTGTTAGTATTACTGTATTAGTTTCGAAACTGATCCTGCTCCGTAACATTTACATACTGATACTGTCATATGATTATCATTATGACTAATAAGTAATAATGGTATTAATAAATATAACCATTGAATATTATTAATAATAGTTCACCAATACTAATAGGCGATAGTCATAGACTTAGAGTGAGAGTCATAGACATAGACTAGTGATACTCATACTGATAGTCATAGTGATAGTCATAGTGATACTCATACTGTGATTCACTGATTCAATTACAAATTTTAAAACTTGGTTTCACGTAAACAACTACTAACCTATACTTCATCACAAAACGGTTGAAAATCATCATTTACTGCATATTTAAGAGTAATTTTCTGGTAGTGTGGTCGACATGATAATTGAAATTAAAATAGGAAAAATAATTATTTTGTGATTTACAGCAAGTTACAAACTAGCGAAATGGAATAGTCCATTTGAAAACAGTCAAATTAGTTACCTTTCTTGATGTTGCGTAGCTAACGTTAGTTATTAGTAGCCGCCCGAAGAGTAACATTCATGTGATTTGAGCTACGAATAACGAGAATCTGTGACAAACCCGCTTCTTAATAACTTTACGCGAAATAAACTCACGCTACAATAGGGCTATTTTGCCATCCCCACGTCAGAATAGGACACGGAGGGCAAGCTCGCGGGCAAGTCTGGGCAAGTCTAAGACACCTAATATGACCACTTTTACTTGCATTTTTGTAGTGTTTTCGTATAAGAAATTGGATAAAATGCTGATAAAACAGTTGAAAAGCATGCAAACTTTTGCTCAAATGTAATAAATAACCTGGATGCTTACGGCCTTTAAAATAAACTAACTCGGTGCACTATTTGCCTAACCTTATCTGCATACTTGTAATATGTAGAATACGTATTTAAGGATTCTTCTTACAAATACATTCGGAACTTAAATCAGCTAAAGATAAAGTGACAAGTTTAACCAATTGTTATCAGAACATAAGTAATACCTTGGAATGTGAACAAGTCATAACAATAATCAATTGCTATAAGCTATTTTCTTAAGTCGCAAAATTCTATTTTTGCAATGCAGACTGTCTTTACATAGAAACACAGTTATCATTCATTTACTTGACTGTTTTAATAGTTATGTAAAATAAAGTCATACCTATTTATTACAGACAAGATTTAGAATTGTAAAGTACAAGGAAGAGTCAGAAAAGCATGTCTCCATTTTGTGGTTCTCCTTTTTGGGTAAGAAATTATTTAATGCTGGTTTAGTATAGTGAGAAATTAATTGGGCTGTTGTGTATGTTGTACAAGCATACATAGAGATTTGGACTAAAATGAATAGTATTTGTAAACATTTACTATGATCATAACAAGGCTTGCATTAAGTGGTTAATTCACAAAATGTCTACTTTTATATTTATCTAGGATGAAAAGTTATGGAATAGGGAATTATATCCAGATGTTAGCCCTTGTTTCCAAAAGATATTCTTTTACATATTTCCATTCCTCTTGTTGATGGTTTTGTCTACGTGTCGATTATACCATCTTTACCGGAGTAAAAAAAAGAAGATAGATTCATGTTGGTTGTACTCAACTCAAACGGTATGTTCCTTTATCAACATCTGCAGCTAGATATGTAAAGTGTCTTAACCTTGGCTCTCAGTTGCACATTTGTATCTTGGACTTCAACCAAAACTAACGAAAGTTGATGATAGTAAAACAAGTCACTGATCAGCAAAGGCCTCTCTATTGGCTCTCTAACCAAACTAACTGTCATTAAGGCAGACTTTGATACGTTTATGTGGTAATGATGTAGTATTGGCCAACAATTGTAAATACAGTGCACTTTTTGGACTAACTATAATGCAATTGCTCTCAAAGTTATTAGGAATAGTAAAAGGGTAGCTACAGTGTAACGTTGTACATGTACCCTATCTATGTTTTGCCTACAAACAAACATAAATGCCAATAAGTATTTCTATTCAGCCACAAAGCGGAGCGAGTGCTTGTACATGATTGATAAGAGAAATAAAAGTGTAAGAAAGATAAGCTTGAGAAAAATTTTAATAGATATTATATTTTGAAAGGTCCCTTGACTTCACATGTTTTTAATAACAACTTATTTAAAGTCAGTAGTGTTGTCAATATTATAAAAAATAATTTGATATTGTAGTTGACCAAAAACCAACCGTTTAATAACTTGGGCAATGCTGCAGAGAGTCTAAGTAAACCTAGTGCGAGTATAGCAGTTGTAGTATATTTTTATAGCCATTTCAGTCAGAGATATTAGAAGCTAGGTAGCGTAAATAAAAATATTTTAAAATCAAAATTATTTTCATGTTTTTTGGTTCCTATCTTTTTAAATTAATTGTTAACCGTTCATCAAGTTCCGAAACAATAGTCAAACATTGTAAGCAGTTGACCATATAATGAGGTGAAATTTAAAACAGGTGACTGATTTTTCTTTGTTAGCTTACACCATCTATCCAACTGGTGACAATTGGTTAAATTTAGAATCTTTCGAAGTGCTTTAATTTTTTTTAAAAATTTCTTCAGCTCCTAAACTCAAAATATAAAAGTTGATCCCAGTGTACATTTTATGCTCCCATGACAGATTATAAGCCTGTGCCTAGTGGTGCCAGCCATGGCAGATGTGTTTAGAACCATACATGATGTGAAACAAGGGCACACGGTATATGCAGTGGACTTTGCCGCTGGAATATGTACAGCTTTGGCTATGGTAATGTCAATATAAAGTCTATCTAATGTTGCTATAAAGTTACACAAAGCAATTTTTGTCATTATTTACTTTCCAAAAAACTTTTAATATTTTTTTTATATAGTTTGTGGTTTTTATATATGTTTGTATTAGCTCTGTGATTGATATTTTGTGAGATTGATATGAAGCTTTGGTGAAAGTTATGTAATATCGAATCATGTACAACCATACCATCTCCTTAACTTTTCCAAATAACAAGTTAGTCCTGATGTCCTAGCTATTATCCTGATGATTTGGCCTCAGATATTACAAATTAAATATGTATTACGTTCTTATTTACAATACATTTAATTCTGAACAAATGAATTGTAGATACTGGCTGCTGGAATCATACAGTTTGAGAAATATAAATCAGGAAGGTCATTTTATGGTCTGTTTGTGTATTGGCTATTCCTAGCAGTCACTGGTGCATGTATTCTGTACACTAAAATACGCCTCGCATCTGAACAGGTAACTATACATGTCAGCACCTTATTAGTGTCAATTCGAAAATTCTTTGTGTTATGTTGTGTGTTGCAAGTTGCTACTCTGTAGGGACACATAGAAGACATGTTCCGGCTAGTCACGTTCATCATTCACTACACTTTGGTGTTGATACAGCTGATCCTCACCTTCGTCCCCAACTCTTCTCTCAACTACAGTGAGGTGAGGTTTTGTTACTTGATAGCAGATCAACTGCCTGCTGTGCCGTGTTGTGTCTCTTCCTACTCCTTTTACCACTGTGTAATAAACTGCCAAGTGTAGCGTCATTATGTTCATCTGATTCTCAATATGAAGTTTCCAGATTATTTATATATCAGTGTGCAAATTGAGTTTTTACTCTTTAATATTTGAAGTAAGCTATACGCATATGTATGCATGTGTATATGCGTGTGTATATGCACGCTCTGGTTACAGATACATAATTGAAGTGAGTAGGTGAGACTTTACGAACCCATAGTGCTGATAATATTCTGACAGTCAAATATACTAGTATTTGTAATGTGATAAATGTATTATCCTGTTGAACTGATTTTAAGTGATAAAAAAAAGTATTCAATACAAAACCTTGCTAGTTGCACTGGAAATGTGAATGGAGAGTTGAAAAAAATTCTAGAAGTTTTTTAAGAGAAACTTCGGAATAACTCCCTCTTAAATTTATGTTATTGTCAAATAATGCTGCTTGTACACCTGGCTTGTATTTTCTACATTAAGTTTACATGGTCAGTAGTACGTCATGTAATTATTCACTACTCACTTGCAACTTTGAAGCTTAATTGGCCTGTGTTATTTACTGAATCTACATTCTTCACTTTTGATATTTTAATAGTTTTCAGCATGTTTAATCTACCTTTTGTAGAATGCATGTCCAGAACTAAGAGCAAACACTGCTTCTAGGCTGACGTTTTGGTGGTTCACATCGTGAGTATAACTCTTATCTTATGTTTACATCCAGTTGACAAATGTTTTACATTTATATTGCTCTTCACTATGTATAACTGTACTGAGTGAGTGAGTGCCTTGCAACATTCAAGTCTCTAAGAGTTTCAGCTAGTGCTTCAATTACCAAGCTTTATTTAAGGGGGGGGGGGGGAGGGGGTACGACGGCTGCAAGATTTGTGAACAGTAATAGGTTGTAGGGCAGCAAGCAATATCTTTATAACTCTGGGTCACTCTCCATGTCTATTTGCTGCTCGTTCCTCCGTGGTAGCATTCCTTGTGGGATTTCTTAGTTTTAAAAGTTTATTAACTGTTTTGTCTTGAGGGAGCAGCTGTGGTCTAGGGGTTAGAGCGTTTGCCTAGTAAACAAGAAGTCATGGGTTCTAGCCCCGACAAAGGCCATTATTGATGTCGGAAAGAGCATCCAGTCATAATTGCTCCTGTGCCTCATTTAAATAAGTCCTTAGCCCGCTTTAACAAACGCCCTTTCCATCAGGGGTTTCTCACAGAGATGGTGACTATAAACTTGCGTGAGTTAACTGTTTTGTCTTGAGTTATGCTAGCAACATGACTCAAGGATTAGCACAACCTGTAGATGCCATGCTAGAGACAAGTACCTCTATCCACTAGACCAACTATCTGTACTATAGTAAGGTAAATACAACACGAGATGTTACTCTGTTATTCAGATTTCTAATGAAAGGTTACAAGAATTCTTTGCAGCAATCTGACTTATTTGAGTTGAAAGATATTGATCGAGCAGACGCCTGGGTGCCTCACTTCTCAAGGTGTTGGACAGAGGAAACGGAAAGAATCTGCAGGTATTCTACTCAATATTAAGTGTAGAAGAGCTACGCCATTTAATAGATATATACATAAGTTGAAATATTTTGACACCTTGTTGCCAAATGTCACAATCTTTATGTATGAATTTGGAATTTTCAGAGGTCAAACCAACCAGCACACAGCAGACGTGTTGAATATTCCACTGGAGGAGGTTGCCGACTCCAAATCAAATAACACTCATTTACATAATGTAAGAACTTTACACTTTTCTAAAGGTGCCTTGTTAAAAAATCACGATGTCTTTACTCTACAGCTTTTTTATGTGCCATATTGTTTGTATACCATATCATTTATATACCATAGTAATTATATACCATATTATTTATATACCATATCATATACCATATATATGCTATATTATTTATATACCATATTATTTATATACCATATTATTTACGAAGTTGTCAAGTGTTGATGAAAGTAATAAGATGGCAATATATTACTAATAATATTAATAAAAACGTACTATACGGCATTTTATTATAAGAAAAATTGAAGAGTAAAATAAATGTGTGAAAGGTTGCTAGTATTTAACTGAACTTGAGTCAACATTAGAGTGAAATGCTCTAATGTCCTTTATTCTAACTTGCGGATGTTCATATTAAACTGATTGCTGGCCAACCGTGTGTCCATTCTTGACTGCTGCCACGTTTCAGCTCTTCTAGACTGGATATATTAATTAGTTTACTTCCAGAGCTCAGCTGCTGCCCAGGAGAGACAGACTCTGCTGTCTAAGCTGCCGGAAGGAAAGCGCCCATCTCTAATGAAATGTCTGGCTAAAGTCTTCTTACCCTCCATGATGATCTGTGCTCTTCTGAAGCTGGTGCAAGACCTTGCTATATTCATCAACCCCATTATATTACGGTAAGTGTAGGTAGGACATGCTGGATATGCAATTGATTTTAGTTTCGTCTTTTCCACTTTGTGTTTTGTTCCTATGTGAAAATGATCTTAGCTATAAAAAATTGGCCTTGTTAAATTTGTTTAAACATTTTTAAACAAGATTTCTGTCATATATCAAAGGTGTTTATGATAAGCAGATGGGAAAACTAAATTTTGAAAGCTGCTAGTTTTTGAAGATTTCCTGCCAGTTGAAACTGTATGAATTTACTAAAAAGTGTGCTACAATATGGAAAAAATGTTTACAAAATCATCATAGTACACCTTGGCTTTCCTGTAACATGGGGCGTATTTGTTCACAAATCTATAAATTGTAAAGTTAATCCAGCAAATTTTAATCATATACATATGCAAGGTGACAAGAGATCTTTAGACAAATATAATATAATATACTAAACTGTACATATATTTCTACCTCTTTTAGTCTTACACCTAATTTTATACTTTTCTAGAGGTTAACCTATGCTTATACTGCTAATGAAAAGTACGAAACTAAGTTTGTAACAGTAAACAGATAGTATGATAATAATGATTTATCATTATGTTTTGTTTTTGGTGTTTTTTTCTTTAGCTAAAAGGTGATATTTCTTCCCTCTCATTTGTCTAAACTCCAAGATGTGCATGTGTCTTTCTACCTCACTTCCACATTTAACCATTATTTTCAATTCAAAAAAATACATTTCACACATTTCCCCTAATTTTACAGAAAATTGTTTAAAGAATTTAATTTTGTATTTTTGGACTATATATTTTATTCCTAGCGTCTTTAGGAATTTCTTTGAAATCTGCAAATTGGTGATGATTTGATAGAAAGCATTGTGTAACCCGTTTGTCTACCAACTCATCGCCTCTCTGCTTCAATCTTGTATTTCAAGTTATAAATAATGTTTTAGCAGAGTTATTTTTACTATTACTGTAGCAACTTCTCTTTTTAAATGTTTCATAAGTTCACATTATAAAGTATTGGTTTTAGTATTATATACTGGCTTACTGCCTCTTTGTATAGTAGATTAATTTCAACTTAGCGGAACAGATATATCAACATATCTCAACAGAGTCCCTTTCTGCATAGGTTGAAAATCTTCTAATAAAATTTTTTTGTAGTTTGGGGAAACACTTTTCCCTGTCCGACTTGGTGGTATAAAATCTTTGTGCAAAAGTTGAAAATCAGTGGGCAGGTCTTTTGTTAATCACTCAATATTCAAGGGAAAAAAATTGCTCTTGTTTTATCTTGGTTTGGTTAGATGAAAGTAGATTTTTATAAAGGCCCCAGTGCTTTGCTGCATCATAGTTTTTTTTAATTATTTTTATAATTTCTGCAAAAAGAGTTTCTGTACTACACTTCAGAAGGAGTTACTGAGCTCTTTTTGACAAGTCTACAGTAGAAATGTATTAGTTAAAATGCAATAATGTAGGAAATGCATACAGCAAGTTAAAAAATAATTGGCTAATTATATAAATATATATTATTAAAATCTGAAAAAATATCTTGACTCAAGCCGAACATTAGCGTTGTATGCTCAAGAATAAATCTTTTGCTAGTTGTGTTTTGTTTAGTAACATCTCTTTGTATTTAATCAGTAAAAAAATTTACATTTTGCAAGAAGCTACCCTTAAATTTAAATAAAGATTTCAATTTTTCATCAATCAAGCATGACCACCAATTTTGGTTATTTTCTGGCACCTTGTCTAAATAAGGCAGGTTTTTGCCATTTACCAATGTTTTTATGCTTTTAATAATTAATAAAAAATACCTCTTAATACAACTAAACAAACTGGATTGGAAAGCTTACCACCTTATTTTACTATTTTGCACCAATCATATCCATCCCAAATAAACATCTCTGCTCACTGATTATCACACCACTTCATATACCTAACCTTGGCAAATGTTTTGTCTCATTAAGTATGCTGTGATAAATGCAAAATATGCAGATTATTTTCGCTTACTAATAATATGTGACCTGGCACCACAAACCAGGGGATGTATATAAAATGTTGAAAACTTAGTTATTATTATGGAGTGATAGAGCAGACTTTTTCAGACAATTTGCACTTTATTTGAAGTCTCTAGCACAAATAGAACTCGAGATATCAGTATTTGAAAACTTTAACGTTTTTAGAATTTCTAAATTAGTGTTTCGAGAAAATCGCATTTAAAGTTGGCAACTCTAGAATAAGTTGAGAATTATTTGTTTACATTTTATAAGCCTTAGCAACGGGTCGTCGTATACTAGGAATAGTGACAAATTTGGTATCAAAATAATTGTGAAAGTTTGGGCTTTCTCCTAAATTAAATTTCATGCTGCCTCAACATAAAATCAGGTCAAATATGGCCGCCAAACCTTCTGTCTAATTTATTTGTCAATTCGCTTTTTACTTTGTTTAATGGTTGAAAGGTTTAACAATTCCAGCAAAGAAGAGGATGTTTCAGCAAGTTTGTGTGTTGAGATATTTAAATTAGGCATCCAAGTCAGCAGGAAGTCATATAAAACAAAATGGCAGCTGCTTCCTCTTATACATTGAATATCTCCCTCTCCTCCAATATAATTATTGTGTAATTTATCAAACTGCAGCTATTGAGCTGTGCTGTTTCATAATTATTGCTTAATGAGTAGAACACTTATGAGAAAATTATTTGACTATTATGAGATCATGCGAGATTTATTCATAAATATCTTTATAATCTCTAATGGCAACTAAATTTAGCAATTGATCTGGCTGAGATGTTGAAAATATGAACATAAAATCAGCTATTAGAACTTTTGAGTTTTATTAGGCATTAATATTCACATTTAAAACATCAAATACATTATTTTAAAAAACTAATTAAATGCAGTAAAAAATCCAACCTGGATACAACCATTATGCTTGAATTAACTCTTATCAAGAAAAGAAAATTAGGTAGCTTCTACGGTTTTTGCAAAAAAGGCACTTTTCATCTTTCTACTTCTTTAGTCTTCATAATATGAGTTTATGGAGTATGGACACATAACATCATGTGTGTGGCAAAAGCTTCATCACTATCATCAGCTGATTTTCTAGCAATTATAGATGCTGCTACTTGACATCCATCCTGCCAATCTACCCACTTATTGTCTATTCCAGAGCTGGAAGTACAATGTTGACTTTTTTAAATAACAAAAGGAAACGGTAGCTTGATTAGAAATTATACGCAGTTATATTATAGAAATTGAGTTGGTTAAACACTCTTGGGGTACTATTATGGCAGCAGTTAATTGTGATCCTGCATTTTATCAATATTTAAATTTATTGAATTAAACAGAACAATTTAAATTAAAATTCTTGAAAATTTTCAAGCACATCATTAAAAGACTGCAAACCTTTTTATGAATGAAATAAGCAGAAGCCATAACCTTGCAAGCCAACATTCAGAGTGTCTACATTAGAAGTATTAGATTGATAGGTAGTAGAGTTGTGTAGGTATAAGTCTTCACTCTAATGCCCTTACAAGTCCACTTTCTAAAATGTACAGAATATCGGATTATTCTATATTAACATAGTATTATCAGTGAAATTACACATTATGCACTTGAATATCTAGGATATCTGCAATTGGCAATTTGAAGACATTTACTATAAAATCAATTTAAATTCAATAAATTACTTTAAAATATGAAAAAATTTTTGCTCATCTAAATTAGAAAGTTTAGACTATTTATGCATTCAGTTAGTGTTAATACTCACTAAATAAGACTAAAAGTAAGTTACTGAAAAACTAAGTCAGTCAACTATAGAATCATCATGAACTCGCATTAATATTTCATCATTATACTCATTTACATTTAATCACATTCACCATTTCAATTTGGTTATAGGTGATGCTTTTATCAATATACATATGATTATCAATTGAGTTTTGACAGTAACTGTAAGCCTGCATAATGTGATAAAAATTTTATCATTATAATTTAAATAAGACTTTGAGCTAATTTAAAAATTACAAAAGGAAACGGTAGTTTGACTAGTAGGCATAATGTTAATAGTAATACTAATAGTAATCAGTAACTGTATTGACAAAATCTAAGACAGAGGCTAAAAGTTACTAAGAGTAAGTCCAATGTAAATTGAAATATCAACTATAGAATAAATCAATAAATATAATACTATCAGTATGAGTATCAAGTTTTAAGACCGAAGGCGAAACTCAGAGTCAGACTCAAATGGTGAATTTATAATTATTAATTACTTATACTATTATCATTAATATTAATGAGCTACATTTGGTTTTACTACCAAATACCAGTATCAGTAAATCATGAATGATATTCATTATGATTATCATTATGAGTAACCGTACCTCAAACTGTGAGTCATAGTGAGAGTCATTTAAGTAGTTACTAGTACTACTAGTCTAGTATAGAATAGAATAGAGTCAATAGATATACTCCTTGAGTCCTAGTGATAGTATAAATATTAATAAATTCAAATTGATAACTACAAATTATCCTGGCAACAATTCTAAGTTAGTGTAGCGTAAATGATTGTTTTGACTATAATTACCTGTTTTGTTGTGATTTTCAAGCTTGAACGCTAAAGATAAATATTTAGTTCAGCAGTTATCACCAAAGGGCAAAACAGCTCAGTAACTTAAAAGCTAACTTTGGATGGAGCACGATGAAAAACTAAAACTAGCCTTCGATTTTAAATATGATGCTTCTGACAATACGAAGAAAGGGGTGTAAGCTAAATTCATTTGATAAAAAATAAATTTGCAAGATCTCATGCTATGAAAATAACTAAAATTGTCTTCTTTCTTTATTTGATAACTTCGCAATTTTTTCATCATTTAAAAAATTGAATGCCTTAGTTACCAACTTTAAATGCAATTTTAGAGCTGAAGGAATCATCAAATGCTTACGAAAGTATAATTTTTGAAATCCTTGGATTTTTTTGTATTAGAAAAGTTCAAAATCTAAAAATTGGAAATTAATTTCAAATTTAAGTATTTCCAAATTAAACCTTCATTTACTACACTTTATAAACGCCGCCACATCCCCGGTTTTGTCGCGACTGGTCACATATACTTTAATAAATTCAACTTGAATAGCTATTATAAATACAGGAAAAGGTTTTACAGAAAACAGAAATTAGCCACGCTTTTCTTGGGGAAGGCATATACCCTTCTAGATGGTGGCTGTAACCTTCTAGGTGGTGGCTGCAACCTTCTAGGTAGTGGCTGTAACCTTCTAGGTGGTGGCTGTAACCTTCTAGGTAGTGGCTGTAACCCTCTAGCTGGTAGCTGTAACCTTCTAGGTGGTGGCTGTAGCTGTGTAGGTGGTGACTGTTGGGTCACAAAATTTGGGTTCAACTGATGCCAGCGATGCTGTGAGATTGTATAGAGTAGTTTATCCTACCAACATACACACTTCTTATCTTGATTAGTAGGATATTAATCTCATCTTACTGCCCTCAGTATTTACATCTCATCTTTGCAAAGTATACCTTAAAGTTTAAATGTATATATAGTTATGACCATGAAATGCCTTATATAATAAACACAATACTATCTGTTATTGTATAGTAAACTGAACATTGTTAACATTGAGTAGGTTGCTAAGTTGTACAGACTGTGTATAAGTATTGTCTAGCTACACTCAACCTTACTATGTTTTAATTATGGTGTAAAGTGGCTTCCAGGGAAAATATTGTAAATACTAATATGGCTAGACTCTGCTGTCACCTGCAATTATACTATGGTTACAGTATTAATTTTGTACCTGGTATTTTATATAAAAATGTATCACAGCCCCAAGTTTGATGTTGAGCTGTCTGTTTGTGGCATACTTTCTGTGAATAGACAGACAGGTGGAGGTAATTTCAGTGCAAAATTATTATTTTTTGGCTTAAAGTTGATTTCTTTTGTATGATAATTAAAAGCAGCGTTTTCACATGAATATAAAATGTTTTGTTAGATAAGGAGCAAAATATGTATTCAAAAAATGCTAAATTTTCTTTCATTGGCTACTTCCTAGACAAAATAATAGTCTGTTTTTAGCAATTATTATAATGCATGCAGTCGGAATAAACTTTGCCATGTGATAAAATTTTCTAAGACCTATCTCAATGCAGGCTGGACTTGGCCATATTTTAACCCCATTTGCTGCAACAGTTTAACAACCTAACATAGTGTACAGTCTCCTTCTATGTGATTGTGGAGGAACAACTCCCAAAAATTCAATGAAATGCAGTGCTCTGTCCGTATCTCACTGAGCTACCGGGTCCCGAAACCTCAATACATAGTGACATAATAGAATACTAGATTTAACTCGCAGATCTGTTTAATTCAGCCATTTTGTCCCTGTACACACATACATAAGCCGCAAAATGGGGGTCCAAGCTCATTTTGTGACTTATGAAATTTTGTGAGAAATGGAACCATGAGATATGGAGGGAGCACTGTAATATCGTTCTTGGAACTGTGTAGTTAGGGTTTTGAAAAAGTTGTAAAACACTGGCAGTGTGTTGTAGGTTGATATTGAAGTTTGTGAAGGACAGCTCACAGCCCCCTTGGAGAGGATATGTATACGGGTGCCTCATGTTCCTCGTATCTCTAGTGCAACTCACTAGTCTCGGTCACTACTTCCAGCATGCCATGACCATCGGGATGAGGTTGAGGGCCACCATCTGTGCTTCTGTGTACAACAAGGTCCCGCTCTTTATTCATTCTAGTATATGTTAGCTAGTTATATTCATTCTAGCATATGTTAGCTAGTTATATTCATTCTAGCATATGTTAGCTAGTTATATTCATTCTAGTATATGTTAGCTAGTTATATTCATTCTAGCATATGTTAGCTAGTTATATTCATTCTAGCATATGTTAGCTAGTTATTCATTCTAGTATATGTTAGCTAGTTATATTCATTCTAGTATATGTTAGCTAGTTATTCATTCTAGTATATGTTGGCTAGTTATCTTCATTCTAGCATATGTTAGCTAGTTATATTCATTCTAGCATATGTTAGCTAGTTATATTCATTCTAGCATATGTTAATAGATACGCGGTTTCCTTGTATTCTAAGAAATAGTCAGCTGAAAACGAAAATCACAAAAAAGAGATTTTTATTTCTAAGTCGATCTATTTTTGAACTTGATGATATTCTCATTAGTTTGTCTATATTTATACTTATATTCCTAATAAAGTATCTTTATGATTTTCCATATCTTCATTATTTATATTCATTTCACAAGTTGTTTGTCTGTAGCATATTATAAAATGTACATTCATTTTACCAGACAGACTTTGTAAACTGTGTCTACTGTTGCCACAGGCATTGAAGCTGTCACCAACAGCTCGTAAAGAGTCGACTGTAGGTGAGATTGTGAATCTAATGTCGGTGGATGCGCAGAGGTTTATGGACATCATGACGTACCTGAACATCCTCTGGTCGGGCCCCTTCCAGATCATAGTTGCTCTAGTTTTCCTCTGGCGAATCCTAGGCCCCAGCGTTCTGGTCGGCATGAGCTTCATGGGCATACTGGTACCACTCAATGTTTTTATTGGCAAACAGCTGAAGAAACTACAGGTGCACTTTGGTGTCTTTTGCATTTATTTTACGGTCACAGTTTTATTATTTTTGGAATCTGTTGAATGAAGTTTCAAGTGTATTTTTACTCTAGCATGCTCAATAGTTTTTAATTTACTGTATAGTTAAATAGCTGAATAAAGAAAGTGAAAAGATTGTAACGACTAAAGGTGCTGTAAATGCATAGCTAAAATCTTTTTGATTCTGTGGTGGTAACCAATCAAATTTAGGGTTAGGTTTGTGGCACGACCTTGTTTTTGTGATACAACATACTGTAACTCTTCATTGCAAAATTTTAATGTTGTAAACTTGATTTCCTGTTTTTTTATTAGATCGGGGTAGTTCTTGAATGTATATATGGTTCAAATAAAAATATATGTTTTAACTTTATGTCAAAATTTAATTGATTGTTTTCATCTCAATCATTATGAAACCTTTTTGAATAAAAGTTTTCATGTAGGTGGAGCAAATGAAGGAGAAAGACAAGAGAATAAAATTGATGTCAGAAGTATTAAATGGAATCAAAGTGTTGAAGCTGTACGCATGGGAGCAGTCATATAGTGATATAATCAGCAACATACGACAGAAGGAGCTGGTCATGTTAAGGCGAATGGGATTCCTCAATGCTGCCACCACTTTGATCTTCCAGATTGCGCCATTCTTTGTAAGTACTTTTAGTATAGTATAGTACTTTTAACTTGTATGTATGTGATGTCTATACTGCCCTGCTCTCATCTCTCTGTAACGTATAGACTGAGGTGTAACTTATATGCAGGTAGCTTGCAGCACGTTTCTAGTGTACACCCTAGCAGATGAAAGTCATGTGCTGGACGCTGAGAAGGCTTTCGTGTCTCTTGCTCTGTTCAACATAATGAGGTATGTTCACTTATACTCCTATCCAAGCATTGTATTATTATGGTATGGCTTCTCTGGTTTTTCTATCTTGTCATTACAAATGCATACATTCAGCTGTGCATGAAGTAGCACTAGTGATTGGTTGACATTTAATTGGAATATTTCACTTCAGTTTTATAATATAAGGACATCAATTTAGTAGCCTTGAAATTAGAAATTGTAATATAGATTACTTGCGTCAATTGATCTTCAAGAAGAATGAATAATTAAAGTACAGTGGCATCTACTTTTAGCAAACTTCTTTTATTCAGTATCTTGAAAAAAAATTGTGTAAAATAAAATTGAAATTTCTTAGTTATGACAGTAAATTTTCAAATATTTATCAATTGATTTTGAAAAGAAACAAAATTTAGTGATTTATTCTTATTTTGATAATGCAGTGAACTGCAGTAATTTAGTACTAAGGAAATCATGAAAATGATGCAATGATCTGTGTGTTTAGATTCCCTATGATAATGTTACCAAATGTGATCAACTCTCTCATACAGACCTCTGTATCTGTGAAGAGAATCACCAAATTTCTCAGTTTGCCAGAACTGGATTTAAAACAGATTGAGCAATCTGGAGATAACAGTAAGTTACTGCTACAACATAGTATATTCCTCTTATATATGTATTTTTATTGCAAGAATGAATGTTAGTTAGCCGATGATATCGAAAATTCATGATAGTAAACCAATACTTGTTTTTTAACTTTGATTAAAAAAATTTCTTTCTGTTCAAATATTTTTACTCTATCACCAGTATTTCATGTAGCCAATTTGTAGCTACTAGCTTTGTAGATTATGTTGATGATGGCTAAAGGCATCACTTGGTAAAAGGTTAATTTCTTTTGATTATCTGAACAGAAAACTGTTGACGCTGCAGCAGACAACTCGTGGGATTGTTTATACCTGAAGGATCTTCTGCAGCCTCTTTGAGAGTTCATATTAGAAATCTTGAGTGATTTCAAATGAATTCTATACTACCATAAAAATGTATTCCTTAATATAGGCTTCATAAGTGTTCTACAATGTAGTATGTGAGGTTAATTTATACTTTTAATAATATCTTTGTTGGACATAACTTAGAGTCTAATTAAAATTCACGAAACATTATGCAGGTTGCAATCTTGAAAATATATTTGTTTTTAACATTGAATTTGTGCACCTGTTGAAACCAACTGGTGCTATATTTTCTAACTTTAGTCAATGTAATCAGTATCAAAGACTGCACTTTCACTTGGAATGACTTTGGAGATGAGAATCCTACTCTGAAAGATATATCTGTGGACGTGAAGAAAGGCGAACTCGTTGCTGTGGTAGGAATTGTGGGTGCCGGTAAATCCTCCTTGCTCTCAGCTCTGCTCGGTGACATGACCAAGCTCTCTGGTCAGGCTTCAGTGAATGTATGTTTGAATCCAGTCATAAGAATGTATTCACTTTTTACTTTGAAAGTTTTATTTCAGAAACTCATCATGAGAGAGCCTTTCTCGGTTCTCTTTTGAATTATAAAAACTTAAAGCTTGGGCTTTGAACAGAATTTCAACAGAATAAATAAAAGCTTAGAAAAACTTTTTCAACGATTTACATAGCTGAAGCAAATGGATCTTGCTGTTATTCTACTTGGAGAGTTTGAGCAGTTGTAGTGCCATGATGAATGCTTTTATGAGTTTACACACTGCATCAGTGAAAATAAACGAGAAACATGATTGACGCACTTTAAAACAAAAGGAAGCATATAAATTATGACATGGCATTCAGCCTATTTCTTCAAAGCTGGGGCTAGCTTATTACAAAGAGCTCAAGAGTATATATATACCAGTTATATAAATCTCAGCTGTAAGTCAGAATTGCCCACCCGCTGATAAAAGCTATCTATTCACTTCACAATCGACTGCATGTACTATGTTGTTATTATGAATATGTAGTAATGTTTGAGCATTGTATTTTGTGTTCAACTCTTGATATGTTAGGGTACGGTGGCATACGTCCCCCAACAAGCCTGGATACAGAATGCAACTCTCAGGGATAACATTCTATTTGGAGCAGAGTACGAGCAAAGCTGGTATAGCAAAGTGGTAGAGGCATGTGCTCTTTTACCTGATCTTTCTATGCTGCCTGCTGGTGACTTGACTGAAATCGGAGAAAAGGTTCGTATGATTAACCTTTGAACTTTCAAACCAGCTCAGCGTGTCTTGCAGCAGCTTAGAATAGCATGCAATGAAAGTTGGCAGTAGCGTCATCAGCAATAGATCAAAAATCCTAAGTCAATTCAAGACATGTTTTCACAAAATTTATTATAAAACAATTTTTTTGAGCATACAACCCTCATATAGTCTGTAGAAGATAGCTAAGATATATATGAATATTTTAATACTGCATAAAGGAATTGTGTTGAGGATTCCTTAACATCACACAATTAGCTCAGGTATTTTCATTCTGTATATTGTCATCAGCTTATAGGACGATGATACACTTTTTATATTAACAAATTTCAGGGTATAAACCTGTCTGGAGGTCAGAAACAGAGGGTTAGTTTAGCGAGAGCTGTATACAGCCGGGCTGATATATACTACCTTGACGATCCCCTCAGTGCCGTGGATGCTCACGTTGGAAAACACATCTTTGATCACGTTATTGGTGGTTCTGGTTGTCTCAAAGGAAAGGTTAGTAGGACATACATTTTTGTTCCAATAAATAGAATGTTCCATGTAATACTCGTGGTTATTTCTCCCTTCATGGCTCAGCCTGTTTTACATAGCATACACATCATACCCAATGACATGCTGTTTGTCGTATGCAGACCAGAGTTCTGGTGACACACGGGATTAGTTACCTGCTACACGTCGACTCCATACTTGTGATGAAGGACGGACAACTCTCAGAAAGAGGCTCCTTTCAGCAGCTCATAGATCACGCAGGGGCCTTCTCGGGTTTTCTGAAAACATATTTTCTCAAGGGAGATGATCAGAAGATCTCAGATGAAGGTATCTAATTCCAATCCTCCTTTAGATACTTTAGCATATCATCTGGTTTTTGTTTGTATCGAAATTGATGATCTTTTAGCAATTGTTCTCTTCTTCAGGTTTATTGGAAGAGTGTCAGGGTAAGAGCTTTGCTATCTCATCTAATACTAGCTCTGCCTTATGCAATGGTGTAAAATCTGAATGGTAGTGGTTGTGAGACAAGAGCTTCTCTTGGCTACCAACTACTAGTGTTGTGAATGTGTTTAACAGCATTAAACTGTTGCATGTTATTTGTTTTGTTGAGTTCACAAATTAATAACTGCATGTTTGACATTATAATAGGATAGTTTAAAAGTTAATGCACGTATGGTACAGCTGTGGGGCTTTAGTGTCTATTCTTTGCTATTGCGGGCAGTGATTTTGGTGCTATCTGTTAATATAAACTAGCAACTGTTATCTCTAAGATTCCTATTCAATACATACATAACTACTAACAGCATTAACTACTAGTTTTGGGTCATTGCATCATGTGTCTTGTTGGCTGCTATCAGCTATGTGTTAATGAAGTTTGATGTTTTTTTCAGAGCTGGAAGCCAATGCTGAATTACTTAGTCACATGAGTGAAGTTATTGACGATGACTTCAAGGCCATTGTAAGGTAAGCATATGTGTTGAGTTGTCTCAACCCTCTACCAGCAAATATGGCTTTTTCTATGATGAAAACTAAAGCAAACTTGGTTTTCAGTAATAATGCCCGGGTATTCATATGAGATGCATAAACATTTCTGGTTAATGCTTCAAAATTTAGTTTTAAGGTTTTATTCATTACACGGGTTAAACCAGCTGTGCAAGCGTATCTGATCATACTAACTAGGTCCAAATGAGAATCTAGATCAGGTTAGTTGCGTGTAAACCGGTAACTTTACGTCTTGCAGGCTATTACGCAATGTCATGTGGTAGTCTTGGGTAACCTAAACAGACCCCAGCTAATTAACTCCTTGTACTTCCTTCACTGGAAAATGTTTCCTTTTTCAGAGATAGACTCACTAGTGTAAGTAGCCTCAGGTCCAAGACGAAACAGGATGTGGATACTCATAGCTTGAGATCTGCCAGGTCGCTGTTGTCTGTTCACAACATACAACCTTCTGTATCTCTAGAGGTCATAGGTGAGTGTTTTCCAGTGCTGTAAATGCTGTAACGAAGTATTGTCTTACTATGTCACCCTGGGTGTGTTCTATGAAAAGGTCACATGTTATGTTATATTGACTGGTATGTGTAGGTGGGACAGGGGAGGCCAGAGAACTTAGTGCCATACGCTCTTCCTCTTTGAATGTTGCTGAAGATATTGAGAAGGAAGCAGCAGATGAAAAGGAAAGTCCAATAGGTAACAATCCTACGGAGAAACTTATTCAAGAGGAAGGTGCTCAGCGTGGCAGAGTTAGTATTCATTTCTCTGTGAACTCTTGATAGCTTGTTAGGGAACATAGTAATAATTGTGAGCATCAGATACACTGGCATCTCCCTAACTTATTTTATAAATAATATGTTATGAAAAAGAGGGATACATAATACATTTAAAAGCTTGGCTTTGTTTACTGTATTCTGCACAGTGTAAATGTGTTTTTATCCAACAAAAATCGTTGACAATAACAAGTTAAGTTTTAAAATATCTTAACTTTGCCATGTATTTCAAACCCTAAAGCTCTTGCTATTTGTTTAATTATGACTTCTGAAGAACAAGATAACAGAGTCGCTTAATCCTTTACTGGAAGTATGCAATGCTGTTTGTAATTCTAAATATTGAACTTTTTCAAAGGTTGGCGTTGTGAAGAGTTGCCCAACCTACCTGTGAGTGTAGAGGATGTTAATTACGTGTCAATTTTATAGGTTAGCTTTGCTGTGGTAAAGCGCTACATCACAGCAATGGGGTGGCTACCTGCTTTGCTCACCATCATATTCTTTGTGATGGACCAATCATGTGGCTTGACATCCAACATATGGTTGAGCAGGTGGAGTGATGATATTCGTGCTTTCAACAACACTGACACCAGAAACAAGTATTTGGGACTATACACGGGTTTTGGTGTTGCTCAAGGTGATCATTTTGTTACAAGATGTCTTCGTCAACTGTCGAATAATTAACATCAGAGATTGTTTTACAGTTCAATATCTGTTTTGCTATTCAGATTGTGTCCAGGAAAAACTTAATTTTTTTGAAGATGCATTCTCTGCAGCATTTTTTCTAATGTTTTTATCTTTCATAAAATTTGCTGTGCTAGCTCTGTCTACTGAATCAAATGATTATTATATATTCTGCAGGGTTCTTTACTGCGGTAGCGTCCATTGCAATGGCTATGGTTGGAGTTGCAGCTTCATTTGAGTTGCATAAACACCTCCTTGAAAATATTCTTAGAAATCCTATGTCGTTTTTCGAGACTACACCATTGGGTAGAATAATCAACCGATTCTCTAGTGACATTGCGGATATCGACTTGGTGATGCCATTTACATGCAGATCATTGATAAATTGCGTCATTCTGCTCATCCTAACCATAGCCATTGTAGGGTACACAACTCCGTGGTGTTTGCTGCCAGCTGCCTTGTTGGCAGCACTTTACATCATTATACAGGTTGGTCACCAAAGCTGCTGCTGCTGCCGTCGGTGATGGTTTCGATTGTGCTGTCAAATAAATCATTTGATGATTGCTCAATTGCCTTCTTTCTATGCAGCAACTTGTGGCAGAGTAAAGCATTATACCAACCCTCACTTTACCAATCAATCAGAATATTGATTTTGCATCAGTCTATCTATTGCATTAGGGTTCGTGTATTTTAAAAAGGCGTACTAGCGCTGGTGGCGATGCTCTTCCTTGCTGTTGCTAGTTGGCTCGCATCTCGTAGGCTTCACACTGGTATCCTTCACAATATTGTACGATGTCCAATGAATTTCTTTGACACAACGCCTACTGGTCGGATCTTGAACAGGTAAGTCATTCTCCCTGATTCCATGACAATATCAGTTTAATAAGTTTCTGTCTCAATGTTTCCGTAATTTAAATGGATTATCAATTGGAATCATTGCTTTTAATGGGTAATTTGATGTTACTATGATCAATCTTTTGTTGAAAATAAGAGTCCAAATTAATCAGCCTTTTAATTCTGTCAGCCGTCAGTGTTGTCGTTTCGTGATGTAAACAAACATGGTTCAGTTTTAGTTAATGCTCTCGGTGTTTTCACACAACTCACTCTGCCAATGTTTTGACTCTATGGAATAAGTTATTGGACCCAAAAGTCCAGAGTTGCACCATTTTTTTAATTTAAAAACAAAAGAAAAATTAATTACAAAATAAATTATTTTATTATGCATAAAAAGTAAAGGCTTATAGTTATTAGCAAGTATCAACATAAAAATAGCTGTCAATTTTTTTGAGCCCAACAGTCACACACTTGTCAGTCACACATTTATAGTGTCAGTCACATACTAGTAGTGTCAGTCACACACTAATAGTGTCAGTCACACACTAATAGTGTCAGTCACACACTTTTCAGTCACACATTTATAGTGTCAGTCACACACTAGTAGTGTCAGTCACACACTAATAGTGTCAGTCACACACTAATAGTGTCAGTCACACCATAGCAGTACTATTGAAATGCAATAGAATCCTGCTCATGAAATTGAGTGGCCCAGGCTTACAAAGTCAGAGTAAAGCCATTTTGATGGACATTTTCAAGTCATACAACTAATAGACATTTGAAGTGTGCTATCTGTGCTAGTCATTTGATGTGTCACGTTGGTACATTTTGGGCTTTTATGTAACTCTTCAACAGGGTGCGGCTCACAAAGTTTACAAAGAAATTATTATGTTACCAACTCTTTTAGCAAAGTTGAGAGTTGCAAACCTTCTAGTGTTTGAATATTATATACCGTCATATTTAAGTTTTATGTCATTTCAATGTCTATGTTTTATTGGGACTATGATTTGTATACAAATGGGTTTTGCAGGTTTGGAAAAGACATTGACACCATTGATTCAATTCTACCGATGAACATAAGATCTATGATTTGGTGTGCCCTCAGTGTTCTGGGTACTCTAATTATTGTCGCTTTGAGTAGCGCTTGGTTTCTTTTGGTTGCACTGCCTCTCATTGTCCTAAACATACTCATTCAGGTATAAAACTGTCTCATTATAGAGAAATAATTTTATAATTGTGCTTTACAAATGCTCATTAAGGGCAGAATTTTACAATTAAATTTTGGTTGGCAGGTATTTTGAATTTTTCAACAAAAACTATAGTTTATATTGTTTCCTTGGACAATGCTGTTTCTGTTTTTAATATCCTTTACTAGTGGTCCAGCTTTAACAGGTTTAACATTGCTTCATTATCATATGGGCATTTGCGTTTCCATATCAATTCTGATAAATGAAAATAAGCCAACACTTCTGGAACTCCCCCTATTTCACATAACTTTAGGCTTGCCAAGGTAACTCCTAGGTGCCATACTATCAAGCTTTTTCGCTCTTAGATTTGCTACAAGTTTGTATCCAATTCCAAACACTTCTATAAGTATTTCTGAGTACACAACTACATATCTAGCTTATACATGTGCTTTTTGATTCAAGCTAAATTGCCAAATGTTTAGCAACATCTGCTCACACACCCCTCATTTCTTATAGCATACATGAGGCATGCTGCTTTAATAGTTGCCTTGGTTTTGTCCCAAAGTGAAGGTTTAAAAAATTGGTGAGTTTGTAAATCCTGCCTAAAAATAAGGTAGATCTTCAGGGAATTTTTGAAAAGTTTGACTAAACTAGCGAAAACTTGAGTATTCATTAAAGGTGCCGAAAATTTAAAATCAGTTTTTTAATTATATAATTCTAATAACAATAAAAGTTTCATTGTATTTACTTTCAGTGAAATTTAGAAAAATCTTCATTTATTTTCACCAGTAAAAGTAAAATCACACTTCATTTTTTAGGAATGAAAGCTTTAAATTGTCTATCATCAGTGTGACAATAAACTGACTAATTATTATCAGTACTGGAAATGGAATATTCATATTGTTGTATAACCTAATAATTTACCAAAGGGTAAATACTATCTAGAGCTTGTGGATTGCCATCACTCAGTCTAAAAATTTCTGACTAAAATGATTTTACTTATTTATTTATTAGAAAAAATAAATTTTTAGGAGGGTTTTTGTGATGATTGTTTTTTTAATATTAAAGCCATAAAGTAAATATAAAGATATAGTTTAAAATAGTAAAATTAACATGGTTTTAGTGCTGAGTTTTTTTATAGCGCCCAAGTAAAAGTTATGCTAGTTGCTTGAAAAACTTTGAGCATGTTAAATTACTTTAGCACATTTGATTTTTCATGCATTTCATGGTACTACTTATGATTATTTCTGCAACATAATTGCATAATACACATTTCTTTATCAAATATTTATTAGATTACCATATTCCTTATTTATAGTTAAGAAGGAAAATAACTCCAACTAAATTTGAAATAGGAAAATCAAAATTACTTGTTGACATTCTACATTGTTCTACTTAATTCCTCATTAGTCATTGAGCTTTCACTAGGAATAAAACAACCGTGGCTGGTGTTTTTGTTACTTGATTTTGAGATGGTAGAATTTCTGTGTTGCAGAGGTTTTATGTGAGCACGTCAAGGCAGTTGAAGAGACTGGAATCAGTGAACCTGTCACCTATATATAGTCACTTTGACGAGAGTGTGCACGGAGCTTCCACCATCAGAGCGTACAGGAAGGAAAAGGAGTTTATGAAAGAGTCTCTATATAGAATAGACAAGCACCAGCAAGCCTACTATCCTAGTATAATAGCCAACAGGTGCTCTGCTCTCATATCTGCCTATCAAAACCTTTACTCTTTGTAACTTTAAAAATGTAGGGGACTGAAAATGCACAACCTTTTTATTTTTTATTGAACTAAATCACTCATACTTTTGCAAAATTTGTTTTGAAATTAATATTTCCCCCCTGATATGAGCTACATTATAAGATTTTGTACTTTCAGTTTCTAATCCAAGCTGGATCTTCATGATTTTTGCTGATGCCTCAATGAATTACTTATAACACAACAGGCTGTCTCCATTGCTGCAGGCATTAGGGAAGGTTGCTAAGATAGTGTCTTTCTTACAGGTGGCTGGCTATTAGACTGGAGACAGTGGGAGCCCTTGTAGTCCTCTCTGCAGTGATACTGGCTGTGGTGAGCAGGAATGTGGAGAACTCTACTTTGACAGCTGGTCTCGCTGGTTTAGCCATCACCTACGCTCTCGGGGTAACTTCTTCTATTTTAAAATATTTCTGTTGGCCTAGAAAGTATTTGGTTTTCAATAATTATTTTTGTAATAAATCGATTTTATTCCTTCCTTATGATGGCCCCTGATAGTGAAGTTTGTGTGAACAGGCCGATATTTGAATTTATGAACTATCATTTACTTTGCTAGCTGTATTTTTGCTAGACCACAGCTGCATTGTGTGTGAGTGGGTGTTGTGGTGTACTTATAAACCTAATAAATTTATATTTGTTATATAATATTTAATATATAATATCTAATACATTGACAGATTTTTTTTGGTGTAAACATTTCACTAATAAATCGTTTCATACATCTCAGACTTGGACTTGATTTGATCCCAACAAAAAGTGCTTCAAAATTATGCTCTTGCATCAAAGTTTTGTTTACTTGTCAGTGTTGTTGTTCAGGTGCTGTAGATGGGTCAATGTAACATTTATGCTTGGTTTAACACTTTTAGGTTACTGGAGCTCTCAATTGGCTGGTTCGAATGATAAGTGAGATTGAAAACAACATTGTTGCTGTAGAAAGGATACAGGAATACGCAGAAATTCCAACAGAAGTATGTGTCGTGAAATAGTTGCAACCAAAACTCTGCAACAGCCTCTCGAATAATATGTTAATAATAAGTATCTGATATACATGTATGTGGGAGTGTTTATAATTCTTTGACGGTAATACCACACATTTCCTGAAAGTTAATTATAATTTCCTGATTTACACACTAGTTGCTATATGTTGGTTGTCCATTATGCAAATAATTGGAAAAGCTGCATCCAAATAAATTACCATTAAACATTAAAATGGCCTGAATACTAAAACTGTAAAATGCTGTCATAATACTGCACAATGTGACAGTTGGTATTTTTTATGTGTTGCAGGCTGATTGGATAATATCCATAAATAGACCACCTGCTAATTGGCCGTCTGCAGGAGCTATTGTGTTTGACAACTACGGTGTGCGGTACAGGGAGGGACTTGACCTTGTACTCAGAAACATTACCTGCATGATCAATGGGGGAGAGAAGGTGTGTCACTGTTTCTTACTCACTGTACATGTTGTGGATAGTTTAAGTTTACATGGCCAAGGCTTGTTTCTATCATCTTTGGGTTGTAAATTTTGAATAAGATAAACAATTTTTTTTTTCTTTCTTCACTGTTATCCCATCCAGGTTATTTTGATGTGTAAACTGTGCATTCTGTTTATATATGTCGGTGTTGAACTTTGGTGTAGGTGGGTATTTGTGGTCGTACTGGAGCTGGAAAATCTTCTTTGACGCTGGGACTGTTCCGAATACTGGAAGGTGCGGAGGGAGCTATATATGTAGACGATGTGCGTATTGGAGCCATTGGACTGCATGACTTAAGGAAAGCTCTTACCATCATACCCCAAGACCCCGTCATCTTCTCAGGTATAAATCTCAGTTGTTTTCTAAGTTGTTCTCTAAGCTGTGTGACATTCACTTTACTGAAATTGTTGAAAGTAGCAATTATTAACTATTTTCAATATGAGGTTTTAACATGGCAGTTGGTCAACATTTATATTTATTTGTTGCTTAGTAATTTAGTGGAACGTAAACCCTATGACAACTTACTCATCAGAGATTACAACTGTGTAATGCATATGGTCAGCAATTCTTATATTGAAGAAAAAGCAAGACAACATTCCCATACGTTGATGTTTTGTAGTGTATTGGTGAGGGACGTGTATGTTATATGTTATTTAGGTACATTGAGGACTAATTTAGACCCATTCAACATATACACGGATGAAGAGTTGTGGAAAGCATTGGAGCAAGCAAATCTCAAGGCATTTGTGCAGAATTTAAGTGAAGGCTTAAACCATATGTGTTCAGAAAAGGGAGACAATTTGAGGTGATCTATGCTAGACACTAATATGTTTGTTTGATATATTTAATCTAACATCTTAATATATATACTGGAAAAAGATAAATTATATTCGAGAAGATGCATTAACACTGCCGCTAGTTGTAGGCATTTGGTAGTTGGATGCACGAAATATTTAAAATAATTATCATGTGGTATAACTATTGCTACTACAGCAGTTAATTTTATATCGTTAAGAGAAGTTAAACTACTGAAAAATTATGAACTGTAACTGATTTGCACTAGTGTTTAAAGATAAGGGCTTGTATGCAGTAATTCATTGGTACTAAAATTATTGGAAGCTTTGGATCTGATTTAACATTATTACGAGAAAATGCTGTTCAAAACATGACATGAGCTGTATAATCAGTCCAGCTGATGTACATAATGCGCTCTAAGATTTGAATCAGCTGTGTACCTGCCAAATAAAGTTACATAATTGTGTTTGATGTTTGTTGTGTCTGAGCTGAGGATGTGCTTCAATTAAGTTGTATGCTTCGCAGTGTTGGACAGAGACAACTGATATGTCTGGCAAGAGCCTTGCTCAGGCAAACTAAAGTCTTAATATTGGACGAAGCAACAGCAGCTGTTGACCTGGAAACTGACGAGTTGATTCAGAAGACAATCAGAACTGCTTTTGCTGAGTGCACTGTACTGACTATTGCTCATCGACTCAACACCATAATAGACTATGATAAGTGAGTACTAATATATTTTATATATATATATATATATATATATATATATATATATATATATATATATCTCAATCTCAATCTTAATACGTGAAACTAATGTTCTAATACGAGAAACATTGTTGATTTGTTACTTTATTAGGCAAAGTAATTATACTCAGTATAATTACTTTGCCTAATAAAGTAATAAATCAACAATGTTTCTCGTATATTTATTTATAATTAAATTGCTAGCTCGTAATGACATATTTATATATATATATAAATGTATATATATAAATATAAATGTATATATATAAATATAAATATATATATATATATATATATATATATATATATATATATATGTTAAGTGAAACTAATGTTCTGTAAAGTTTATGATAAAATGGCCATGTTCAACAGTAAAGATGGGATATATTAGGGTAACTTTAAAAAGCCTATAAAGCTACTATATGTGGCAGACAAACTAACCTATTAGAATGCTTAATTAAATAATGTTTTATTAGTAAATAATGGGAATAAAAATGATTATAGAATGATAAAATTGTGAATGTTAATAAACAATGTTCGGCTACCCAAACAGGACCAAATGGAGATAGGTGAGAAAAAAATATTATCAGAATTGTAACGCGATTCAGGCTATTTCTGTTGTAGTTTTTTCGGTTTATAAATAGAGTATGAGTATCGAATACCTGGTAAAGCGAATGTATTTCTCAACTTGCAGAATCATGGTGCTTGATGCCGGGATGCTAAAAGAGTTCGCACCACCTCAGGAGCTACTCTCTAATAAGAATTCACTATTCTATTCTTTAGCTGAACAAGCCAATGTTGTTTGAAACTCTTTTTTCATATACATCATGGACATTTTAGGAATTTTCAATTTGCAATTTTGCATGTAGAATTTTTAGGTATAACAAATCAAAATTTTAGGTTCTAATCAGGTATGACTATCACTCAGAGATTGTACTTAATCAAGTTGTATTTTGCTCTTCAAAACTTGTACAAGTTCCAGGCTATTTTATATTTTGTCTGCTCTCTCAATTCTGGTACCTTAAGATGTATTGTTGATAACCTGTACCTTTTTTTATTTCTCATTGTAGAATAACTTAGGAAGGAAATAGATAAAATATTTATGTTGTTTTTGAAAGTCCTCGATATCAAAGATGTACTGCTTGTCATCCGTCTATGAATTTATTCATTTACTTCATGTCTTGCTTCTTTGCTAGTCAGGCTTTTTACAATATTACTATAAATTTGGTGTTGTGTAGTATGCAGTGTATGTGTTTATATGCTTTATTTTTTGTAAATATTCAAACTATGGAATATAAAGTTCTAATTCTTACTCTGTCTGTCTTTGAGGTTGCAAATATATTAATGTTTTACCAAACTTCATTAAAATATTTTAAGAACCTAGATTGACATTAATTTGTACCACCATTTTAAAAGGCTTGGCTACTTTAGTATACATAAATTTACCAAGCCTCTTTATCTTGGTAAGGCAGGGTGTGAGGGTAAAGTTCAGCATGTGCTCTTGGATGATAATGCATGCTGACAGCGGGCAATTCCTGGGTGAATATGAGATAGTCAGCAAAACATTATTTCTCATTTCAAATCATCAATTTGAAAATATGCACACAGTCAACTTCTGCAACTTTCTATCAAATTTAAAAGCAACAAATTTATGTACACTTATCCTGGAAAGTATTTAATACCTAAATAAACAACATTAATTAGCTATTGTATTCCTGATGGTAGTAACACTAGCATTTTTGACCAGATATTCAGCTTCCATATTCTAATTTCCCTGCAGCTTTAACAAACTATCAAGACAGTTGATGATAGAGAGAGCTTATCTCGTCACAAGGGAAAGCCTTCACATATGTGTAATTATTATTTTAACCAATATCATGGCAACTTGATTTGGTAGGTCGTTGGTTGAGTAGAAATTTGATAGAATTGAGTCGTTCTGTTTAATGGCAAAATATAAGTTAGCATCAAGGAGAAATAGCTATGTTGGCAGATCATTTCTAATTTATTATACTTATTAAAGAATGACTGTTTTATTTGATCCGACAATTCGCCAATTTTAACTTTTCTATCAACAATAAGTGCTATCTTTTGAGTTTGTGAATGCACTATTCTATTTGCTGCACTTTTGAATGATAGCATTTAGGAAGGCTACACATGTATGCTTGTCAGAAATAGATGGCAAATGGTTATATCCTCATCAGCTTTTGTATTGAAATGTGGTATAAGAATACAGAATCTCTACTCTCATCAATACTCCATAAATGAGTAGCTATTGCATTTGTTTTAACTTTATTATAGTGAACATAGTTTTGCAATAATAATGCTTTCATGTGTTCTCCTGATAAGTTTATATGCTACTTATATTTACTATATGTAACATCTAACAAAGGCTGTATAAGAAATTTGGGAACTTTTTGTATAAATTTATTATAAAATACATTGAGGCAGCTGTCCTCCCTCCACCATCTTCTCATCCATATTTTTGCTAGTCTGTCTGTCCAATCAGCTTCAATGGTGGGACAGTGATGACAGGCAAGTATCAAATGACAGCATTGATTTTTAAACTACCTTTTCCCCAACTAATATTTAGCCTAGGGCCACACGGTGCGTATTTTCGCATGCGAAAATTGAAATCGCAAGTAGCAAAGGTGTCCACTGTGCGCGTTGAGAAAACATTCGCACTTGTCGCTCAGCATTTTCAACGCAAGTGCGAATCGTCTCTGTCGTCGTCACCTAATTGGCTGGTAGTTATTCAGCGAGCCCAATTTCTTTATTTTAGTGCTACATTCTAGTAAATTGCGTTTTATTGAAAGCGAGTGCGATTTAAAAATGAAAGCTTTATTTATCCCGCGTCACTGACGCTACAGTGGACACCTTTGCTACTTGTGATTTCAATTTTCGCATGCGAAAATACGCACCGTGTGGCCCTAGGCTTACTGCTTTCATAAATATCATGTTTCATGTCAACTACTGTGTATGTATCATAGTTATATCTCTCTTTGACATCATTCATGGCCTGTAAAGTAATTGGGAAATTATTCTGTGGAGAGTCTAATAAATAGTACACTATAGTATCATGTTTTCACAAATATGATTGTTATAACATTTGCAAGTTTTTATGACCAATAAAATTGGCAATTTTAATTCAAACTTATCCTTATTATTAAATTAAATTCAATTAATATTTAGCTTAGTAATAAGCAATTCTTTGAGTAAGGCATATATCATGATTGCCCAGATTTTAAGCTGAAAAGGCTTCGATGATCTTGCACTGCAGCTGCAGCTGCCAAATTAACACATAGTATTTTTGTTCCTCAAACATAACTTCAGCTCTTTAGCTCGCCTAATGGTATGGAATAATCTCAGATAGCCATTTATATAGAGGTAGATACTTTTTGCACCTAGCTTGCCAGCATTATATTATATATTAATCAACATGTCAGCTTGATTATCATTATTGTCTTTATTTATTATAAACTATGCTGCATTTGAAATTCCCCATAAATTTAAAACTTTAACATTTCTAGTAGTTTTGAAAATATTTGCAATAAATTTTGCAACATCTGTTTGTGACACATGATGATATTTATTAAACAAGGATTGCATACTTTGGCTTATTTTTATGGTATTATGATATTTTATTCTGCAATAACAAGCAAAGAAAACATAAGTAAATGTACATTTTCATATACATAATATAATTAGCCCAATACTGCTCCTAACACAAAATATATTTATAATATAGCTAAATTGAGAATAATTAGTTCAGTCCTTCAAAAATTTCTGTCTCATTCGACTAGCAATGCACATTTCTTTAGTAAATTTCAATTCATCGTCGAATTCAGTACGCTTAGCTGGTGGATCTTTGAACATGGTCTCTACAACCCCTGCCATGTACTGGACTCTCTTCTTGTTATACACATAAGAGGTGGTGTCCACTGTAGCTAGAAAATAACATATTATTATAAAGCACTAAATAACATATTATGAAATAACTCTTTGAAATGTAGTGTAGTCTTTTGATGTACTCAGCGAGACATATACAACATTAGGGAACTGCAGAAATTTGACCAATAAAAATAATATACCTCTGATTGGTTTATCCTTGTAAACTCTTTCTATCATTCCTGCCATATACTCTATTCTATTTTTATTATAGGCATACGAGGTCTTTTCTACCACAGCTACAATGACAGGATATAATTTAAAGCATTACTTGAACAAAAAATAAACTTAAAAATGACTAGATTTCAAAATATAAATTGGTCTTTAACATCCCATGTCTCAATTCCCACAAGATACAAGTTGACCAACCAATACAATTTTAGTAAGATGAATTGAAAGTTTGTCTGTAGAATTTATAAATAATGACAAGCAATGAAAAGAATGTAAAAGCAATACAGCTATCTTCTCACCATTTTTATTCTTAATCTGGTCTTCTATCTTCTTGTAGCTAACAGAAGGAGTGGAAGAAGAAGTTGTGTTCTTTTTAAGAGAGTTTTTTAGTTGCTTCCTGCTAGACACTGCTTTACCGCTTGGTCTGTACTCACTAACTGCACGTTCTCGTCTATAAAAAATGCTTTGTGCATCATCATACAATACCAGCACATGCAATATATATAGAAGAAATAGCATGAAAAACAGTAAAACTTAATTACACTGTGAAGCAGCTGTTGAATTAGCAAATATTAAGTATAGTTAAGAGTTGTGTAACTTACGGAAATGCAAGAAATACCACCATGTTGATAACAAAAAGCGTCACAATAAATGGTATTGTAGTCAACCACCACCAAATAAAGTTAAATATGTAATAGCGATAGGCGATATCCATAAGCATAATTAAGCCCAAAAAGTTGATCACAGCAGACATTTTGTAGCATTCAATGTAAGCTCTTTCCAATGGTGTTATGTCATCAACGCAAAGTAATACATCATGTGCTGATTGTTGTGCATATCTTAATTATACAGGCTACTTGTGATGTCATATCCTATTTCTTATGTAGTATTAAACAATATTGTATCATTTTATTATAGTTGTGACTGTATTGGAATATAATTTATTAAAACATGTTGCAATATTGTACAAAATAGATGCAGTTTTAACAAAACTCATCATTCTGCAGATAACTATATGTAAAGCACTAGCTTCATTTTACAAGCTACATATGCAATCAAAATTATAAAAAACAATTAACCACAATGACATTTATTGCAACACAAACTATCACATTAATAAAATTGTTCTTGTATTTATTTATATTATATATTATAACTATTTGAACAAAATGACTAAAAATACAAAAGTAATGAAATGTAAAATACAAAATTTAGTAAACCTGGTGACATACACAACAGATGCTGCTAATCAATAACAGAGTACTATAATGCTGGATTCCAGCTTTTCATGTTACAGAGAAACTACCAGCTGTAGTCAGTTTTAAAATCAACTAAAATATTATTATGATAGCTAAAAATACTAGCTTGGTAAAAGTTTGATTATGACACTAGAAACTAGAAGTTTAGTAAAAAAAAATAAAAAAAACTTAGACTATCTCAATATTAGTTTTTACTACTGCTGCTACATAAATGCAACTATACGTTTTCTGCATCAAAGCTGGGTACACCCTACTCTGACATATTTTGACTAATTTAGTTAAACTTGTTTCATAAAATTCTATTTGTCGCTCAAAAAACATTGGTGCAAATAATAAAGTGTGAGATGTTAGTTGTTATACCTTTTTCACATTCAGCAATACGTTGCATTATGACTATTTTTCTGGTTTAATAAGACCAATGATTTTACAGTAAACCTAATCATTTAATCGCAATGGGCTTGATATCACGGGCTTTCCATGTACCGATCTCAGATCAATCTCGCTGAGATCGATCTGAGAAATGTGCTCAGATCGATCGTTTTTCCATGAGAGTGTCAGATCGATCTCGCGAAGTTGCCTCCTCTTAAGTGAAGGATACTTTAAAAGTATAATTTGTTCACCTATTTGAGTGATTAAAGCTACAACTGTTGAAAACAAGATGGTAGTAGTCTAAAATTTAATCCCAGCTATAAACTATACGCAGCAAAGCTTTCAGTGTATGGTAATTTGGCCAATTTAAAATAATTAATTTTAATTTTTTAGCTTGACAGCTTATATAAAATTAATGGCTGTCTTGCAGATTATTAATAAACTAACAGGACTGTTAGGCTTAAAATTACAAAGAAAATAGCTAATGAAACTAAGTTTTGATAGTCATTTAAATTCAATTTAAATTTTCCCATTTTTTTACCTTCTACTGCATATAATTGAGTTTTCTTAATCATTGTAATGAAAGTCAAAGTTTTGGCATCTGAAAAAGTGGCTATCATGATTATTTAATACTTTGCTTAGCAATTATCAATAACTTATCATTTTTATTAGCAGACAACATTGTAGCGCGCAGTCTTTTTCTACTTCTCAGATCGATCTGGCGTCTTTCCATGGTCTTGTTGACATGAGATCGATCTGAGTTCGAGCTCTACAGACCGACCAGCTCAGATCGACGGAGATCGATCTTTAGCATCTTTCCATGGATCGATCTCGCTGAGATCGATCTGAGATTGGAGAATGGAGATTGGAAAGCCGGTGTATTTCTTTTCATAGAGGTAGGGTTCATGAAGGTCATGAACTCGTAGAACTACGGTCAAGACCGTACCACGACGATCACACGCAGCTTTGCAAGAAGGTGACTGGCCCAAAGGAGTATAATAAACCACGAGGTTGTTTGAAAGTGAACCCAGACTCTAACTCTAAGTCGACATATTTAACCCTACTATAACTATTACTTATTGGTAATAGTAAGTTTTTAATATTACTGGTAAGTAATTGGCATTATTATAATTATTTATAATATTATATACTAGGGAATTAACAATTGCTCCCACAATAATCAATTATATTTTAATTTACTTTTAGATTTAGTTGATCACATTGAATGATTGATGATTGAAAGAATCATTGATGATTAATATTTAATATCAATATGCATTTACTTTTGGTTTTACTTTGAAACAAGTTCAACTTGAGTTGAAATTCAAGTTGAAGTTGAAGTAACATTTATAATATTTGCATTTTGATATAGGGGAGATGGGGGCACAGTGGGCATAGGGGCACAGTGGTCATATCTATTTTTTCAAATACTTAACTAATTTTAAGTTGTCAAATCTTTAGCATATGCAGGAAATGATGTAACGGATCAACCATCTTTGTGTTTAACAGTGAAAGCATGTGCTAACAGCTGTGGTAAGTCAAAATCTAAATTTAGCTCACTAAAGTAAGTTTACAACTGTCCACTTTCAACGATTATAACTCTAATGCTAACCAAGTCTTGTGCTCTATTTTTTAGAATTAGTAGCAGTAAATACTGTAGCTTTTCACTATATACACTATTTACAGTTTATAAGAAAAGATTTTAAAACATCAGCAATTTTCAGTTAAAATTCAAGGTGGGGTACAGTGGACATCATTAAGAGGGGCACAGTGGACATCCGTCCACTGTGCCCCTCTTAATGATGTCCACTGTACCCCACCTGTGCCCCATATAGCTAACTATCTATGTAACTGTTAAATATAAACATATTTTCAAGTACTTCAACATTCTGTTGGAACACAATTATTGGAGTTATTATATTCCAGGACCCAACCTGTCAGTAATTCAAAGTTTTTTTCTTTTGCAGTTTGTCATAAAAGTGAGATATGGTGCGTAATTACCAGAAAAAGAGCAATGGGCGAGAAAGCAAGCGTGTATCAGCTGAAGTAATGAGAACAGCAACAAAAATGGTACTTATAGAGGGTATGTCAGTAAATAGGGTGTCTGCTGATTTGGAAATCCCAAGAACGACTTTAACTCGTTATGTTGAAGAAGCAAGGTTAAAAGGGCTTGATAGTGTTGTGGATTTTCAAAAGTCAAAAGCACATCGTTCTGTATTTGCTAAAGATCAGGAACTGAAGCTTGAAGACTATATATTAACAGCATCTAGACAACATCATGGATTGACAAAAAAGCAAGTCAGACAGTTGGCTTGGGAGTACGCAAAAAGAAATAATTGTGTGTATCCATCTGGTTGGGATGACAACGAATGTGCAGGAGGGGATTGGATTAGTGGATTTCTCAAGCGCCATCAAAGTCTTTCATGTCGAAAACCAGAGGCCGCTAGTCTCGGTAGAAGTACTAGTTTCAACAAAGTAAATGTGGGCAAGTTTCATGACAACTTAGATGAAGTTCTAAGTAGGTACAACTTTTGTAGTAGAGACATATGGAACATGGATGAGACAGGACTCACCACTGCGCATAAGCCACCCAAAGTTATTGCAGACAAAAAGCCAAGCAAGTTGGCCAAGTGACTTCTGCAGAGCGTGGGGTATTAACCACTGCAGTTTGTGCCATAAATGCGGCTAGCGGATTTATTCCACCAATGATGATTTTTCCAAGGGTCAATTTTAAAGAATATATGGTTGCAGGCGCTCCCTCTGAGACACTTGGTGCTGCTAATTCATCTGGGTGGATTTCATCTGAGCTGTTCATCAAGTGGTTAAATCATTTTATCAAACATACGAGAGTAACAAAAGAAAGGCCGGTACTCCTGCTCATGGACAACCATGAGAGCCATATCTCTATTCAGGCAATTGAGCTGGCAAAGGAAAATGGTGTGGTGTTATTAACTTTCCCACCCCATTGTTCACACAAACTGCAACCTCTCAACATATCAGTTTACGGTCCACTTAAGCGGTTTTTCAACGATGCTTCCAATTCATGGCAGCTAAACAATCCTGGAAAAACACTAACCATATACAACATGGCTGAGTTGTTCAATGCTAGTTTTGGGAGAGCTATGACAGTGAATAATATTACATCAGGGTTTCGCAAACCAGGGATTTCACCCTTTGATCGTCATGCCTTTTCTGATGACGACTTCTTGGGGTCTTATGTCACAGACAGGGCTACTCCTACGCTAGATGATAACACTCCAGGATGCTCACATACCAGTCCTACAACTGCAGCTGTAACACTTGGGTGTTCTGACGCAACTTCTACAACAGAAGATGCCACCCTAACAGGCTCAAAAACACTGCCAATGGTATCTCCAGAAGAAATTCGCCCAATTCCAAAGGCAGGGCAACGGAAAGCTAACCGCTCGAATAAAAGAAAGTTCTCTTCTATTTTGACAAACACTCCTGTCAAAGAAAAACTAGCGGATGAAGCCGAAAAGCGGGCTAAGAAAAAGAGTAGGAAAATAAAGGTGTTCAAAAAATTAAGTTCAGTCAATTGTATTATTTTACAAACTAATACATCTAATCACTGTTAAGTTGATGTACAAACGAATGTGTCATTCTATCTTATGTTCAAAACAAATTTTTGTAAATAATATTATGTCTATGACATATATTTATGTTCTTTTTGGTTTATTACAGAAAGCTGCAAGAAAACAATTTATTGAATCAAGCGACGAAGAGCAACTGGATGCTGAAGAGAAGGAACTGGCAAAACAACTTCAAAGTGACAGCGATGATGAATTAACAAGTGAAGCTGATGAAATAACTCAACAAAATATAAAAATTGACAACCTGAATATTTCAGAATATGTGCTGGTGGCAGTTCATGGCAAACGAGCTACAAAGCATTTTGTAGCTGTAATAACGTCTATTATAAAGTCTGATGATGAAGTTTGTGTTGATTTCTTGACCAACATTGGAAATCAATTTGCATTCCCAGATGAGAAAGACAGTGCCATTGTACCAATGAAGGATATTGTTTTACTTTTACCATCACTGGCCATAAATGGGGGCACCAAACGTACCTCACAGAAATTGCACTTTGCTGTTGACTTACATGCATATAATTATGTAATTCTTGCTATACAAGACATTTTTGTTAGTTAAATTGCAACAAGTTTTGTTGACATTAGGTGCCTAGTTTCAGTTTTTCAAGTAAGTCACATTCACATCACATTCAGTTGACACTACCATTGCTTATGGTGATTGAGTAAACAGTTATTAATCTATTAATTGTTAATTAGTCTATTAATTATATAATTGTGGTAGCTGTACAGGTGTCAGCATAAATATAATATAAATTAAAACAGTTTTCACATCACTAGATTTGTTCATGAGCCATAAAACTACAAATTGACCACTGTGCCCCGTACTACTGACCACTGTGCCCCATAGTCGGGGGCACAGTTGTAAAATTGTAATATCAAGAAGAGTTTATAAAATGGAGCTCAATAACATTGGTATGTATTAAAGAACATATCTGCCTTTCATACTAGGGAGTTTTGAGCCAGAGAGTTAAGGTTACAGTTTTTAATGAAGAAAAGTGCCGAAAACCGCCCACTGTGCCCCCCCCCCCCCCCCCCGTCTCCCCTACTTTTAGTTGTACAGTGTGAGTGTGAGTATCATTAATAATAATTGTTACTGTTACTATAACTATAAGTATTAGATTTAGTGTAAGTATATCTATATGAATCGTGAATGCAGACTCAGGATAAGAATACTGAATACTATAAGTACATCACTATCTCTATGACTATGAGTATCATAATCAGTATGGCTAATTTTTAATATTGTGTTTTTGCTATCACTGACATGACTCATGAGTCTGAGACAGTGAGTATCAGTATGACAGTATGAGCAACTAGTAGCAGTCAAATTGACATTTACTATTGGTATTATTATTTAGTTTTACAATTAGTATTACTATTAGCCTAGGGCCACACTGTGCGTATTTTCGCATGCGAACATTTAAACCACAAGTAGCAAAGGTGTCCACTGTATGCGTTGAGAAAAAATTTGCACTTGTCGCTCAGCGTTCTGAATGCAAGTGCGAATCGTCTCTGTCTTTGTCACCTAATTGGCTGGTAGTTATTTAGCGAGCCCAGTTCTTTTATTTTAGTGCTATATTCCAGTAAATTGCGTTTTATTAAAAGCGAGTGCGATATAAAAATGAAAGCTTTATTTATCCCGCATCACTGATGCTACAGTGGACACCTTTGCTACCTGTGGTTTCAATTTTCGCATGCGAAAATACGCACAGTGTGGCCCTAGGCTTACTCTAAAAGTAAGTTTACTGTTTAGTCTGTTTCAACTCAATATTTACTTATACTCTTCAAATATTTAAAATAACTTTTCATGGTCAGTCTCTTACAGTAGAGGTAAGGGGGAGGGGGAGACAGCGGTCATAGGGGTACAAAAAGCTGGTCAAATTGTGTACTGACTTAGGGTTGTGATTTTTTTAATCAAAAGATATTGACATAATTATTCAGCCATTGTAGTTTCAACACTTGCGTAGCATACATGTTGAAGAGGCGAGTCAAAAACTGTTTTTACCTACATTTTGTAAACTTTTTAAGATGTCATTAAAGCTTTATAACTTTTTACACTCAAAGGTAACAAGCCTAGATTTTGCTGATATTGTTGCCATTGCTTGTCGCTACATTGCTCAACTAATATAATAGCTAACTTTAAAATAAATTTTCCTTGAGCCACATTTATTTTCAACTTGGGCACAATGGGCCACCTGATCATTGCACCCTGATAACTTTTATTAGTGGTTCATTCCGCGTCAATTCAATAAAAAATGTACGATCCCAACATATAATGAAGAATTGCATTTTGTCGATTTTCGTACGCATACCATTTTTCCGCGCGGTATTTTGTTAAGTTTGAACAATATAAGGACGCTCAAACTTATGAATCTACAAAATGCACTAAATGACCTTACAGAAAATGCTTGTTTAAAAGATTTTACTGTATTCAGACATCGGGTTACATCTTTGTCAAGTTGAGTGAATTTTCACATTTTCTTCACTTTGGGTGTCTATATCTCGGAAAGTATTATTTTCAAAATTACACAAATTGAGGAGTATAAAGTCGCCATAATCAGCTATTTATGGATAAAAATTTATGCAACTAAAATAAAGATAAACGCATTTTATGATGTGGCGAATATTCGAAATGTTTCAAAATTTACAAAAATTTTCAATATTCAATGGCTTAGCATATATGCACACAAAGAATTCTGTAGTATGGTGTTGCTACTAGTGCAAATTGATAGGTGTCATCAAATCACAGCAAATTTTAAGGCTCAGTATAGAAAAAATGATTGAGATATGGACGTTTATAAATTGGTCTAAAAGTAAAAATCACAAATTTTCCTCGAAATTTTTCCCAACCTTTGTTCACGGGAGTAGTCATTTCTCAAAAAGTTTTTGTGTCAGGCCAGAAATATTCCAGAATAGTACTTGGGACATGTGTAGATCCATTTGGTGTAAATATGAACAAAATCTAAGACGAAAAGGCGTGGGTGGGACTTTCTGAAATTTGGTTGATTTGACACGGAATGACCCTAGTTTGTTTGCCCGAAAGGTTAGTTGAAATGTTAATAAAATCTAAAGATCTAAAGATTTTTGTAAAATATCAAAGACATCATGGTAAGACTACCAAACTACAAGGTGAAGCTCCCCTAATAGGCCTGTATACATCTTGTGTGGTTATAGCTTTGCTTTTTTATACATCATACCAAACACTCTGCTGTTGCTACTAATGTATAGTGATGATATTCATTATGCATTATATCATTGAGGGAATATACATGTATTTGTCTAAAATAAATTGTGATTTGCTCATTTTCTCCCCCACCTCCCCCTTCCGCACTCCAGTCACAAACCTCAGCCATGCACCTTAGCTACAGTTCGTGGAAAAAAGTCCACTCGAAATTTTGTAGTGCATGTTACTAAAGTTTTTTCTGATAAAAGTTCCTGTCAAGTGGAAATAAAAAGAATGTTAGTTCTAAACAGTAATGATGATGGCATCGTAGAAATGAGTAACCTGCGTTTGATTTTGCCTCCCCCTGCTATCTGTGGTGGTACAACTGTACACTGTACAGCTAAAACATGACTTTTGCTGTAGATCTGAAAGAGTATTTTTATTTATTTGTGTATCATTAAATAAAGGTCAGATGCAACCAAATCAACAAAGTTTCAATATATTTGTTGTGTCCCATCCAGTGGCCCATTGTACCCCGGTACCGAGGCCCAATGGGCCATTTTTTTCATAATGAAAATATGATTATTCTGAAAGTTGTGAAAGCAATAGACACAACCGACTGATACCTATAATAGACAACTGGTGTAGCATTCAGACTAGAGATTATTGAACTAGTAACTTGAAAAACAGATGAATGATGGCAAAAAATTCGAAATTCCGTCTGTTGTGCCACCCCCTTACCCCTATTGAAATTATAGTCTATTGCAAAATAACTTTGTGAAAAGTTTTTATTTATAATAAATTTAGCAAATTTATTCAAGTGGCTGCTGTTAAAGTAAAAAAATCAATTGAGCAGTTTTGAATTTGCTTAAATTTTAAAACTTGGCAGCAAATTGATCGAAATGTTCAGTCAAGTCAGTTACTTGAGCAAGCAGTTAAGCAAGTCATTGATTCAAACCAATGATCTTAGTAGGTGGCTAAGGATTTCAAATATTCTAGTTTGCAAAGACTTGGTCAACTTGATAATTTGAAATTAGCTGTGTAAACTTACATGCGTTGATTGTATGCAATTTACTTGACTCAAGTCTAATGGGCTTGCTAAGATCTAAAGGATCAAAACATTAAATTTAACAATGTCAAATGGTTATAAACTACTAATTTATTTGTATTCTAATGGTTTGATAATAGTAGAAATTGAATACAACTAATCACTACTAATGTCTTATGAGATTATATTCAAATGAGTGCTACACCTATTGGTATCTATCAAACATCTCTAATTACTTGACTTTGACATGACCTAAATTTTCCTGTTTAAACCTTAACTGGCTAGCCATGAGTTTTGGCAATTGTTTATGCTTATTTTGAGAAAACTCAATTTTATTTTTATTGTAGATTTCAGCATGTTTCAAGGCTTTGTTAGAAGACTATCAACCTCTGCAAGATGCTTTGACAAGCTGTATGAACTAAGAATATACTCACTGAAACCTGGCAACACAAAGGCAGTCATGGAATCCTCAGCACCTGCTATGGAAACTCGCTTTAAACATTCCCCAGCATTTGGCTACTTTTTCTCTGAAATTGGAGGACTTGGAGAGGCTATTCACGTTTGGGAATATGGTATCTATGAACAATCTTTAGTGAATTCATTTCTTTTCAGTTTCTATTGTCTCAATTATTATAGAGTTTAGGCACAGAAGTAAATACAGTGTACAATTTTTGCAGCTAATTTATAAAAGGAGCTGAGTTGTGCATTATTTCAATTTCTTTTTAGAGAGTTATGCTAAAAGAGCTGCTATCAGAAAGGCTCTAGCCGGTGATGCTGATTGGATTGCCCAAGCTACGCCAATGCTCAAGCTCTTTGAAAAGCAGGATAACCTTACCATGCGACTCTTTCCGTGGAGCAAAGTACAGGAAGATGTTAAACCTGGTGGTTGGTATTATATTAACTGTTGAAATATGCATGCTGTTATTGTAAACAAAGTTGAGGATCATGATCTTTCCTTGTCTTGTTGAAACTCAGCTAAAAAATCTAATACTAAAACTTCCTTTGTTAATTCGTTCAAAGTTTGCTGAATCTGCTCCAATTTCGTTAAAAGAACCTTAAAAACTTGGGATAATCTAAAACAGGTGTAAGTCTTGCCCGTCTTATCTATTTTAGGTGTATACTTTTTATACAGTTTTACATTTTCTCCGTCAACATCTGAAAGTACTCTGTCACAAGCTTTACAGGAATTCATTAAGGATGCTGATTTAAATGCTTTGGGTGTATGGAAAGAGGAGCTGGGTAAAAATCCATTGAGAAATGGTATGTTTATGTGTATAAATCCATAAATTATTATGAGACACCTACAATTATTTCATAGGCAACCATTTATTAAGTGCTCTAGAGTATAGATACTTATTTTGTAGTGTTTATTTGACTTGTGAATATTTACTTTTCAACTTTGCAACAATTTTATGGAAAAACAGAGTTCACAACTGTATATGTTGCCATATGATGAGCACCCAATTCATTTGAGTTCAACTTAAACCAGCTTCATCAACTGCTGACTAGTGCTGATTACAGTGTCGACACAGTTGTGCAAATTCTTACAGGTTAGAATTGATCTAGCCACATTATAATTGATGAACTTTCAAAGCTGTGTTTTTTTAAAATTTTAGCCTATGCTGTCTTTCAAGCTGATGAATTTGATTCTAAGAAAAATCCAGCTTTAGCATCATCTACAGCGTGTGAGTGGAGTACTACATACGTGTAATACTGTTTGGTATTGATACATTTTGATAGTATTTATCATGTAATAGGCACGAAAGAAAACCGTTTTCTTTGTTTTGTGATTATTGAAGTTTTAATTCATATTTTCTACCTTTGAAAACAACTCAACGTATTTAATATATATTATTTTCCAACGATGAATAAATAAAGCGCAACTATTCAAGTCTTCAAAAACGTTTTTTCAAACGTTGGGAAAATTCTGAAGCTGTAGTACTGAACTAATTTTTGAAATATTTATTTTACTAGTGTTGAAAGTTTTAATAAATCTATAAACTAAGGACTAAGGACTAAAATATTGTATTTGCAGGGAGTGCTCTGTCCAAGTATACAAGTGATATTCATGGCCGTCTCCTCACTCCGGCTCCCTGGTCCCCCTTGTGGAAGTAGAGATATCTGAAAGCACATTTGCTGATCAAACCTACATACAACTGCTCGAACATATTTTTAGATTCAGCTAGGATTAGCCTTGCCTCAATCTGTGGCTAAGGTAGTTATGATATTTTGCAATAACTATTGCTTTTCAGTATTGAAGCGTAGTTTTAATTTTGTATTTCTGTAGACATAGGTGCTATAACTATGAAGTTTATATAAATCATGCTTTTTTAAATTTAACTCAATCAGTACAGTTTTTTGCTATTAATTATTTTATAACATATTTTGTCTTAAATTCAATATATATATTTACAGTATGCTTGTTTAATACCAGGACTTTAGTAATAGTTTACTTTTGTATTAACCTTTAGTCAATAAATAAAAATCATGGGCAATCATCAAACAAATATATTATTCTACCCTTACCACAAACTGTAGTAATTTTTGTTTAACAAAAGAATGTGTGTGTTGGACTGAAACTTTTTAGTGTATTAAGCATGCAGTGTATATGTGCAGCATGCAGCGGCTAATCTCTGCCAGAAAGAGTTTGGTAGGAAGAAGGACACAACCTATAAAGTTTATCTGTTACCTAGTTATCTGTAGGGCAAATAATTAAGTGACATGACAGACAAAACTCAAAAATTAATTATAATGCTAATAGAAAAGAGGAGTGAACTCCTTTATTAACTTCTCTCATTGTCTCCACAATCAGGTTGTAATTGCTTACTAGTTTCCTGGCATTGTGCGATGTTGGCTCATGTTACTTTATGTAAAGTGGTAAATACTAGGTAACTGGTTGAAACAAATGCAGCAACAACTGAAAGCAGGAGACACTGCACAATGTGTTTTTCGTAAACTTCTTTGTTTTTATTATTGCCATTATTTTCGTAATGAGCAGTGTAATATAGTATGCTGTATATACTAATTCGTGGAATGCTAGAATTTTTACTTAACACAAGATTATAATATCAACTGATCATGTGAGCATGCATCAAACCTTGTTATAGCACTGAATCTTTATGTCCTGACTATGAAGAGATTATATTATGAAAATATTTTTCAATTTAGTTTTCAGGTAATATACTCACATTTCTCCTTACAGTATGCTGGACATTTTGTTGGAAGTTGTCAGTTCTCTTACTAAATAAGGACTTTTATATTATTTTTTGTTTGCACAGGACCTTTTTTAAAGATAAACTGTCTTACTTAATTGCATAACGTATTAATTGTGCAGCATTTTGGTAATGTCTACTATTACTTGAGTGAAAAAGCTGCAGTTTTAACCATACTTAGTCACTAGTGAGAATTTAAATCTAACAAAAATATCTGGTCAAAGTCAAATTTAAAGAATAATTATATTGTAACATGACGTTATAGCTTGGAAAAATAACTTTCTTTGCTATTCATAGTGTAAATGTATGCAGACAGCACAACCCCAAAGCTCCTTTAATAAATAAAAAGACAATTGCGTATTTTGTAAGCAAGTAAAGTTGCATAGTAACCAAAAAATATTGGGCCTTGGAAAGCTTACATGGAAAAAACAAAAAACACGATATCTCACATGCTATATAGATAGATAGCATAGAAGTCAAATTTTATAGCATAAAACAGTTAAAGTAAAAATTATTCACAAACAAAACCTTTGTAAATATGATATAGGGGCTAATATTATATAGTAACTTGAATACCAAAGAACATTAAACAAGTTTGAGCAGTTTCTAGGTGAAGACCTGGGCATGACTTGGTTAAATAAGGTTAAATCTGCATGTAGCATATCTTGATTTTTACCCTAGCCTTGCCAGTTAGAAATAACAAAACCAGTTGGACTATTACTGGCTTGAGTGAAGAAACACTTTTCACTAACAGCAATTAGAGATTTCAAAAAGGAACATAGCATAAGCCAAGTGAGTAACAGTAATAGTAATATTAGAACAAAAACACATTATAGATTATATATTGATATAATGAATTCACACATCATGCATACAATTTAACTGTTTTTCACTTATAGTTGATAATTAACAAGATTGTAATAAAATCCCCTGGCAGATAACAGCTGATCATGAGTTCCTAATTCAACAATTTCTCCATTATCTATGACTCCAATCTTTTTAGCATTTCTTATAGTGGAAAGTCTATGTGCGATGATAATAGCAGTCCTACCACTCATGGCAGCTTCCAGCGCATCTTGCACAATCTGAAAATTCACATAGAATCCATTAGAACACCAATTTTTCAATTTATCTTAAAAACTGAGTATGTGTACAATTTATAAACAATCGTGCATCACCATAACCAAGCATAAAACACAGTTTGGAGGCAAGAAAAGATGCTGTATAACTGTTCACTAAGCAGCATTTAATTGGTACTCATTTCAAGGTGTTACAACAGTTTCTAGTAGCTGTTAGAATACACTATCTCATTACTGTTTGGTAGCATACAATATGAAACACTCCAGTACTCTGCAATATAACATAGACAGCTGGAGGTTATGCTCAACGCACACTTTCCTCATGTCCATAACTATGTAAGTGTCAAAAGACAGGCCAAGGATTTCACTACTAAAATAGTGTGGCAATAATAGTAATTTGTTAAATGCAATGTTGGTAGTATAACAGGTAATGAGTAATAATGTTCAAACCTTTTCACTCTGGACATCCAATGCAGATGTTGCCTCATCTAAGAGCAGGATAGCTGGGTTCCTTACCAATGCCCTGGCTATGGCTATTCTTTGCTTCTGACCCCCACTCAACTGTGTACCTTTAGCACCAACGTTGGTTTGATATCCCTGTTAGCGAAAGCAAAATATTCAGTAGATAAAAATGCATCATAACAATGAGTTTCAAAGCTTAAATGACAAAAAGTGCACACACAAAAGCTACCTGAGGGAGTGACGCTATAAAGTTATGAGCATTAGCCTTTCTGGCAGCTTCTATGATCTCCGACATGGGCACCTCTCGCTCATTGTCACCATATGCAATATTATATGCTATGGAAGCATCAAATAGAGTTGGTTCTTGGGATACAAGACCTAGATTCTTCCGCAACCATTGTATGTTCAAACTTCGAATATTATTTCCATCTAATGCCTATATAAGTGATAATTAAAGAAAGTAAAATGACTGGTTTTGCTATAAGAATATCCAAGTATTATATTATATAAGATTTGTTCAACTTTTATTATTCTCTTAACTATTAGCAGCAACATGTGGAATTAATAAAACCACACGTTTTGCAAATTTCACGTACATGTAAATAAATATATATTTTTCGAGTTTTGTAAATTTGAAATTTAAGCAAATAATGTTTGAAAACAAGAAATATTAGAGATGACAAAATTATGGCGCTAAATGAGAGTAAAATGTGCTAAGCAATGCTACAAAATCTTCACACATAATTCTGTTTAAAGGTGAAGCACCCAAAATATTCTCATGAACCTCTCTTGACGGGCTCTGAATGTTTTGTTTCTGTCAAACATTTAAACAGAAACACTTTCAATGACATACTCACCACAGAGCCACTGGTTGGGTCATAAAACCTCTCTAACAGGGCAACACTGGTGCTCTTTCCACAGCCACTAGCCCCTACCAGAGCCAGGGTCTCCCCTGTTTGTATAGAAAAGTTGAGTCCTTTGAGAACTTGCACACTTTCTCTGCTTGGGTAAGAGAACTTCACATTTGAGAATTCAACTTTACCTTCACATGATTGCTACAAAATATGCAATCGTTGTTGTTGCGATTAGCTGACAAATCAGTTGGTTCAAATAAAAAACTCACGTGGGTTTATAGTCGCCATCCTTGTTTCTTAAAGCTGGCTAAGAAATTTTTCACTAATGTGGCAAAAGAGCAATCATTGCTGAATGCTCTTCCCAACATCACTAATGGATTTTACTGGAGACGTTTACAAAGCCATTGCTCTAACCCCTAGACCACGGCTGCTTTTAAATCAGTTGGCTCAAATAAAATACATGAAATGGGACAACTTCATTTTAATAATCAAACCTCTAACAGATTCTGATATTTAAAAATGTCTCATTTATTTTGCATATATTCAATTACATCAAAAAGGGTGTTAAACTGTTCTTAGTAAGCATACATAGTGTTTCACTCTATATTTAATCGAGTATGTGAGATATATGTATGTAGTTTTAAAGCTAAATTAAATAAGCTAAGGAAGTTTTTTTAATTTTCTTATAATTATGTACAAAATTTGGTTTTGAATAGAAGTTACTGTGATATATACAGTAATGAAATTCCTTATCATATACTCCGTATATAACACTTACCGGCTTAGCACCAGTTTCTGAGGAGGGATCAATAGCCGAGACTCTTTCTAAAAATCTTTTGATACTGAAAGCAGCTGCAGTGGCCTTACCAAAGTCTGGCAGCGTGCTGGTGGCCCTCCCTATGGACATGCTGCCGAAGGTCATAGCAGCAAATACTCTGCAACACATAATGATAGTCACTACTGAATGAGATACTCCCAGTGTCAGTGGCAACCCAATAAATATGTCACTACTTGCTGCTCTACTAAATGCTTAAACTGATGGATATATAAACACTTTTGAGCAGAGTGTAATTGTCTTTTAGCTGTCAACTTTGTTAATAATTGTTACATGATTGAAACAAACACTACCTAACCTATACAATATAAATATATTCTCATTTATCTCTTTACTACAAAATGCTAAGGATCACCATTGCCTCATGTAAAGGGTGCTCACCGGAAAATGTAGAAAAATGGTATTTTCTGTGACCTCCAGGGCAGACATTCACAGACAGACAAATAGCCTCCAAACCCGAAACATAATGCAAACATGAAAGGGATCATAGCTTGAGACACCCCGTAAGCAATTCCATAAATAAATGCCTGTTTCATATCTTGTCTACAACATACAACTAACTAATGGCAGCAGATATCATTCATAACATAAGATGTAGAGTCCAAATGTTCCACCTGGTCAAGTAAATGTCATGTTAACTATAAATGATTGAAAAATAACATTAACAATAATTTAAATGACCTAAGAAGCCTAAATCTAACGTTTCAGATTTTTATTGCACTTGGTGTGGTAAGTTGGCAACTTTTCAAAGTAATTTCTTACTTGTCTTAATTTTAACATCAGCTTAAAACGTTCCCAGATAACACGCCGTTAATATGAATCTTCATTCAAATGGAAATAATACAACAACACAAAATATTATCTATAAATATAACCATAATTGTACATACTTGTAGACCATTTTAAAGTGGCGATAGAATTTATCTACAAAGTATCTTTGCCTGTTGAGGGAGGTAACAGTTCGTATGTTGCTGATAACTTCCTGTGCCATCTATTAAACAGAGGAGACATTGAATGACGTGCACAGAGAGGGACTCTTATTACACAGGTATGTAACACGTGTATGTAACATGTGTATGTAACACGCGTATGTAACACACGTATGTAACACACGTATTACATACGCGTATTACATACGTGTGTTACATACACGTATGTAATACGTGTATGTAACACATGTATGTAACACATGTTTGTAACACGTGTTTGTAACACATGTTTGTAACACACGTATGTAACACACGTATGTAACACGCGTATGTAACATGCGTATGTAACACACGTATGTAACACACGTATTACATACGCGTGTTACATACGTGTGTTACATACACGTATGTAACACACGTATGTAACACGCGTATGTAACACGCGTATGTAACACACGTATGTAACACACGTATTACATACGCGTGTTACATACGTGTGTTACATACACGTATGTAACACGCGTATGTAACACACGTATGTAACACGCGTATGTAACACATGTATGTAACACGTGTTTGTTTATCGGGTACGCACCTGACTTCCTTCCTCCGTACTCTTCTTGTTTTCTTCCGAGTGACCCATAATAAGTCTGTGTTGGAGTTTTGAGGTGAGAGCAATGATAGGAAGGAAGAGCAACACTGTCAGAGTCAACTCCCATACATAAGCAAAGGATATAGCTAAGGCAACAACAATTGTGGCAGCAACTTGTATCATGACTCCAATACGCACACCAGCAGCCTATACAATATATAATGTACTCACTACACACATATATACCAACAGCAATATAATATGTTGTATTATCCACCAATAGGCCAGTAGATAGAAAATATTCTCAACCATCTAAAATATCAATATGCTTTTTACTGCGGGAAAAACGTTTATAATTGAAACAGTTCTTACACTTGAGCCGTTCACATTATGTAAGAATCTATTGCAGTAATATCGCTACATGCAGACAGAAACTAACCCCTTTCACGAGTGACGTCTGATTAGCCAGCCGATTGGTCAAGTAGCCAACCCCATTGGTCTTCACATCAAAGAAGGCGATACCCTGCTTCACAATAGTAGCAAACATGGCCTTCCTCAGTCTCACAGTCAACCGATCACCAGAAGCAGAGAATAGCGAATTCTGGAGAATAGTGGTTATAGTTGCTACGACACCAACAAGCATTATGTAACCTACAGCGCTAGAAACTTTTGCCACTTGCGTAGCTGGATCCGGCTCAGAGAGAATCTGAAAGGAAGTAGACATGTTAAGCATCACGTTAAGAAGGCACTTGGACAGAAGGTGAAAAAGTTTTTGTTCTAAAGCCTTAATAAAAGTTAATATTCAAAAAGCACTTACACCTAAGATTTCACTTAAAAGAAGGGCAAAAGCAGGTTGAATACAGCCAGTGAATATGGCGGCAATAGAACCAACTACTATGAAGTGCCAATCGGGCTGACTCATCTTCAAGATTTCCAAGAAGCCAGTCTTAGGCTGCTTGGCAAGGTCTTCATCACTTGTTGAGTAGTTCTTATCTTCAGCTGCTTCTTCCAACTCAAACTCGTATTGCTTAAACAAATATTCAAATATATAAAGCAAAGTTTAGAAAAATTTTGAACAAAACTAGTGGCTCTACTTTCTCTAAATTAATTTTACGACACCTTGTAAATTCTTCAAATGATCTTTCATTTTAAATAACCCTAGGAGTTCTGATTTTTTTCGACTTTTGTTCATGCCTACTTATTAAGGCCAGTATTTACACTGAATTTTGCAACATGTTTTCATGTCTGTGATATGTAATAAATAAAGAAATCAATTAATCAATAAATATCAACAATAAACATATATCTTTCTAAAGTAACAGTCACAGTACTTACAGCATCTTTAAAGGGAACAACTCCAAAGACAAAGCTCTCAGACATAGCACTAGTCATACTTCTTGTGCTACCCAAACGCCTCGATCGTCTCAAGTTGGGTGCAAGTGAGTCCAGCGGAGCAGGCGAAGTGGGTCTTTCAAATTGAGTCGGAGCATCCGGTTCTCCAGGTTGAGCATCAACATTCAGACAAGTGAGTGACAGAGGTTTGTGCATGAGACTAGGTGAAGCAGTGTCGCCTATGTGGGGTAGAGATGTGGATACGGCTGCTCCTTCACTGGAGAGAGTTCGTAACAACGTCTTTGTTTTCTACACAAGTATAGAACTCGTGGTTTAGCAAGTGTGACGTCGCAACGGCATCATTAGCAACAAACTATTGAATGCAAGTATGATATAAGACATTAAATTTTTTGTGAGTATATAAAATAAAATACTGTAGTCGCTACAACACAATATTGGAAGCAAGCGACATACCAGTTCTTGTTCTTCCTTCTCTTGACGCTGCAGTTGCTGTCTCACCAATGAGTAATACAGTCCCTCATCTGACATGAGTTCATCATGTGTTCCCTCCTCACACACTTTACCCTCTTTGAATGCAAATATCTTGTTGGCACCCTTGACTGTGGAAAGTCTGTGAGCTATCACTATAGTTGTCCTTCCCTGACTGGCCTGTATACAGCATTGCTATGTTGAGAAATGCTTGACAAAAGTTCACATTAATTGTAAGATTTCTAAGAAGTCAGAATTGACTCAAATTAGAGTACTACACCCTAAATAGTTAGACTTTCCGTATGCAGTAAGTCAAACTTACAGCATACACTGTGTAGCGTGTAGAATTGAGCTACTCTTGTTTATTCTCACAGAAAAAATATCCCATCAGCTACTCTCTAAACTGCCAAATATTTTTCCATTGCCAACTTTTGAAATCATTGAGAATGCAAATGATGTTTTTGTATCCCAAAATGTTGTTCAATATCGTTAAGTCATAAATCACGGCTTACATATAAAGTTAAGATAGATTATCTGTGATGTTAAATGCACTCAACATTTTTAACATATTCAATATTCAATAAAAGCAAGAACCTAGCACGAAAACCTACACCTGCTTTTACACAATCAGCACCTACATGTATGTATATAATATATACATAAAAATATGATTAGGTACAAAAATGAAGCTGAAAGAGCTTGGTAATATGCTATAGATTTCAATTAGGCAACTTCAAATTGGTTATATTAGAAATAAGAGATTAAACGACTGCCTCAAAAGATGTAGAAATCTTCATGATGTAAACAGCACAACTTGTGACAATGCATATTTTTTCTATCATTCTAACAAATTTATACCCTGTTTATTTCTTTATTAATATGCAAAAATGAGAGGTGGCCAAAAGCAGCTGATTGAGATATTTCCAGTATAAAGCTCTCACCTTGTCAAGTGCATCTTGGACAATAGCCTCACTTTGAGTATCAAGAGCAGATGTTGCTTCATCTAGGAGCAGGATAGCTGGGTTCCTTACCAATGCCCTGGCTATGGCTATTCTTTGTTTCTGACCCCCACTCAGTTGAACTCCTCTATCCCCAACCATTGTTTCAAAGCCCTGCAGTAAAAGTCATCATCATTATCAACCATTTCCATCTCGATGGGGTCATCATAGTTAATAATAAATTAATTCCAAGCAATTACATAGATTAGTGGGTGATCTTACTCATCTACGGATTATTGCAGTGCAAATTGACTGAGAGCCAAGTTTACATTTGCCACAGAGTAATCTTACTAAAGTAAAATGTAAAACAAGGGACAGTATATTATTTGTGAGAATTTACTTTCTGGGCTACTAATGAAAGCATAGCTGTGACCAGGTTGATTGGGGGAACTAACTACATAATGGTTTAATCATAAACTATTATATTAAAACTATATAATATTATAAAAATGTAACATGTGACTTACACTGCAGTTTGTAAATGAAAAGTACTTTCATACTGTGTTACTTGCTTATGAACGGTTAGTGCTCAAATACTAAAGTTAAAGTTATATAATACTGTAGCAGAGCAAATGATGGCAAATTGAAAGATATTTTTATAACCAAAGGAATGATAGAAAAACACATAGGTAAACTAATCACAGTGTGCCAATAGTTTATATTTGTAAATGCCAATATAAAATAATTTCAAAAATTCTACCTAGCAGCATAATAGTGTAGTAACTTTGTGGGTTGAATGAAACTTAAGTGCTGAACATATCTCTTTGTAAGAGAGAACAAGATGGAATGTATTCTTCAGTAGTAGCAACCTATATTGTATCGTAATAGAGTGGTCTTCAACAGGCGAGCTCCAGTGGTAGACTGACTCTACACTGGAACTCGCCTGCTTTTATACACAAATAGGTTAGAGAAATGAACAAAGAGATCTTTTGTTGTTCGAAAATTGGAACTCCAAAATGCCGATCTTCGGCATTTCGGGAGTCCGAAATGCCGATTTCGGGCAACAATATTTAGTATAAGAAAATTACGCAGTCAGTAAAAAAATAAAGACGATAACTCTATATTATAAAATCCACAACAATAGATCATTTTTGGCTTTTAAACTTCAATAGGTAGGCTACTAATATTTTAACAAAAATTGGTTACCATCAGACTAAAAATATCTGCATAAATAATTGAATAACATAATAATTTTCCTCATATAGCTTTCATACCTGGGACTTTCAATTTTTTTTCTTGAAAAAGCATATTTTTGACAAGCTGCTTATAAGTTGAGTAATGTGAAATGACTTTACAAAAAAGATATTAACCACAGAAACCTGCAGTATTCTTTAAGTCTAAGCCCCAAAACTTATACATTAAGGTTATTTAATGCATATTTTCCATCATATATCAACTCACATAGGTTTAGAGTCTCTCTCACTGTGAGAACCCCTGATGGTAAGGGTTTGCTTCTATTGTGACAAAGGAGTAATTATGACTGAATGCCCTTCCTAACATCAGCAATGGGCTTTACTGAGGCTTCAAACCACCCACATAGCTTATTTACTGCTGATATATGATATAAATTCTAACCTTATTCTCTCCCAATGGTCAACTAAATCTCAAAACACTGATACATGTTCTATTTCAGGCAGATTAATTCTTTCAAAACTTCCACATATCAGGAGAGAGTATATTTTTTTAAAAAAATAAGAGGAATGGTAAAGTCAAGGAATGGGACATGTACATCCCATTACTCATGAATTGTCACTTCAAATTCTTCATAGCCAACAATGTCAAAATTAGGCATATATCATGTGCCAACAAGCACTCATTTCAACATTTTATTATGAGATAAAGGTGTCTTTGCATATAGACTACTTGAAACTTGTTGACCCATTCATTGCCCTGCAGAAAAACATGAATCATTCTTACAGTAGTGCTGTGTCACAGAAAGAATTTATTTATTCAAAATTTAAAAAATGTCCCATTCCCTCTCTTTATATATGGCGGATAGGCCATTCAGGAGTTAGCACTAGGAGTTGTTGTAAGGTTCAGTAAACAACAATGAAAAAAGACAAAAAGGTAATAATAAAGTTCTAAATTTTCACCTCCCTTAATAATATGTGCAACACAATAGAAATTTTGTTAAGTTGATGAAGCTATTCAAGAAAAACTATAAATGAATTCCTATGATACTACAAACTTACTATAATTACTCACTGGCATTTATTGATTGTAGGTGAAAAGTGTTATGCAACCATCCAGATATACCACTTTGAAACACTAAAAGTTTTTACTACAGACTATTGAGTATTATAGAAACTGATAGAATTTATCCCAACAGTAAAAAACTGTTTCCAATGCTGTTGATGATTATGATCATATGAAACAGTTTAAAGAAAGATAAATCCAAGCAACTTATGAAACTAAGTGAAAGTGAAATGCTACACAGCTGCACAGACAAGGCTACACACAGGGCTGAGACCCTCAATCAATGATCAGAACAAATATGCAATTAGCACGCGGACACCAGCAAATATATTAGATATACCAGCATATTACTCCATAGCAATGAGTTTAGTTGTCTCATTTCCTTTCTACTCAACACTTCTTAACCATTAAAGTGTCTTCAGTAACATATGCATAGTCTATCTTACAAGTAGTTAGTGCAACAACAGGGATATGTGAATAGTAGTTCACCTGTGGCAAGCTGCTGATAAAATCATAGCAGTTGGCCTCTTTAGCCGCAGTCTCCACCTGCGTTTGGGTTATCTCATCCCCCCACTTAGCACCTAGTTTAATGTTCTCAGCTATAGTGGAGGCAAAGAGAACTGGCTCCTGACTTACTATTCCCATGTAGTTACGCAGCCATGTTAGGTTGTAATCCCTCAGATCTTTGCCATCTATGAGAATCTAAATCATAGCAAATACAAGAAATCAAAACATCAACAAAACACTGCAGTGACTATGAGAGTTGCCAGACCTTGTACTGAGACATACCTTTCCCGCGGCACACTCGTAGAACCTCTGCAGTAGCTGAATAGTTGTACTTTTACCACAACCACTTTCACCAACCAGAGCCACTGTCTCTCCTTTCTTGACTTTTATGTTCAGTCCTCTCAACACCTAATAAGAATATCACTTATACTTTATATAACTTACTGAAAAATGCATGAAAATCTCCTAAAGTTATTGCACTGCTAAGCTACAAAAGGGTATGATGCATTAAAGAAGTGTTTTATTGGCACGGAGTGGGCTTATTTTATGCCAACAATTAGCGTGAGAGCATCTCATCTCAGGAAATAATAAAATGGTCACTGGGGTGAACGTTAATGAATTATTATTTTATCATCAAATTAAGTGGATTAGTATAATATTTTGCAAGTTAATACCTTCTACAGAGCTACCTGATTTTCCAGACACAATGTTGTGTACAATTACCACAACCTTGGATTAAAGATTACAACAGAATATCTGTAGGATTACCCTTTTCTCAGTCTAAACTGATAATCCAATAATCTCACTATATATAGTTTCATAGAGCAGAATAAAACAATTAGCGCATATAAACTCCTAATAACTCTAATTACATGCATATAATTATTGGTTGAAAAAACATGTGTAAGTCTGACCACATTTCAGGGAAAGCAAATGAGGGAACCCCACTGAGAAAGCACTCAATAACTCCAAGAGCTACGATTTAAAATGCACTAACCTGATGAGCCGCAGTTCAACAATATTTAGTGAAATATGATTTAGACTTTAGAGGATTATAATTGCTAATAATCATATAAACCTCTAGATAATAAATTGAACAATTAAGCTACTGTCTGAAAATTCAACACTTGGTATTGTAGATTTCTCGCTAGAAAATACGTTTAGTAGATTCGAACCTGCACGTCAGGCCGAGCGGGATAAGTGAAATAAACTCCGGTAAACTCGATACTTCCTTCCAATTTCTCCGGTTTCAGACCTTCTTCAGAAGCGCTGTCAATCTCAACCTCCTAGAAAATAAACGCTTTTGTGCAAAATCTATTAAAAGGCTAGATGCATAGTTATAAAATTGCAATAAAAAAGTAACAGGAAACACAAGTAATACAATAGATAATGTGTATATTTATTTGTCTAAATGAAGCACTCACGGCATCAATACACTTAAACAGTGTAGCGGCAGCGGCTCTGGCGTTGGCAAAGTTCTCAAAGAGTGGCACAGCGTTGCCCAGATTCAGTGACCCCATGAGCACGCCAAGGAACACCTGCATTTCAGTCAAACAATTTACAATGGCAATTTATAAAACCACAACTAATTGAACATTTTATCAAAATATAACTGAACTTTTAAACCTGAATATTTTTAGATAAATTTAGCATTTGCCTTGAAACAAATATTGGGAAGCTAATTAGGTTTCTGCAGCTGTAATGTCATATAATGTTTTATTTTACATATTAAAGTTGTGCTGTGTGCCACAATGCACACTGGGAGGTAACGGAGATAGGACAGCCAGTAAAACATCGAGAACGTCTATACCTGTATGATTGCACCAGGATTTAGGCAATCCTCTCTAGTGAGTTTGGCTCCATACCAGAATGACAGAGCAAATATGGAGAACACAGAAAGCCAGAACATTCCGCCAGCCAAACCACTCACTACAGCCTTTCTTATGCCTTCCTTTAACACAGCTTGCAGGTTCTGAGTATACCTGTAGTAGGAAGTTAGTTTCAGTAACATGTTAACATTATGACAGAGAAAATGATTTCATCAGCATGTAACCACAGGTATGCATTTACTGGAATTTTCCAAAAACATTTTACAAAATTTTTGTTATAAAACTTGATTACAGGATGGTAAAACCAGTTGGATGCTGTACAACATTGGCTATAACTGGCATTAGGGTATTAGAATACCTTTGTTCAGGGATGTAGTGGCAAAAATATTCTAGGCCATACTCTCAGGCCGGGGGTCCAGAGGGCCGCCCAGGCCCCCGGCGGGGTCTGGGGCAGCGCCCCGGCCGCCGAAGCCCTCAGAGCGCTTCTGATGCAAATTTATGCAATTTAAAGCCATTGTGAATTATAATTCTTCTGAAAAAAATCTGTGTTGAAATAATAGAGATCAGAACATAGGAAGATTGCTAATCAGAAAATGTGTGTTGGTTATTTATAAAGAGTAATTTGAATTGATAACTCATTGGCAAGCAGAAATTGGTTGAAAACCTATTTGGAGTTTATTAGAGTACTAGTCTAATCCATTAGGTGATACCGCCACACCTCCTTACACACAATAAAGCACACCCAAGAAGAATATGTTAACTTGGTTTTAAAATAAAACCCCTGAGCCTCCACTAGATACATCAAGGAAATATACCCCAAAAGAACAAATTTGACAGGTTTAATATGTGTTAACCTAGAAGATGATTAAATGTAAAGCCAGACGTTAGTACAATCAAACATAAAAGGTTACTTATGGTGGTGTACAGTTTGCAAAACCTTATTGCATTAATAATTAACATGCAATGACGCTAGGTTTTTGACCAAAATGTGGATATAGTACCTGTAGACCTAGGTGATAAATTTTCATTAGCCTCTCCTACACACCTGGTACTGTTTCTTGAAGACATTTTGATTTTATTTCTGGATTTCATGTTGGTTTTTTCCAAATTCCATTGCTTATTGACAAAATGCAAGTCTACACAAGATAGATAAGGGCAACCTTCTAGCTGTCACAGCCTTGCTGAGGCCACATTATTGGTATATTATAAGAATTCAGTCCCGCAAAATAAAACCTCACTTAATTGTGCTAGAATTAAAATTTAAAAACCATGTTTTAGATCTTCCTGTTCCACAGAGCACCTGCTTTTTTGAGTTTTCAATATTTTTTGCAAAGTTAGACAAAAATCTACCCATTTTTGGCCAATTTTACCTGAAAAATTTATTTTTCAATCCCTGCCAAATATCTCAGCAGGAAAGCATGGTATTCGAATAGAACAAACACTGTCGGAAACCTGAGAAATCTATGCATGGCAAATTTTTTGATCTTTCAATAGCCTTCATAGATTTTCTACAAGTTAGTGATTTATACACTGAAAATGAAACATTGTTTCCTTAGTAATCACCAATGCACAGCACTTCGCGCTTCAATGAACGCCTAGAGATGAGAAGATGGAATGTTGATGGCTGCATACTATTCATAGTGTAATCTCAGGCTAAACAATCACAAGTAGGCAACACCCATGCCACCCACATAGCATTAACATAACAAGAACTTAAATTATATTGTGAGCGAAATTTATGATATTCTCAGTGAGGATACCCAAACTATCCTGTGCACTAATCATCTATCAAAAATAATTATGCCCATACGGGGGTATGGCCTAGAACAGTCTATTTTCTTCTAGGCCATACGGCGTATGGGACCGTATGGGTACCACTACATCCCTGCCTTTGTTGCATAAGGAGATCACTATTATTATGGCTATTTTGCTAAGAAATTGCCATCACACTTTGCTACACACCACTAAACACACTGCAATCTACCAGCAAAACCCTTACTTCCTCTCAGCCTCTCTTTCACCACCAAAGGCAGCAACTGTACGAATAGAAGCAAATGTTTCTTCTGCCACCGAGCCGGCTGTTGCATAAGCCTGCAACTCTCTTTTCACCAAGGTTCTCATAAACTGCGTAAAAATGTTTGTATATCAGCATATTCAGATAAAATATGCAGACAGAAACTATACTGCATTGTATTAGGCATGCTCAATATTCAATAAAACATAAGATCTAGATACCCGGCTAAGAACGGCAGCTGTAATGACTAATAGTGGACACATGGCTATGACGGTCAAGGTTAACTTCCAACTGCTGATGAAGCCTATGCTGTATCCACCAATGAACGTGGAGAACCACTGAACAAACGTAGCCATCTTATCCCCAAACCCATTTTCCAGTCTTGAAACGTCACTGCAATACAACACAAACAATTAGCTCTTTATGGCTAGATGCACATTATACAAAGCTAAAGAGCTGAGAGTGCTAATAGTATAGAGTATAGCAACTGATTCCTTTGCACAGACTTTTGGGTATAAACTGTTGGAGGCTCAGAATGTAGTGATTTTAGCATCTTTGAAAGTATAGCAAATTTAGAACCCAAATCTTTCTGAGATACACAAACAATTTGCTCATAATAGTGAGTCTCGCTTTGCGTAACATATACTAAACATTGAAACAATGAGACAGATTCCCAATGTGCACTGGCTACTATTATAAACAAAGAGGACTGAGAGAGATTGTGAATAGGTTTTCTACAGCTGGTCACTACACCAGTGGGCTCAGCTAAACATTCTTTACAACTTACAAGCTACATGTATGTTCACTCGAAACATGAGAGACACTTACTCTGCCAGCCGGGAACTCAACTCGCCACACTCGTTGGTATCGAAGAAGCCGATGCTTTGCCTCATGATGGAGTTGAAATATGCTGTCCTAATTCTCCTGATCTGTCTATCTCCAGTCCACATCCAAAATGACATTCCTATAGAATATTAACACTCTAAAACTAACAGGGCTTCTCATCAAACACTCTTTTGGTAAAAATAGTTAAGTTTTAGATTGTACTGCCACAAAACAATTTTTTTACAACATGATATATTTTCTGTAGATGTTACATGTTTAATGATGGCGGAGTGCTAAAAGTTAATGAAGTTATAAAGCATTGAGTTTACAGGTAGAACACAGTTAACAGGAGTCCACTTAAACACAGACCATGCAGCTAGTTTATTGCACACACTATACAAAGAACAAGTTGTCTACATAACCCTAGGAGAGAATGAGCATAACACACAAACTTGTGTACCCATGAAACTACCCAATATTGCACCTTGGACTCCAGATACCTAGCATAGAATACAAGTCAACCTAGAGCTAGTGCCAGTTCTTGTTGTTAAAGGAAAGGGCACAAACATGGGGTACTATGTTCCTATCAACTGAATCTTAGTCGATAGTGTACCTGCACCCACTGTGTACGCTTGTGTACCAAATTAAATCAGGGCTAGCCCACATAATTGTTACTCATAGTCATTCACTGACTGGCTGAAAGACTTTGCTTTATGCTCCTCATTCCTTATAGGATATGTAGAAATATCAGTCGTCTTAATAGCAGTAGTAGTGGCAGTAGTAATAGCAGTAGTAGCAGTAGTAGTAGCAGTAGTAGCAGTAGTAGTAGCAGCAGTAGTAGTAGTAGCAGTAGTGGGAGTAGTAGTAGCAGTAGTGGGAGTAGTAGTAGCAGTAAGGCAGTTAAATGTTGTATTATAGCATACTTTAGATTTGCAATAAAGATAATGTGACAGAGAAACCCTCACAACCTGCCACCAAGTTCAAAACAAATATCTCTACAGTCAACTCTAACTACAATGAAAAAGTCCACTAGAAAGTATCCAGTATTGATTAACATATTAATACTAACACTACCATTAGCCATCAGTAAAGTATTATGTAGAGCAAGCTGTCTAAATCATTCAATATTTTTATTCCATTAGCTAAATATTGACATTTGACAGAACTTTTTAAAACTTGCAATGTTTATATTTAAATTTCCCTTTCAAAATAAAAATGATTGAAGGAAATAGATGGTTAAATTCTTGTAAACTAGTCTTTAAGCATCCAGAAAATTTTGGAAAAAGCTAGACCAATGTCCAGGCAATGACCTTTGGCTAATTTCAGTCAAGGTCAAAGTAGCAGCTGACTAGCAAGATTTAGACTAATGCATGTGTTAAATTGAAATCACACAAGGACTTGATTACATCAGATCTATTAAACTTAAATTGACAAAATTATCAGTGTTTGATGCAAGACAAAACTTGTAATTTTCAATTAAAGATTTGTATGTAAGCAAGTTAGTAGGGAACTGAAAATCCATGGTATGCAATTATATTTAAATAAAATAATAACTTGATACACAAACCAACTTTACAAAAGTTATTTATTTCTTTAATATTTCTCCTCTAACAGAGAAATGCATTTGAATGTTTTGATTAAAACATTATTGATCATGCAGATTTAAGGATAGACAACTAAATTAAAAGTTTGAAAAAGTTGCAATAAATTAAAAAAACATGCTTCTCATTTTATGTGTGGCCTACCTAAATTCTAAAGACTTGCAAGTCAATCAAAATTTTCAAGTCAAGTTCAGTAGTTAGACAAGTTAACCCTATTTTTAAAAAATTATTGAACTTGGACTAGTTGGTTGCTGCCCCCCCCCCTCCCCTAATATTGCAAGTACAGAGCTGATAGATGCTAAAGTTTTTGAAGCTTCAAAATAGATGTAGAATATGAAATTGAAAACCTTAGAAAAAAATTGAGAAAGAGAGATTCAACAAATACCTCCCATGTTATGCTTTACGAAAGGTATTTGTATTTGTATTCTCAACTACAACATTATAGTTGTAGTTGAGAATGATTGCACACAACTTACCCAAGTAGGAGGTCACCAGCATTCCTATTCCAATAATAATGATAGCCACAACATATTTGTTAACAACAAAACTCAGAACTTCACTGCTGGAGGTAATCCCCTCTTGTGCCATACTAAAATATTTGACATTACATCTCATGTATGCATAATATAAAAAAGAACTAGAAACTGTCTATTTTTGTTTTAAATTTTCTTAAGTTAAAAGGATGGGTAAATCAAACGATGCTGTGTTTGTTGATTCAAATTCCAAATACCTTGATAAAGCAAACACATTTACGTTCTTATTATAAATCAAAATATCTAGCCAAATTTTTCTATGAATTGAGTTTAATGAAAAAAACTATCTAATAATTCCAAAAAATTACAGTTATACTTCAATTTTGACAGCAAAAGTCTACTGGAATTCCTTCAATCATTTGATTAATAAACAGTAGAATAATTGCTAGGTTATTATTGTTATTCAATTCGCCAACAATAAAACAATAATAAATAAAACACAAAAAGCTAAAAAGAATAAAACTGTTGAACTAAAACTAATAAAGATATTTGAAACAACAAACCTAGCTACTCGCTGTTCAATGCAACTTGATAGGGTACTTGTGTCATTAAGCAATGCTGTGCTATTAAGAGGCGTGTCGAATGTTATCATCTGGGTTAACAGAGTACCAAAGAAGTAGAGATTCACTGGCAAAACAGATCCAGTGCACACCATAAACAGAGAGCCAGTTATCATGAGTAAAACATCCAGCTTGTCCGCATATCGAAACTGTAAATATAACACCTGCCTGGTATAACTAATACAGGAACATAAACACTTTGTAAAAATGTAAATAAGTAAAGTATTGATTTATCTACACTTTATATTTCTAAATTGTCAAAAGAGCAATGTCCCATTCTGTCACATCAACTGATCCCATGCTTAGTCATGCATGTAGACTTACACAACTGAAATGTAATTCAGATACTCTTATTTCAATTATAAAGCATTACAGTGAGTTTTCTGTTGTATAACAAATCATTATTCACGTGGTATTTGGGCAGTTTTAATTACTGAAGAGAAAAATATGTGATTTCAACAATGAAGTTTCAGTTTATGCTATTGAAATCATGAAACAATTCTGATAACAGTAAACGCCGAAGCATTCTATTTCTAGAAAAAAAGGTTGATTATTTACTACAGTAAACAGTAGATAACAATTACAAATGTAATATTCACTGCCGTACATTTTGGGCTCCAAAGACAAAAGAGCTATCAATTTTTTTTTCTTTTAAATTTATTGTTGATATTTAATTGCAATACACCAAAGGGCAAAGCACACTACAAGCTATTTTACCCAATCCCATCTAATTTATCTACTTGTTCCAATAATAGACTTGAGTGGAGCATGACAACAAATATTCTGATATCATATAATCGTTTCTTCACTCGGGTTAATTAATCATTACCTTGAATCTGTTATGCAAGTGTGATATCTGTAAGATTTCATCATAAAAACAAATTTACCGTGAAACTTTCTGGCACACAAAATAGTGCCTGCTTGTGTCTCTTAAACTCTATAAATGCATCACTGTGATGCTACGTTGTAAAATACTATATAATGTAGTTATACATAATCGTTCAAAACAAAGAATTGTTAAGTAAAGTCACCAACCAATTCAAAGAAGCCTGTTTTATCTTCAGATGGAGCAGAATTACCACAACATAGAACACTAAAAAATGAAGAAAATGTAAACAATTAAATAGTGTCTTTCATCAACTATAAGCTTTACTAAGGAATTAAGATAGGCTTTTAAATTAAAATTTTACATAGGCTTAAAGCTATAAATGACAGTGGCTGCCTGATTTGAAATGCAGGAAAATTTATGTCAGGCTGATTTTAAAAATTCAGAACCTGTTTTATAGCCAAATAGAAATAATATGTAAATGCTGCACACTGCAAAAATTGATCTATTGCCAGGCTAGCATGTAACTTCTCAGCTATTATTGATGTCAGATAATGAAAAATATATATGCATGAGTGAAGTGCAAGTTAGTACTAATAACTATGCTTTATTTTGTCAATACACATAGCTAATGAAAACTCACCCCTTTTTCTCACTTGTTTCCTCATCAAAACTAAGCCTGGTGTCAGATGAACCAATCAAAGAAACCTGACTTTTACCTTCACCCAGCTTTTGTTCAATATTGTGACCAGCGGTATTTGCATCGCCATTGCTAGTCAAATCTTTATCAACGCCACCATTCTCATATCCAGATTCTGCAAACAATTAAACTAAAGATATACTGTGAATCCTCTGAAAACAAATTTTCTTACATTATACTCCAGGACATTGAGACGAGTAATGAAAGTTTCAATGTACTCTCAAACAGACAAATGTATAAATATTGTGTTTAGTAAGTAAATGAATAAACTGCACAAGATTTTTACACAGCGAAACACCTTAAAAAAAACAAATCTATAAACAATATTTAAAAGCATAAGTTACAATAAATCTAATAAACTGGTCAATTTTGGTTAAGATTGGATATGATTAATAGAAGCAATGTTGTGTTTAAGTACAAGTAGTGAGATAAGACAGAATATATATCATCCTGTAGCCTAATTGTCTTGCCATCGTATAATTAAGAATAACAATTACAGTTTCAAAAAACTATTTTCCTTTTTACATGTCAGGACTTGCATAACTTAGAATACACATTCTGTATGCTTAACTGTAATGTTTATTCACTAACTAACCTGAGTACAGATTATTGCTGTTTGATGAGTTGTAGTTTGAAGTAGCACCAGCCAACAAGTAACTTTGATCAGTGAGAGTATCAGTACCAACTGTTGATGCTGCTTTTTCCGATTTGTCATGGTTGTGAGGAAGGTTTTCAGGCTTAGATGTATTTCCAGTTAGAAGTTTATTGTCAAAATTATTTGTCTTTGCACTTCTTGGAGCAAATGCAACATCATTTTCACTTTCAATTTGGCTTTGACTGGTGTCACAATCACTGCTGTCAGTGTAAGTATTCTGAACAGAAGAATTAGAGTCGTCACCGTCTTCACCTTGATTCTTACTCATAGCTACAGACAAAATCATGGATTAACACTCAGTGGTTGAACTGAAAGCAAGATAAATAAATATTATCAACATAACATTCAAACAAACAAAAAACTTCCTTAAAATTATATAAGGATACTTTTACTGGTAGTGAATATCTGGTAATCGACTAAAATCTAACTTAAACTTTGTCAAATCCATTTCAAAATTATTCTATCCACATAACCCTTTGTTTTTGTCTTGGACTTACTTTTATTTGTAGGCTCATAACTCATAACCAAAACCCCACTTTATATCTACTATTTAAAGCTTGTATTTCAACTATAAACTATAATTTATAATTATTAACAATAATGATACGAAATTGTCATTATTTATAATTTAGATTTTACGAACTTTCAGTCCTTAACCTTTCAACATTTCTAACCAGATACTAGAGTTAGTAAGAGTAAGACCAAACTAAAGTCAATATTCGAAAAACAAACACTAACAGTCTAACAAAATATAATTGAACCAACTACCAATATTTTTAATAACTTTCTAATAATATTAATAATAACATAAACAACTTATCAATACGGATACCATAAATGATAAATGAGTGAATCAGTAACCCTAATTCAAAGGTATGATTTAAAATTTCATTCGATTTAGAGTATTACTATTAGTATTAGTATTAGTATTAGCTATACTAAATCCAATAATCACTGCTAGTTATACTGACTACACCTTGCCGTAATCAACTTTAACTATAAGTACTTATAGTTATAGTTAATAGTAATACTCAATAAGTTATACTATAACTATAAGTATAAGTATTAATATTAGTATTACTATTACTATTAGTATTAGTATTACTATTAGTATTAGTATTAGACTTAGCAAAACTATAAGTTAATGTATACTAATACTGTATAACTATAAGTATGTGATAACCAGATATGTTTAATCTAATTCTCTAGTAATTGTAATTGACAGATATAATCAAATGCTGTGAGTTTATGGCAGTAAAACACCACCATTGCCGCTAGTAACGATTAGATTTTCAGTCTGCTACGCCAGCAAAAAGAAAGGCAAGCCTGAGTGTGAGTCGGCGTGCGAGATTGTTTTTATGTTACCGCCGCAAGTAGTAACCATGTGGTAAACTTATTTGCCCCGTAGAGCTCAGAATTTTATTGGATAATGTGATTTTATTGAGCGAATCATTTCAATGATATAGAATTTGCAAAAACAAACTAGAGCAGAGCAGAAACAATAGAGTGTAATACTGCGCTATTGACCATACGACCCAGTCTGATAGGAAGAGCAAAACTTACAAGACTATAACTATTTTTTGCTGCAAATAATATAATGATTGATTTTTCAACATAAAATTTTAAACGGAACTATTCAAGGTTCATCCAATAAGATCTAAGATATTATGATATGCTATGTCTTTTACTTGCAGAGTGGCCACTGCTGAATGTATAGGCCATAGGGCATACTATAAATAGAATCTTAATGGCACTCACATTCCAATGTTCACATTGTCTGGTGCATGGCTGTATTCAATTTAAGAATTTACAATAACAATATAGTGTACAGAATGTGTGCATTGAATGAAAGAAGTTGTCTTGTTTTGAACTTCTAAGCTCTTTACACATTAGATAGGATTAAATTTTTCAATTCATGATACACTTTCCTGGTATTACTATAATACTTATGGGTAATTCGGTTATAATATAATAGAGTGGTGGAAAACTAAAGTTTTTTCTTATTCAGAAATTGGCATGAAGGTTCTACTAAGCAAAAAGATTACGTTTCTCATATAAACTAATAAAGTTTGCAGGATTATACAATTAAAATGAGCCGAGAAATATTATTAATACAGTTGAATATATACTATTCATTCCTTGATTTCAACAACCTAGTTGTTTAGTATTGCAATGCTACATTATTCTAAATTACTTATCCCTAACAGTCCCAAAATCAGTGCTCGCAGGTCTCAATTAAACAAGGTAGATCATTACTATCTGCAATATGTAAATCAAGGAAGTTTAGAAAGCACTACCTTACAATTCTTTATTAGATTGGAGAAGTTTAGAAAGTTAGAGCTCAGCTGCCTGCGATCACTATCACTTATTTTCTTAAACCAGTTTTCATATGAACAAACTGTTTCATGCCGCAGGCAAATAACAGATGAATTCAGCACACTATACCATGCAATACCCTTTCGACTCACTAACATAATGACTGCAACTCTTAGCATTTATTTGATCATCTTATTTGTGATTTTAATGCATTTCTCAGTTGCTATGCTGACATGAAATCATCTATAAAATATCTCTAAACTTGAACATATAATTTTGACAACCATCTTATAAATTATTTAAAGTTTCATCTATATTAGAATGGATTTAGCATGTTGTATCCTTTAATTGAAAGAAAATGAACTGTTGCACAAAGAAGACAACTTCACAAATGGGAATAAAACATTTTCAAGACTCCTTTATGTTGGTTTCGTAAGTTTTATAAGTTTCTTGCTTCACGCCAGCCTGATTCTTGATAATGATTATATATAATTAGTGAATTTTTGTAAACAGCATCATGTAAATACAATCAAATTAGTTACTTGTAGGTCCCAAACTATATAATTTTGTTATTAATTTATAATTTGTACAATAATGTACAAATGATATACAAACGATATACATTTATATAGCAACTGTTGTAAAAAGTACATGCACAAACTAAATAATTGCTTAATGTGTGTATCTTGCACAACAATTAATATATAAAGGTATATAATAATAATTTATTATATTTATGCAAGATGCATGATAGAATAAGCTGTGAGCTTATTCATTTCATAATTTGATCTACTTTATTAACTTGAAGTATTGGGATTAATTTTTTTTATACCATCTAATTATAACTATTTAGTTATAGATTGATAAAGCCAGCACAAAATATAATTTGAATATGTATTTATTTCACAGTGTATCAGCTGTAAAGTGATTAAAACTTCAAAACTCATATAATTATAAATGATATAATGTAACTTTTCAGAGAATTAGGAAATTAGATTAGCAATAATAATGATTGCATAAGTTCCATGTATTACTAATATTAAACTATTTTGTTGTTTATCTTTTAAATTACTGCTGCTACCCTATAACTTATTCACTTACGTAACTCAATATGTATGTAATATGTTGTAGTACATTTACAAATATTTTGCATATTTTTGTGAAACTACAACGCAAATTGCAACATTATATAATTTGAATAACATACTGATTAACTTTTATATGTTAAAAAGTATTTATAGGAAAAAAGGAGATGAGAACACAGTTATTAATTCATGCAAAGTTTAGAATGTAGCTATTACACAAAAATATGTTGGCATAACTTGAATGGAATCTAAAAACTATAAATTCCAAATAATTTTATCATAATTATCTCAACAACCTTTTTGGAGTTGTTATACTAACCTTAGTTTTTGGAGTTGCTTATTCGTATTATTAGTACTTCGAAATTAATTGTATGCAATAGAATAGCCAAATCTATTCTGGTGAGTCGTTGATCAGAGACACTTCCGTAGAAATGAGAACCTACCACCTTGAAATGTTTTGAGTTACACTTACTTACTCACTTACTGTCGAGATGAAAGCAGACATGATTTTGTTGTAAAGCTTTAGAATTGCTAATAAATTTATATCATATTCTCAACAGATTGCTTATTTGCACGACAGACATTATTTGTAAATTTAATCTGTATTTCATTTACTATTAGATAATTACTAAATTAGTATAAGTATTACTAATTTAGTAATTATCTAATTACTAATACTCATACTCATACTGATACTGTAATAATAATACTAATAGTAATAGTAATACTAATGGTATTACTATTACTCAGTAAATGTAATACTATTACTATTAGTATTACTATTAGTATTAGTAATACTAATAGATTAGTGTATATTTTTATTCTAATACTAATACTAATACTATTAGTAATAGTAATAGTAATACTAATACTAAGTCTAATAGTAATACTAATACTAGTAATGGTAAATGTAATAGTAATACTTATACTTATTATCAGTATCACTATGAGTATCAGTATGAGACTGTTCAGTTCGTGTATTCACTATTGTCATTTTGATTTTTTAAGCCTGAGGCTCAGGCTGCTAATTTCAGTTTTAGTCTTATTGAATTTGATGATGTTATTACTATTAGTAATACTTATAATTAAATTAGTCACAGTTTGAGTTGAAGTGTTACGATGAGTCAATGCCCATCAAGATCATTGTCGTAATGATAATCATAATGATGATGGTAGTCATAATCTGTTAATCATAATGATAGTGATAATTTTTATGTATTTTTTATTAAAACTGATCATCTACAAGTGCATGATTCTTACAGTTACAGTTGAGCTTGCTTTCAATTGCAAAGTAAAAAGTTAATCATAGTGATATTGATAACCATAATGCTAAATTATTTAGAATTTTCATTAAAAAGTATTGATGATTATCAATATAAATATTAAATACTATTGTATCATTAAAGTAATACTAATAGTAATAGTGTAATACTAATAGCAATACAGCCACAGTTGCAATTAGTCTGAATCTAAACCCAATGCCCTAGCAGTTACACCTATGACCTATGGACCAAGAATGTGATTGTGTCCTTTTAGGCATTAGGGTCATTTTATTTAATTTAGTACACACTATATATATATATCTGGTTTTTAGCTATTTTTCACAGTTTAGCTACTAATGTATATAAACTGATAAAATATTAACAAATACAACTGAATAAGAAAAGTGGTTTTCTAATTTTTCTTGATTTCCTATGTTTTATCCTAATTTTTTAGTAATTTGGGTGTGCGACATGATGTTTTTTCATCGCGCTCTCACACTTGAATTAAAAATTTTATCTATAGCAGTTTTAATTTTTTCTCGGTGTTACAAGTCGGTTTTTGTAAAAACGTGCTGTATAGATCATCAAGTATTCGGAAATAGTATTTATAAATGGCTATTGACTGATGGGCTTAGGAAATTTAAAAAATGAAATACATTTTTTAAATGAAAATTATAACTTTTAAATAACATATTGTTTCTTGTTATTTTCAAGGTATCTTCTTTCAAACCTTTTATATTCATTGGCTGACATTACTCTCCAAAACTGTAAATTAGTGTAACAGTTTTGGTGCACACATATCTAATTTGTGATGGTTATATTCTACTATAGTGCACATGCATTGTATACATATAAAACAGTAAAACTTTTTTAGCACTGTTCTGTTTGAAAATAGTAATCATGCCACGATAACGTTGATGTAATAGGTGTTTCTACTGCTATCCCCACGGGTGCACCTGCAGTAAGCATATTTCAACTTGATGTTACTTTAGTTTAAGCTTACTAATCTGTTGTGTAAAGCATGATATTTTGGCAGCTAGAATGTAGGCCCTCACATTTTAACTTTGTAAATTACAATTCATTAGCTTTGTGGGACATGCTCTGCAAACAGTTAACAACACGAACTATTATCAGTTTGTATACAGGTGGAGATGTGGGTCTTGAAGTTTGTTATGATTTTCAAAATTGAATTGTATAGTGAAGCAGGTTTTGGCTGTCATGTGATTGCAGGTGTCTAATTTCTGTCTTTTGAATCTAGATCATAGTGGTGGGTGATCGACTCACCAACACATTAACTAAAAGTCATTGGTCTTATTGTTTTAGAACTTAGTCTAACATGGTTTGAACAACAACAATCTCTACACTAGTTGTTGCAATGAGACTCACCTTCACCATCACTATTGCTTGTTTCTTTGGTCACTCACTTTATTGTATTTCTATGTAGTATATCCCATTAAATAGGAGATAGTAAAATATAGATAAGCAACAAGCAAGGCTATCAGATAGATATTCTAAAATTCCATATGATGATTTCTTACTGCACACCAACTTCAAATTATCTGTGCTAGTTGCAAGCTAAACATTGCCATATAAATTATTTCTTTTTGGGATATACTCTGTTTGATAATCATTTACTGCAATAATCTGACAAAGTTTACTTCACCTCTGACCTTTGTTTCTTTAAACACACATGACATGTTGACTGTTTTCTGTTTAGTGAAGGAGTACCTGCTCTGACATGTCGAGACACATGACGGGCACTGACTGAAAGGCAATCACCTGCTGAGTAAGGATGCCTTCTCAGGCAGAGTATATCACAGTCTATCTGCAGGATATAAAATGGAATGAACCATCTATCACTCTCCAGGTTGAGCCTCAGTACACGGCCCTGGATGTAGTCAAAACTCTGGTTAACAAGACAAGACAATTCAATCACAACAGCTATGAACTGGCGGAGATTTTTGTGTCCAGCGGTCAGCTGTGTAAAGAAAGAAGACTGGATATGTCGGAAATCCCGTACAAAGTGCAAGGACTATGGCCTAAAGGAGGGGCATTGGCACCAGATGCAACCTACAGGTAGTCTGGGTTATTTTTTAATTTTTTTAATTTTTTTACTTACTGTTGTTGTATATTATGTGACTTATTTCATTTTTACAATCAAATTTTCAGGGAGAATGGAGAGTGAGAAGATAATTATTGCAGTAAATTCTCATGATTTAAAGTTTAATATCAAATAATAATTTCAACTCTGATCAAATCAGATTGAATCAAGTTTTAAGATGTGTTTAGATTTCAACTCTAAAAAAGGACAAACACACTATGAGGCTCTACTCAAAATGATTTGATAACAGTTGAAATTATCATTTGGTATGAAAATCTGAATTATGAAAATTTACTGCGATAATCATTTTCTGCTGATTTGCTTTAGTTTGCATCTATTTGGACATTGAGTCTTGAAACTGCATTTGTTTGCTTTGAGCATAAGAAAATACGGTTTCAACCTGTTGTGTTTATAGGTTTTATTTGGTGCGTAAAGGAGGCCCTGGTGGATTCCTGAGGTCTCTCTCTTGGACAGACTGCAACCATTCTGTGGATGCCTCGTTAGACTCTTACTTTATGAAGTTTCTTGAGCAGAAAACTGCTGGAGAGAATTATGCTGATCTGTGTTCTTTACCTGACCTCAACGAAACCACTCTTTTAGAAAATCTTAGACAACGATTTTACACAGATGCAATTTATACCTATGTGGGAACTATACTCATCGTCATCAACCCGTTCAAATTCTTTCCTATATACAATCCTAAATATGTAGCTATGTATCAGGATAACAGTGCGCGGTTCGGAGAACTGCCACCTCATATCTTTGCTATTGCCAATGCAGCTTTCACATCCATGTTGGATACTCAATCAGACCAGTGCATAGGTAAGACAGTCCACAAGTTGTCTATTTTGTACTTTTCTATACTGATGAGTCAGGTTTATATCCATAACTAGAATATAGGTTTAAGACTATGTTACAATTGTCAAAGGTGATCATAGTTTATGTGTAAATTTATACTGTTTGCTTATAAACATAATAAACCTTATAATTCTGTTTAACAAGGTACAGTATTATACAGTGACTTTGTGGCTATAGTTTATGAGCTGCATTATTATAGATGTCAAATAATTTATCTCGCAATTGTTTGGTTAGTAAGTGATTACCCCATGTCAAAATTGCCAATAGCATGATCATTTGTTCATTAGACCTACCAGAGTTAGTCAATTAATGTTTATTTTTTCTAGTAATTTCCGGTGAGAGTGGTTCAGGTAAAACGGAGAACACCAATTTTCTTCTTCACCATTTAACACGGAATAAGCAGTCTCAGCAGAGCCATTGTGGTTCTGGAGTAGAGCAAACCCTTCTGGGAGCTGGACCAGTCCTGGAGGTTGGTTATATTTAGTTGACTTAATGGGTTACCAGTCTCTATATACAAATAACACAACTCAATGCATTGTCAGCTAAACACTTTATAGAGAAAGTCAGGGCTCTCGGCATCAATCTAGCAGTTAATATAAGGTGTTTCTACTGAAGGGAAGGAAGGCACACCTGCAATATATCCACTGCTTCCCATTGAGACATGCATTCCTGGTGTAATGATGCCTCAATAATTATACATGTCCTTGGTCATTAATTGGAGGGGTTAATTTTAGATATGTCTAGCCATTATCATAGTGCATGTAGTGTGATCATACATTGTGTAAAATATACATGGTGCACTCTGGGTGTACACTGTGTACACTCAAACTCATGAAACTAGCTAGTAATAGTTGATTCTACATGTACTCAACAGTAGCTAGTGTAGATGTTACAGATTGAACAGTAGCTAGTGTAGATGTTACAGATTTCATCTAAATCATCAAATAGTACACGCTTTCTGTTGTGCTATGATGTTTCCCATAGTACCTGCTAACATCGATCTAGTACATGTTTTCTCTACTATAAAGTGGCATTGATTCTTCATGAAAAGCTAAAATATTTTCTATCACAAAATGTTTAGGTAAACCTTTGTTCATGGCTTTTATAATTGACTCTTTCCCTTTCATAAAATAATCATTATGGTCAGGTGAATGGGATAGACTAGCCTAGATTAATCATTTGACTCAACTAAAAATCTACTGGGGGAAAATTGTATACATGTAACAGTCATGATGGTCAACTGATAGGACCTTTGATAAGCCTCTGCTTCAATTTCCATTCTACTAATTGATTTGTATGCAATCCTGTATCTCCTCTATCTGATAGCAAATCAGTCTGACTCAGCTGTAAGTTCTGAAGTTTAATGCGAATGCCTAAAATCCAATGATATGCCTTAATAGCCTACATGCAAATGTATCCCCTCGTGTATTCTCTGGCAATTTCCTCAGAGCCTGTGAGAGCACCTGTAGCTATATGTCACCACTATGCTTGTTGCCCATGTGCCAGTCACTGTGAGCTTATAGTAGTAGTATTGTCTGTTGGTAGAATGTGTACTCTCATGAGGTTCAACGCTGACCTATTACCACATATGTCAGCATATTTTTCAGGTTCCTGTTTGAAGGATTTGTCAGCAGTTAGGTTTAATCATAGCAAATACTGTACTAGTGTGGTGTTTGTTGTGCTAGTGTGGCATTTGTTGTGCTGGTGTGGTGTTTGTTGTGCTGGTGTGGTGTTTAAAGTTAAGGATTCCTGTGCTATCATGGTGCTTTGGTTCAAATGTGGCCTAGATATTGTCTCATTGGCTTGACAGTAACTGACTATCCACAAGTTGGTGATGCACAGCAAGTACTGCTGATATGTGTCAGCTCGTGACACCTACATTCTGACACATATGACACTGTCGTTATACCTCACATTTTAGGTTGTGGAATGTTTAGAAAAGTCACTCTGTAAAAAGTGAGGTGTACAATATTTCTGCTTCCTTTCCTTAGGTCTATATTATGGCTTTCCCTTGGCTATTGTAAATTTACCAACTCAATTCAGTTGGTTATAGCAGGACTTCACTGGCGTTCTTAAAGCCAGGTTGGCCATAATGTAAGTTGGTGAATTATTAGTAGCTGAGCCTATGACTTAGTACTCTTCTACTTTGGAAGTTAGTTTTGTGTTTTACTAGTTTTGGTAACTAAATATTTTCATATTCCTATCACTTGCTTTCAGATCAGAATCAAATAACCTGGCCTAGTATTTCAATTAAAATTAGCAAGGATAAGTGGCTAGGAGGGCAGCTAGTATAGGAGGAGTATAGAGGTAGTATAGAGGTAGTATAGTGACAGTTCAGAGGTAGTGTAGAGAAAGGAACTAAATAGATAAGAAGATAAACTATAGACTACAGTCACTACACAAACATATTTTACTGCAGAGTAAGAAGTACCACCATTTGAGTCAGTTTTTACTCCTCTTCCCTTCCGGTTGTCTCAGTGTTTATTTTATGCAATTATTGCCTAATTCATGCCAGTATGAAGACCAGCAACAGCTCTCCACCACTTTAGGAGCAGTGATGGAGAAATTGAGATAGCCAAATTTCTTCCATTTTATTATTAAATTTTGGTTTGGGGCGCAGGTTGAAATTCTTGCGTGAACACAACTTCTTTTGCTACATTTTTAATCTAGAACACAGGCTTTTTTTATTTCTCCAATACTGCACCTACCACCTCTCTACATTTTCATTTTCAAGCTAATTTATCTTTCAAGTTGATGCAGTCAGTCAGGAGTTTATTGTCAATAAAACGTGCATAGTTATAGATGTGTCTGCTACATAAGTGAAAGATGTTGCTATACCATGCAGATGCCTCTCTTAGTTGTAAATAAAGCACAGAGGGCTGTCTGCCATGACCTTCAGAATACCAACAGCTGACAAACTATGTTCCCATATTTGATGTTTCTCAGCTGTTCTAAGGAGTTAAAATATATCTTTTCTCAATACAGTCGGAACATTTGTCTAAATGATAGAAAGAGTATGTCTTATCATCTCCCACAGCGTAGTTGAGGTCATACTTACTCCCTCCCATCTCCTGTTCGCATTCCTATCAAGGGCTATCAAGAAATCGATGACCTCACGTCAAGCTAGTTCAAGCCAATACTAGCTTTACTTTAGATTAGTGCAGGAAGGCTCGGCCAGCTGAATACAATGAGAAAAGGTATCAACAACAAACCATGTCATCTCTATTTTAAGGTTTCCTTGTTTGTATTTTGCAGGCATTTGGCAATGCAAAGACAGTGCACAATGATAATTCCAGTCGGTTTGGTAAATTTATACTGGTAGATTTCAGAAAGAATGGAGCAGTGCACGGGTGAGCCATTGATACTACTACATACTACATAGTACTGCATAAATATGACTCTTGAACTTTGGTTGTATCTAATGAGTGTTTGTGGCTGCAGCACCAGCATGCTGCTTTGTTTTTACTGGTTAATCATTGTACCCTCTTTCTTGTGGTTTTACTAATGGCAAATATGCATTTCTAATACATCAACATAGCACTTTACACATCTGCTCTCCTGCATTTGCTTTGTTGTTTAAACTTTGAAGGACATAAAAATGATTTGCTTGACCTATATATTCTGCTATAGTCTATATGCAACCTCCAACTCTACAACCAGCCTCTTTGTGATTTTTGAAGGGGACACATACACCTTGCAATGAGTGTATGTAGGTTTGGTATAGACAGTGCCCATTCTTGTAAACTAGTTCTTGAAATGAGTCATGGGCTTACTGTTAATTAAGTTTCTGATGTAAAGATGAAATATGCACAACCTGTGTAGTATAAAGGGGAAATTCAACCAGTGCCCTTCAGACTGTGTTCACATTCATTTGTGGGCTTAAATTCCAAATTTGAATTGTAATGTGCTTGAAATGGAGCAGTGAAAAGTAATAGTGGATCACTAGTTGAATGCATCCTATCTACTTATTTTAACCTTATTCTCTCAGATGAAAACATATAATTGAGGGATTTACATGTGAGATGAAGTTGATGATATACGGGTATTCATCTTGGGTTCTAATAGAAGGATGTTCAGGTAGACTGGCCCCATGGACTTTTGAGCTTTATTATTATGTATTGCTTTGTTGTTTCAGTGCAAGTGTAGAGAAATACCTGCTAGAGAAGTCCAGAATTGTATCCCAGTCTACAAACGAAAGGTGAGAGTACCTGGTATTGTATAGTATAGTATAGTATAGTATAGTATAGTATTGTATAGTATAGTATTGTATAGTATAGTATAGTATTGTATAGTATAGTATAGTATTGTATAGTATAGTATTGTATAGTATAGTATAGTATAGTATTGTATAGTATAGTATTGTATAGTATTGTATAGTATTGTATAGTATAGTATTGTATAGTATAGTATAGTATTGTATAGTATAGTATAATATTGTATAGTATAGTATTGTATAGTATAGTATAGTATAGTATAGTATAGTATTGTATAGTATAGTATTGTATAGTATTGTATAGTATTGTATAGTATAGTATTGTATAGTATTGTATAGTATAGTATAGTATAGTATTGTATAGTATTGTATAGTATAGTATTGTATAGTATAGTATTGTATAGTATAGTATTGTATAGTATAGTATTGTATAGTATAGTATAGTATAGTATTGTATAGTATTGTATAGTATTGTATAGTATAGTATAGTATTGTATAGTATTGTATAGTATAGTATTGTATAGTATAGTATTGTACAGTATAGTATTGTACAGTATTGTATAGTATAGTATTGTACAGTATAGTATTGTATAGTATAGTATTGTATAGTATAGTATTGTATAGTATAGTATTGTATAGTATAGTATTGTACAGTATAGTATTGTATAGTATAATGTTGTGTAGTATCGTATAGTAAAGTATAGTATTGTATAGTAGAGTATTGTATAGTATAGTATAGTATAGTATTGTATAGTATTGTATAGTATTGTATAGTATAGTATTGTATAGTATAGTATTGTATAGTATTGTATAGTAGAGTATTGTATAGTATAGTATTGTATAGTATAGTATTGTATAGTATAGTATTGTATAGTATAGTATTGTATAGTATAGTATTGTATAGTATAGTATTGTATAGTATAGTATTGTATAGTATTGTATAGTAAAGTATAGTATTGTATAGTATAGTATTGTATAGTATAGTATTGTATAGTATAGTATTGTACAGTATAGTATTGTATAGTATAATGTTGTGTAGTATCGTATAGTAAAGTATAGTATTGTATAGTAGAGTATTGTATAGTATAGTATAGTATTGTATAGTATTGTATAGTATTGTATAGTATAGTATTGTATAGTATAGTATTGTATAGTATTGTATAGTAGAGTATTGTATAGTATAGTATTGTATAGTATAGTATTGTATAGTATAGTATAGTAGTTCATTGTACCAAATGTTATTAGATGTAGTTCGCTGTGCTGCTATACAGTATGTCACAACATTTGGACAGTAAATAGTTGGTAATGTTGCCCCACTTCCTAACAGAAAGAAGTTCTCAAATATTAGTTATACAAATATTCTGTTATACAAATTATATGATGCAATATATTATTATGTTTTAGTTAAAATATTATACAATTACACTATATTATAAATTAAAATATTATACAAAATTTACCCTCAAATATTAGCGGTGAGTAATATCTTTAAAGGAAGAAGGTAAATGCTGTTAGGGTAAGTTCTGAGTAGTGATGTTAAAAGTTGCATGATATTATTGAATTAGCATTTTTGATTTTAACACTTGATGAACTGATAAATTGTAGAAATTATCACGTGTTTTACTACCTACTGAATGGGGCTTCACCGGAGCTTTCCTCGGACTTGTTCCTCCTCCAGAGTCAAGAGTATCAGTATTTGAATCAGGTAGGGCTTTACTCATCTCTCAATGTGCTGGCTATTTTCTGTATCTTCGTGAAACTGCAAACTTAAGTTTTGTCTACGAGGAAATTCCACATGTTTTATAACTTGCTGAATATTTTATCAAGTGATAACACACTATAGTACCACTGTTGGCTTATCTAACTTATCTTTTTTTATTTCCTCTCTTACTGCTGCATAGAAGCAATAAAAGCATTTAAAATTTCTATTTCCTATCACTAAGGTTAAGACCTGTTATACTACATTATATTATATTATATTAAGATATTTTGGTACAAGACAGCAGTTTTAGTCTTCATTCTTTTGGAAAAACAAACAATAGTATTTTAACTAAGGTTTATTTTGTATGTTTAAAAACCATCTGAATTGACCAACATTTTTTTTAATTTGAGTATTCCTATTGGCTGAGCAGTTAATCACATGTATTCATTCAAGGGCAAGCTCAGCATTTATTTACAAGACGTGATGTAAGCGTAATTTTAACACTTGCAAAACATTCCTTTATTCCATTTTAAGACACAAATGTGTGTATTAAAAATGCTTCTGTCTCCATATGTTGCTTGTGATATCTGGTTTCAATCAAGTGTTGTTACTGAAATGTCCCAATAAGTACAGGCCTCTTCTAGTTAAGACTGTACCCATGTTAATTCTGTGGGTATATATCTCACTATAACCATAATTCCATATGCATGTCTACCATAGAGTGGCTGTTATACATCTCCCGGGGTTGATGAAATACACGAGTTTGAAAGACTAAAGCGCTCCATGGAAATGGTTGGCTTCAAATCTGATCTTCAGAAAAGAATATTTGCTGTGATATCTGCCATTCTTCTGCTGGGCAATGTAGAGTTTGTTAAGGTACACATTTGTTACATGTTACATAAGCCTCCTTATCACACTGTATGACGTATGTATACAGTATATATACAGTATGTATACAGTACATATACTGTATGTATACAGTACATATATGTATAATATATATACAATATATGTTTTACTGTATATGTACTACATATACTGTATATGTTTTACTGTATATGTACTACATATACTGTATATGGTACACTGTATATACTGTATATGATATACTGTGTATGATATGCTGTATATGGTATACTGTATATATACTGTATATATTATACTGTACATATTATACTGTACATATTATACTGTATATATTATACTGTATATATTATACATTACATATTATACTGTATATATTATACTGTATATGTTATACTGTATATATTATATTGTACATATTATACTGTATATATTATACTGTACATATTATACTGTATATATTATACATTACATATTATACTGTATATATTATACTGTATATGTTATACTGTATATATTATATTGTACATATTATACTGTATATATTATACTGTACATATTATACTGTATATATTATACTGTATAACATATACACTGTGATATGCGTATCATTCTATGTACATTGCCTTTATGTGATAATAACCTACTCTATATAGAGTATGACTAGCTTAGTCATAGCATCACGACCACTAAAAGCAGCTGAGGAAAGCCACCTGACTTGCTTCTCTTTGGCAAGTCTGCAACTATGTCATATCTCTATTATAAACAACGTTTATAAACATAGGAGCTACACCCTACAGCTGTATATAATATATTTGTATTATTACTCACAAGTCTATCAACCCTACGCTCTTACTGTGATCTAATGTAGAACTACTGAAAGACATTTACATGCTAATTCTCACTTTCATTCCATCACACTGATTCTTTCCACTCCTTATGACTATGACTCACCACAACTCATTCTGCTCATTCTGCATGACTGATAGTAGAATTGCCCTGTGCTTACAACTGACCCTCTACTAAGTGAGCTTTCAACCTTTAGACATAGGAAAAGATGTTGCAACTTTTGATTATGGTAGATGTTACTAATAATACAATGTTTCAACTGTAGAAACACACCTACCACCATGATGATGCTGTACAAGTGAAAAACTTAGATCTCGTTGCCAAGATTTGTAAACTTCTAGATGTGAGTGACTTAGCATTACCACAATTTGTTACTCTCTATGTAAACATGGGTTATAGCAGTACACTTAATCTATATATGTCTATAATAATAGTAGTACTGTTACATAGTTAGCAAGGCTAGTTCTAGTGTAAGATGATATTGTAGTACTATTGGCTATCTATTTTATCCGTCATGCACAATTGCACTTGATTCATCATTTTATTAAACAAATAGAGTTATCAATAATGACATAATACAATGATAAAGTGATTTCCCTGATATGATAGCCTTCACATGCCTGATTGAGGAAAACATCATATTCACTCACCTGTTTGATTTATTTACAGGTAAAAGAGGAATCTTTTCTTGAGGCTCTCACCTCAAAGCGAACTGTAGCTGGTGGTGAAACTGTGGTAGTTCGATATAAGCTGGAAGATGTAAGTGACATGGTGATGTTCTCATACTCCTACTTCTCACTGGAGTAAACAGTTGGTCTACTGCACTGAATGGTGCAACTTGGTCTTTGTTAACAACGCCAAATAAAACCACTGGTTTTAATTTTAATTTAGGGATGATGTATATGTAGTTGGGAAATGAATAGTTTGAGCTGAACTCGGAAGATGTTTCGTAGAAATCATTGAGATGATGGGGTGAGAGGATAGCCTATAATAAGGCTATTGAGAAATGACTGGTTAGCCCTCAATATGCAAGGCAGGTATGATTTTAATTAATGTTTGAATGTTTAATGTTGTAGGCGATATCAGCTCGTAATGCAATGGCCAAGTGTTTGTATGGGGCTATTTTTGATTGGATGGTATGGCAAATAAACCATGCACTGTATCAAAAGCAGGACCACAAAAATAGCAAGGTACATAATACAATGATGAAAAGTTATATACTATACTATATACTATAAATTATAAAAAAATACTTCTATTGAAATGATGAAAAGGCATATATTATTGAAAATTAACTTAAAATTAAAAGATAACGATGGAGCATATTAGGAAAAGTTAGTGAAAATAACAAGTTTTACAAATTATAATACCTTTGGTCGTTATTTATTAGATATGTATTCTATCCGTTAGATAAATGGGTAGCTTGTTTTTGATACTCTTTTGTATGGTTAAGTAGTGTAACAATTGATTGAAGATTCAAAAACAGAAACAATGTTGAGCAACAGTACTGATAGCAAGTGTGATATATCTAGACCTGTAATTAGTATACTATATTTAATGTATTATAGTGATAAAATGATCTAGCAGTATTATAGTTAAAACTGATTTTTTTTTCATTACTGCCGAGTTCGTGACTATCAATATATTGCATCAGGGCTATAAGTCTATCAATATACTGCAGTCTTTATAATTGATTTGTTACATAGTTATTAACATTATGTTCCTTTACCTGACATGATGTTATTCATGCTTTATACTAATTGTATTATTACAGTCCCTAGCTTACTTTATATGAATGATCTATAATGTTAGTAAGACTGTAGTCAGTAGAAATTTCTTAGTTTTATGTCTCTGTCAGAGATACTATCTTTCCTTATTGACAGGCTTGTGCACTCACGTTATTGGTCTCTATATTGTAGAGCAACTCCATCGGTGTTCTTGATATATTTGGGTTTGAGGACTTTCTACAGAATAGCTTTGAACAGTTCTGCATCAACTATGCCAATGAGCATCTACAATTCTACTTCAACCAACATATCTTCAAGTTTGAGCAGGTAAATACACCTTGCCTTTGCTTCTAAGGTTCATCTGCTCTAAAATGCGCTCGTTAAAACATGACTTTCGCTTATTCAATTTAGTGCACTATGCACGTTCTGGCTAAATAAGCCATTTCTCAAATGGTGCACTCTGAGTGGTTCAACAGATCGGTCACAAAAGCAAGTTTCTAAATGCCAAGGGAGAATTTTCTCCTCTTCTTACCAATAGGCTGAAGTTTATGTACTTTATAATACCATATCCTTGCCCACATCACAAGATCACCAAGTCATTGCCTTTTTACCTGCAATGTTTGCGTAGCAGGTAACAATTAGCCTGTAGACTTGCAGCTGAGTCTTCAACGCCTGACTCATACACTAATTGGTGATTCAAAGGATGAGCAATCACTGCTCATTCTACTCATTCTATGCTCATGGTTATTTGTTAATCTGTCATTCAATGAGTAAGCTTCCATTTCATTTTCCTAAATGTCAATTCATTTCTAATATGAGTAACGCACATTAATGGTGAATGCCAACAACTATTTGCAGCACAGTTGTAACTACATAGTTAGAGTTGTTTTCTCATTAGATATCGCATTAAACCTAAGTTATGACTATAAATACTAATGTTTTTCTGCAACTTAGTGAGAAATGCTATGACTATTAGAGAGTAATATTATGGAATTTATTGCTACTGCATGAAATAGTATATATTTCTTGTTCTATCATCTGCCATCTACGTTGTTAGGAGGAGTATAGCAGGGAGAAGATTGATTGGCAGAACATCTCCTTCATTGATAACAGGAAGTGTCTGGATCTATTTGCTAAGAAGCCAAGTGGGCTGTTTTTCCTTCTTGATGAGGAGGGGAAGTAAGTTCTCAGGCTAATTTTCTAAGTCAAGAACTAACTGTCTGTTGGATAGACTTTGATCTACAGTGCTCTCTCCGTATCTCACTAAGCTGTGGGTCTCGAAACCTCAAACAGTGACATAGTAGAATACCGGATTCAACTCACGGATTCTTTCAATTTGACCATTTAGTTCCTATGCATACATACATAAGTCAATGTATAACGAGGGCCCAGGCCCTTCCTGTGACCTATGAAATTTCGTGAGAAATGAAACCGTTAGATATGGAGGAGTACTGTATAAGAAATACTCTTCCAAGCTTTATTTTATAGAATGGATGTATCTAATAGTTCTTCTTAGCATACTCTGTGTAAAACTCTCTCTTGACTTTTAGTTTTCCTGGTGCTACAAATGAAACTCTGCTGGCAAAGTTTCACCAAAATCATAAGAGCTCTGATTTCTACGAGATGCCACTTCGGCGAGAAAGTACATTCACCATCAAGCATTATGCTGGAAAAGTAAAGTACAACATTCAAGTAAGAATTGCGGCTTTAATTTCCTAGAGTAGGAATCTTATGCTTTGAGCCAACTTTTTTCGCCAAAAATAGATTGCGGATTTGTTAATAGCACAACTGACTACAGGATGTTATTTCTAAATTTATAGAAATAATCCAGTACCTTATTATGTCATTCTTTTATATCAAAATGGCATGTTTTTGTATCCGTTTTTACAGCTGCTAGAACAACTCCAATAATTAACAAAGGCAAATGTTTTGATTGCTGTAAATTAGTATGAAGTTGTCTTCTCATTATTTACATTATATTCTAGAATAAAGGTTGTTTGGTGTTGAACGAGTTTAGTTAACAAGTTGATAGACTCTATCTGGCCTATAATGTGCAAATACTAGTATTTTGTTGACTTTCGCTTTTAGTATTTCCGAGAGAAGAACAGTGACTTGATTCATGCAGATTTAGTGTCGGTGTTGAAGAACAGCGGTACTGGTTTTGTCAGAGAGTTAGTCGGTATGTATATAGCAAATACTGGCTCTGTATACCTAAAAGTGAGTGGTAACAACAGCACCTCTAGGCTGTAGGCTGGTGTGTGTTCTATAAGTCTAACCCACCTAACTGTGGTATTGTTAGTATACGGATATGTGTTAACCTAGTAACCTATGTGTGACCATGCCATGGGTCAGTTTTTGCTACTACTGGCTGTAACGTTCACTACTGCTCACATCATCTGTGGCTACTTTATCTCTGGGTACCTCATCTCTGGACATCTCACTTGTGGCTACTCACCTGTGAGCATATCACCTGTGAACTACTCACCAGTGGGCATATACTGTGCTAACTATTCCTTTTTACTCGTGGTTCCATGTACTTCACCTAAAGTCATAAGTGTCAGCAATGTTAACTTTTATACCTTGTCAAGAAAACGTTTATTAGTATTGGCATATAACTGGCCACACATGTTTATGTTCTGCTGGGAGTCTTCCAGCTGTATTAAAGTTGACAAGTTGCACACCTTTGACTGACCTGTTCTAGTCTGAGATTTGCACTCTCTTTAATTGCATGCCTTGTTATGAATGAAATGTATTACTTTTGTTCTTTCTTTACCTTTTAAGTTGATGCAGTCGATATTATTTTGCATAGGTACAGTTATGTACGCTTTAAATGGTTGTCTTATTTTAAAATGCTCTAATCATCATTTGCCTGGCGTTGATCTGAAGTAATACATTTCTCATACTGCACCGAGTACCATAACATTTAGTGGAAAGCTAACCATGAGAAATACATTGAATGAATTTATAGGATGTGACCCTGTAGCAATGCTTCGCTGGTCTTATGTCCGTCTCTGTATGAAATGTGTCAATGCATTCATACAGGCAGGGAAGACATATCATGATCGCGGAGGTGAGTTCTATACGTTCTCAACATTTTCTAGAACCAGAGGCTCTGTTTTGCTGTTTGTCCATGCTTAGCTGGTCATGTGACGTCAGCAGATACCGTCAACTAGTATCCTCGTGATTTACAAACTAAACTGCTCCAAATGCTTCTAGTTAGATAAATGTTGATAGCATTTTATAAACAAGCTAGTTGTTCATTGCTACGGGCTGCCACTGTTATTTTCCTCTGTTAACTTGCAAGTATAAATTTTGAAGATGCTTGTGAACTAAATAATACTTGTTTGGTATTGGTCATAATGATGTGTTGAATTTTCTGTAACCAGGTAGGAAGGATAACCCTGAGAGGGCATCAAATCTCATACAGCAATGTACGAGTGACAGCGTATTACCCACCGTTTTATTCTATTACCAATTTCAGATCTTGACTGTGTGATTGTGCGATTTTTATTTGATTGCTAATTTTCTACAATTCTTTGAAAGATTAATTATTTTCTAGTAGTTGCCTGTTTCCCCATTGTGAAAGTTTTGCTATATTGCTTTTAATGTATGCCTATCTCTTCCTATTCCCTTTCTGTGCTTTATCTTCTTGTTTTCTTCCTTCTAACTAATAACCCTCAACTATTTGGTTAACATTAATCACTGTTGCAATTGTTTTAAAGATTAATGGGAAATCGGGGTATTGAAATGCTGTACACTGATTTTATATCTGAATTCTTATAAATTGGGAAACGCCTAAGATGTTACTTCAACTGTTGTTGCTCATTATGTAATACACAGCTGTATTCATTATTCTCTTGAAGAAATAAAGTGAATAATTAACCTCCACTTGAAAATGATTCTCTTGTAAACCAATAATCTTATCAACTCCCACTCAATACAGCAATATTGTTCCCATTTTCTCATCTTAATGTTAATATGAATAAACTAAATTGCAGTAGTTTTTTGTACTTGAATTTTCTATTAAAATGTGTGTAATAGAATGTTTCAAACAGTTCATATCATTTGCAGGGAACAAAATTGGCAATATCAGAAGAAAAACCTCGGTTACACAGAAGCAAATGACAAGAGAGCATTTGTAAGATTTTATAATATTGTTTTTGTATAAATTGTAATTATATGATATTGCAATTATATATGTGCAAGAGTGTGCGTGTATGTGTCTATATATGCTATAGTTTATAGAAATAAAATTTATTTTGTTTACCCCAAATAGGAATCTTCCATGGTCAGACAACTCTGAGAATGAAGGTGGTGATAAAGTGTTGGACGATACAGACTCATTTATTCACAACACAGCAAAGAAAACTAAGCGAAAACATAGTGCTAAACGTAGACAGAAAATGTACAAGGTAGTTTACATATTACTACTAGTTTAGTATGTACTATTCTGTAACATAATGTTGGCTTCTAAATTTACATTCCTGCAGGCAGACTCACAGTATATACTGAATTGTCTTCTCTTTTAAACTTATTGTTAAAGTGAGTTGGCTAAAACATGATGCCACAACCTAATCGCAAACATATTTTTTCACCGTTATTTGTTGCTTGCATTTTTTCCCCACTAGGCCTATTGCTCGTATAATACATGAAATGACAGCAGTATGGATTAGCATACATTGCTCCATGTGCTCTGTTGAAGTATTATGAAAACATCGCTTACCAATAAAGAAGCATATTTTACTATTACTATGAAAAAAATGTATTTTGATATCTAATATGTTAAATGTAGTATGAAATGAGTTATATTTATCACTAACGTAATGTCTGCAAAACTCTGCTTTAAAACACTTGTTTTGTTGGAGGTAACATGAAATGAGTATAGCAGAGTGTGTTGAATGGATGTAAGAGCTGTGTAGTTCACCACCAATTCTGCAGTAATTCTGTGATATATCAGTAGCTATTATTTGTAGGATTACAAGCAATTTAAGACACATCAAGAGGTGAAAAACAGAGAAACTTCTAAAGCTAAAACTCCCAGTGTTAGCCTGCAATTCCAGGTTTGTTTTATAATTTATTGTAGACTGTGGTTTCTTACCTAACTGGCTGACTGTCTCACTCACTCACTAACTCAGTCACTCACTGACTTACTGACTTACTTACTTACTTACTTACTTGCTTACTTACTTACTTACTTACTTACTTACTTACTTACTTACTTACGTACTTACGTACTTACTTACATACTTACTTACTTACTGACTTACTTACGTACTTACTGACTGACTCACTGACCGACTGGAAGAATGGAAGAACTGTAGTTTGGTGGCTGTGTGCGCACTGCCTGTTCCACATAGATATAATTCTATTGTAGAAATCACTTCAGTCGTTGCTGGAGACCCTGGACAGATCTCACCCTTACTTTGTCAGGTGTATCAAGTCTAACATGGAGAAAACAGCCTGCAAGTTTGATGAGAAGTTGGTGCATAGACAACTCCAGTATACTGGAATGTTGGCTACTGTTAAGTTACGCCAATCAGGATACAATTACAGAGTTTTAATAGAGGTTTGTATCAGTAGTTGTACTGATTGGAACAGAAATTATTTGTATTAATATTTTCAGTGGCAGATAGTGTGTGCCTGGTTTGCTATTACCTTACATTTACTTATACTGCAATGTCTGTACAGTTGGGAAAATTGCTATTAGTAATTTTTTTTTGATGGAACGATAGCATAGATAATTCCTTGTGCATTTGTAGTTATTTCGAAATCTTGTAACACTGTTGTCAACTTTTATGCTTCTTCAGATTAATAAGTAGTTGTGTAGACTATAAAAAATTAGATAATTGTTGTGAATGCGATGAGCCACCGTGCATAATAGTAAACTGTCAAATGTCAATATTTTCTTCAGGATTTTGTACAAACTTATGCGGCACTTCTCCCAACTGGCACCAAAAGCACAAAGGAAGACGTCAGCACTTTCCTCACTTCCATGGACAATAATCACATCCAAACAAGTTTCCAAGTGGGAAGAACTAAGGTTAGCATGGTGTGATGTGAAAGTAGCCTTCCGTGCATCATCGTCTATTGCTCAAATGTGATCTAGTTGTATCTATTTTGTCATATGTATAAATATCGTCATACTTATACACATACTTATTCTCTTACTTTGTGCAGAATTTTCAGTTCGGCCTCAGTCAAGTAAGTATATTGAGAATTGGACTGCGTATTACATATTATAATGTGAATAACTAGTATATTGGTGTATGTTTAGAATGCTATACAATATGTGTATATAATGCTAGTGCAATCCTATTCATGCACATACATGCAGTATCCTTGCTTTGCTGTTGATAATAAGGAGCTGTTGATTCATTCACAGTTGCTTTTCTGTATTATATCATTATTAGGGCTGCAAAAAAACCCTTACTTCTTACAATAAAATGGGCAGTACAAAATTGTCATCACATAAGCAGATCGTAAATTGAAACCAAAAGTGCTCCCTCGCATCAACTATGTAGTCAATATAAAGGAATTCTCAGCAATGCAGAGCAGCAGGTTGAGAGAACAGCATATACTTGGTAACAGTATGTTATGATATGGTGGTGTATCTTCTACTGTAGAGTTATAATTATCGGTTACTAACTAGTCAGGGTCGCTGTCATAGCAAAAGCTCCAACATGCCTGTACGATAAGTTTAGTCAAAATCTTGTTCTTGCCATAACTTTCTAATTCTATTGAGTGAAAAGTGATGAGATATACTTTATATTCAATCCATTGTTATTATGTTGGTAAACACCGAGGCCTGTGTCAGATATTTTAGCAAATTTTAAATAGGGCTATAGCAAGAATAATTGAGAGTAATATTTTTTCAGTTTTGATGTTAATATAATAATATGTCAGTTTTGGGGCTATTTAATCTTAAAATAAAGTTTAAATGCAGCACTAATTGTTGTGGGTTGATTATGATATAATACTATAACTAAAACTTAATGATTTTCCTCAAGTTTTTAATGTCAAGCTTGTGCTGTTGGAAAGCCGTACCACCATCACTGTCTGAAAAATCAACTTAGCCTGCTGACTAATTTTCATAAAAGGTGACTTTTGCATGTTGATTCCTGGCACTTAGGCTAAGAGGCTAAGGCATTAGAAAGTTGCTATAAGCAGCCCTATGTTGGGGGAGGGGAGACTGAGTGCGAGTTCCAACCTAAACCCTAACTCCAAACTTGAGAACCCAGACTACTGCGCTCAGTCACCCCCAACTCGGGGCTGCTTATAGCAACTCTCAAAACATTGGGTTTCTTTAGGTTATTCTCAGCCACTCATTCCCATTGGTCAATACAAAGAAATGTATTTGATTAATAAACTTTCCTGCTTTCAGGTGTCACATGAAATTGCATGATATAGCTTTTAATAATTAAACTAATGTATGTTAGTATTTTCTGTGCAGCCCTGACCCATGGAAAAGGGGCACTTGCTTGACACTATACATAATGTGCTTAGCCGGTGGGCTAAACCCTATTAGGGCGGTTTTATGCCGACACGTTTTTACCATTTTGTCAGCACCTCAATGCAGGGTCCTTCCAGAGTTTCAAGTATAAAGATGTGTACATTTTTGGCTAAAGGTTTATTTTGAAGTTCAGCAGTTAGAAAATATATTACATCATGCATATTGGCAGGTGTTTTTACGAGAGACGTTGAAAATGCTGCTTGACGACGCGCTGCACCATACTCTACTCCGGCATATTCTGAGAATACAGAGCTGGGTTAGAAGAGTGTTGGCTCGAACTCGCTACACCAACATGAAGCATTCAGCTGTTGTAATACAGGTACCTTCAGCTGTACCTAGCAGCCCCTTTCTCTCAACTCCTGCTAGACTCATCACATGATGACGCATCTGACCTGTAAGCCTGAATTACTGTTTTGTGATGCATGTTTTAGCAAAACTTTGATGTGTTTTTTAGAAATTTTTTAGAGGCTTTCTTACTAGACAAGTGGTCAGCTCTCAACTAGAGCTTCACCGTCAAAAGTTGCGGCAGCGGTTAGAGGAGGAAAAACTTGAGGAGGAAAGGCAGCGGTTAGAGGAGGAAAAACTTGAGGAGGAAAGGCAGCGAGTTATTGAAGCTGAACAACTGGAACAGAGACTGAAATTGGAGGAACAGGAGAGGAAACGCAGAGTAGAAGAAGACAAGAAAATGGAAGAGCTAGCTGCGAGGGAGAAAGTTGTGAAGATACAGAAGGCAAGAGAAGATCTGCAGAACAAGTCAGCTACGCTCATTCAACGCTGGTATAAAAAGCACAAGCGTATTATGGATGCTAAAGTTCAACAAAGGTTAGATGTAATATAATTTATACATTATATTGGGGGAAATAAGAGATTTACTTACCTTCATTTGTATCAAACAATTTTCACTTGAAACACATTTAGTTTATATCTTGGTAAAGCAGCTTAGAATATTTTATTTTGACATGCGATTTTGATTCTGAGATTTTGATTGAGATTCTGAATTTATATTTTAATAACTAGTTTTCTAATCTTTTTGATACCATGAATGGTGTATTGATATATCAATATCACTTCATTAAGATGTTGGTATATTGGTATATTGATATATTGGTATATTGATATATTGGTGTATTGACATATTGGTGTATTGATATATTGGTGTATTGATATATTGATGTATTGACATATTGGTGTATTGATATATTGGTGTATTGATATATTGGTGTATTGATATATTGGTGTATTGACATATTGGTGTATTGATATATTGGTATGATTTGAATAGAGCTGCCACGCTATCTAATCGGCCAACTGAACTTATGCCAACCACCGATATTGACCAGCTTGCCCAGTCCATAGAGGATGGGGCTGTTCAGTCGCCAACCTCTCCTACTAAGGTAATGATAGAGTCTTGGATAGACACCAAATCACCCAGTATTAATGGTCATAGTCCGGCGACTAAATCACCTGCTGTTGACAAAGACAGCCAATTGTCAGAAAGCACTAGTGAAAAGTACAAGGTAACCATTTTCATTCATTTTCAAAATTATTTTGAGTGAATAATAGACTCTAGAAGTGATGGCTTGGTGGTGGTGTGTAGACTTTAGCTTTGTATTTAACTTGCTGTTCTACTCGTCGCAGCAAGAAGCAAAAGATGAAGTTTCGTCTATAGATGTTTCTGGTGCTGCCACAAATAAGGGAGAAGCTGTGAAACGCCGCACTAGCATAACAAGGAAGAGTGCCTTCCGCAGACGAAGTACTAAAGGTAAGCAGCCATTACACTTGCAGCTGTTCCTGAGTCTAACACTGACCACCATTTCTGGTAGAACCAGTAATTCAAGCTAGCCATGTCTATAGTAGTTGAGCATATGATGTGAGTTACATGTTGGGTAACTTATTCTTATAACAATGGACCCTTTTCAGAGGTCCCAGATATTCCCTTTACAATTAAGAGTTGTGTCCTCCCAAAGTGAATAGGTTAAACCTTTGTATAAGGAGCAAACTCATTAAAAATTTAAAGTTTGGCTGCTACTTAAAATTCTAATTATGCTATAGAATTGTTATTTTAGGAGATAGATATTCTGGTATAAGCACACATATTAGCAGTTCAAAAAAGTTTTTAAAATATTTCTTCATGGATAATTTTGAAGAAAATAAACTTGAAAGCATTTTTGTGATGTTGGTTACTGAGTAATGCTGAAGTGGCATTTCAGCATTGCTCAGTAACCAAAACTACTAAAATGAGTTCAGGTTTATTTTGTTCAACAACTTTCATTTTGGGAAGATACAACTTTTAATTGTAAGGGGGACATTGAGGACTTCTGAAAAGGGTCTATTGTTATTTTATCTCTTTTTCTACACTGTTGAAAGTGCTCAACTTTATGTAAATTAATAGCGTTTTCCTAAAATACTGAAGTTATAGATTTGATTTCAACAACCTTGAATTGTCCTAATACATTTTATGTTGTACACAACACCTACAATATCGTAATATTATGTTGTACACTATTAATTTTACTCTTTTAAACTTTCTTACATAAATTTGTATATTTGTTATGAATGGGTAGATTTGAATGATTATAAATGGTTTCGCTGTAAAGGTAAGATATGTTTTCTTTTCCATTTGCATGGTAAATACTTCACTTTCTAATTCACCTGCTTTTCCTGGCGCCATTCAAACCTTGCGAAGGCCATAAGTTTTGCCCTCCATATAACATTATGGCGTTACATTTTTACAGCAACTTCAAACTTATCACAGCTTGTTGATTTGAGTGCCTGTTGTTGGTGGATTATTACTTTGAATGAGAAAAGTTAAGGAGTTGCACATTTTGCTGTTATCTTCCGCACTAATATGAAAACTTACTAATTAGTTGGCTGTTTGTCTCTTTCCATGGGCACCAGCCACCTTCCTGATACAATGTGCCATTTCAATTCTTCCAGACAACACTACAACATTTTATTCTGCGGTATTTTAGACGACGATAAGCTCATTCCTGTGGTGCAGAAGAAGTCCCCGCCCAGCCCTTCAATCACCAGCACGGAGAGCTACAGTTCACCCAACTCTTCCGTTCAGGATAGTGATTTGGTATACACACCTCAGTCACCTATCAAGCCTTTCCCCCAGAAAGTCAACAATGATTTAGTAAAATCCGTGGGAGTTGATGAAACTAGTAAAGAGACTAAGAGTATATTGAGGCATTCCAGGTCATTTAGTGACAAAACAGAGACAGTCAAAAGAAACATGCCTAACGCTTCTATTGAATCTTTGACTTTCAAACATAAACCTCTTGAACATAATGCGGAGAGCTTCTTTTACACACCTGACAGTCAACCTCCATTCCCACGTTTACATTCTAAAGGGTCCACAGAGCTAAGCAGTCCTGCAAGCTCTCTGCCAGAGATTGTTATTGACAGACCACACAAACCCCCCATGAGTCTACCGTTAGTTAATACCACTGCGCCTGAGATTAAGAATAAGGAGGTGTTTGCTAAATCTCCTGTGATTGCTAAGTTACCGGTGAGAAGAACGTCCAGTAATGATCCAGAGATTCTACGGCGAGCAAGTTCCAGGACTGACAAATCATCTCCAGGAGCATCTGGTCTGCTCTCTCCGTAAGGCTTGCAGAAGTGATGTTCTTTTTGTTTTAATATGAAATAGGAAACTAATCATCTGAATTTATAAAAATATGTTGGTTCTCTTAAAGACTGTTATGTATAAGAGTGAGACTGTTTCAGCTGTGCTTCAAGTTCTTTATTCAGTTTGAGAATTGTTTTGGTCTCAATTCCACAGTTGGGAAATGATTATGTTTACAGGGAGGATGCTTTTAGTCCAACAGATAGAACCATATCAAGACAAGGATCTCATGCTTCATCTGTAGAGTTTGACGATACTGCTATCAAGTTCACTAGGGTAAGGCAGTGCCTACTCTTGTCATAACACACTGTATAGTTAGACATGGGCTTGTTAAGTTTACCATTAGCTTACTTTCATTTTGCTGATCATGTCAAACCCCAGCAATATTATTTTATGGCATCTCCAAACTCACTTTATGCATCTTCATTTAATTTAACATCAAAATATTAAGTTTGATACTCTGTTAATAATATTTTAATCCTAAGCTGAAATTTTTAGTTCACAAAATTCATTTTTTAAATGACTAGTGATTGTTGGGGAATATACAGATAATGTATTATGTTATTCTTGTGCTGACTCATTTTTGTCCTTCTCATTTTTATACATGGCATAAATTATATTTTATCAATGCTAATAGACAAAAGGTCATAATGATGTGCATGCATATGTTCTGGTGGCTATCACACTTTCTATGAATGTGGTAAAAGGGAAAACAATTTGGGCTGCTGAATTGTTTTACTGCCTTTCATGTCCTCTTTCTTTTAACTGTTATTTGTTTTAACCTCCCACTCATACTAGGCTCATTTAGTCAATGATGACGACCAATATAATTGCTCAACAAGCTTACCTGCTGCCTGTTTGAGAAGACAGAGGAGTCTATCTAAGTCACTATTTAAATCTCTTGTAAGGAAGCCAGTGTTTGGTTTGCTGTTGAGTTGCTATTAGTTGGTTGTTAAACAAACCCATTGCCTCTTGCTCAACTCTTTGACAACTTTGTATTCACACAGCAGATTGCAACTTACACTCAGCCTTATTTACTCCAGTAATTTCATATCTTCAGCACACAGTAAGAGGACCACATTGCTATTTTGTACTTACATTTGGATAGTAGGTATTGGAGTTTTTGGCACTAAAGATCAATTAATACTACTGATAATAACTATTGTTGAATATGTAGATGTTTAAATATTACGGAAAATAAAAGCCAAAATATTAAAAGGTAATGGCTCGGCACTAAGATATGTTAACCATAAGCAATGGCAGTGGGCGATAACTTTGATCCGTAAAGAAATATCATATTCAAAGTATTTACAGTCGATTAAACTAAAACATGATAACTATTTATTGGTCAATACTCAGTACCAACTAAATCACCTCAGTCATAATTATATAATAAGTAACAATTATATTTCAAGTAAACAGGGTAAAGGAGCTGCTCAGCTGAAGAACAATTTGTAAAATCTGACTGTGTGAATGCAAGCTAACTCTCAGTCATTTATTTTACACCTTCATTCCTGTCACCTACAAACCATCACCCTTGTAATGTGTTAGTGTGATTGTGTACACCATAACTGCGTAGCGTTTGCCCTAGCAGTGTGCTACAGCTACTAACTGTCTTCACTAAATTTATACCTTTGGTATATGAAATGTTATGGCCACTAAATTGTAAAGCATGGCGGCAGTATTGATGACAAATTTAAAGTATTTGGGAGTTATCCCATGGACTCTGGTTGTGAAAATATTGAGAGAAATGCTTCTCATGAAGTCCTTTGTGAATGCAACATTCATATAATTGGTGTAGTCATTTTAAATGTGATGGTAGACATTAGGTATAAATTTATTGAATTATTCACCAGGCTGCTCCTTGTTCTCCTTCTAATCACTTGTTATCTATCAAACAGCAGCAATTTCTGAATAAAGCATTTATAGACCACTTTTGATAGGCTTTTAACTGGGTCATTTTACTTTATTTAGTACGCACTGGAAATCTCTAGTTTTTAGCTATTTTTCACAATTTAGCTGCTAATGAACAAGTTTTTTGCCCAAAACTAGTAAAATATCAATAAATACACGTAACTAATCAAGGTTTTTTTTAATTTTGCTTGATTTCCCATGTTTGTTCCTATTTATTTAGCTAATTAGTATTGCGGACTGTTACGAAAAAACCATAATAGTTCGCAATCAAAAGTGGCTGAATAATTAAGAAAAAAACATGGGAAATCAAGCAAAATTAAAAAGAACCTTGATTTTTTAGGTGTATTTATTGATATTTTACTAGTTTTGGGACAAAAACCCATGTTCATTCGCAGCTAATTTGTAAAAAATAACTAAAAACTGGAGATTTCCAGTGTGCACCGAATTAAGTAAAATGACCCAACTTTGGGTTGGAAAGTCGTGTTTGTTTTGGTGTTTGAAAAATTCAGCTAATATCTGTTCTACAGAAGCAAAATCATATATTTTTCATGAAAACACTTCAGCATAAGTTGTCTTGGTGCCATTGGCTGTAACAAAAATAAAAATTTCCATCTCCTCCACTGCTTTTGTTATTTGTTATGCTACATGTTATGTTTTCCAGACACATATTTTACGTAAGAATGTTCAAGTAAGGAAATCACAATCAGCTGATAATTTAGCACCGTTTTCTGTTCTTGGGCCAAGCAAGGAACATGATATTGACCTGGTAGGTTAGCCGATGAAACCCATAGAAAGGGCAGAAACACTTGCTGTAGATTGTAATGGAAGCTTGAAGGAAAATGGTACCAGTTATGTTTGATAGTTGCTGCTCTGTAACCCACACAGTTTAACATGCTCACAGACTTATTGCAGTAACTCGGTTTCATCTAGTATTTAGTGAAGTTCACACTGGGAAATGCACAATAAAGTTATGCTGTAATCTGTGATGCATGATTGTATTGTAATGATT
>OZ037768.1:15635374-15650374 GCA_964035545.1 Bugula neritina | reverse complement strand
TTTGCAGACATCCTTTTTTATGTTCTCTATCTCTTTTGGTGTTTTGTCGGAGACTCCTAAGCCATCATCTCTGTACAGGCCAAAGTTTTTGCCATGGTTTTTTGTTATTAGGTTTAATATGTACGCCCCAACTAGCTCACATGTTTCAGCGTCGTCGTACCCCCCCATTGTTACGTCAAATATATAGTCAGTTTACTTCATTTAGTACACACCAGCAACTTATGACCTAACATTAAAGTTTGCTCAAAATCAATTGAAATTTACTATGCATGCTATTTTTATGTGCTGGTTTTAACTACACATAACAGAAAAGGCGGAAGGGGATTCCCCAACATCAAAGCACAGGTCATTGTCATATGCACTTAATATTCTATATGTGCGTGTCTGCACGTGGTTGAGAGCTCTTTTCGTTTGTTGAGGGAGGATAATTCCGGTTGTTTTAAAATTATATATTTCTCATAGCTGCATAAGTTACATCTGTTGGTTAGGTTTGAGTAAGATTTGCAAATTTTTAAAATATTCTATTTTAAGCTGAATTTCGTGTTGTTGTCTTTTAAATTCCAGATGTGTCTGCTGAGTTGTGTGCTGTTGGCTTTATCTGCATGTAGGAAAGAGGCTTTATGGTTATTGAATCTGGTTTTGAAGGTAGTCGAACAGAGTCTTATGTATGAATGATTGGAATTATTGTCCTGTCTTGTCACAGTTGCTTGGTATATTACGTTTTTGTATAAGCATTCACCATTTAGTGGACAGTGGGAAGGTTGTTTGCAGTTACATTGTGTGTCATTTAGTTTAGTAGCTGTAGTAGGGATGTCTGTGGTTTTAAGTTTGTGTTGGTTCGAGCCATCAATGATATTTTTCATGTTGGGCATGCATGAATAACTAATTTTTATGGTTTTCCTATTAAAATTTTTCTTAGTTGGTTGGATGGTGGAAAGCATTTGTCGATGATTTGGAGAAATTTCTTCCCTATTTTAGTTTCTACTGTTGAACTAAAAGGTGGGTTGTACCATGATATGTTTCTATTTCTATTTTTATTATTGCTGTTGGATTTAGGTGTCGGGTTATATTTTAATTTATAGTCATATCCGCTGTTTGATAGTGCTTCTTGGTATGGTTGTATGGTGGTTTTAAACTCCTCCTCATTGGAGGATAGTGAGCTGAGTCTTTGATTTATATTTTCTGGCAGGTTTTTCAATACTGCAGGTGGATGGTCGCTTTGCTTGTGAACATAGAGGATGGTGTTTCCAGGTTTTGTATAGGGTTTGTAGGATTGATTAGTTAGGTTAAATGTTACATCTAGGAAGTTTACAACTTTCTTATTGGCTTCTATTGTAATTGAGAGATTAAATTTTCTAAACAAGTTGCAAATTTGTTTTTTGTTCTGTTCTATATGTCTGGGTGTTCCCTCACAAACTATGAGTCCATCATCTCTATATAAGCCTAAATTGTATTCTGTGTTCATTTCAGTAGTTAATAGATTAAGTAGGTATATTCCAATTAGTTGGCAGGTCTCGGCGCCGTCATAGCTTCCCATAGTGACATCAAAATTACTGTCGTGTTTTTTGTCCATTGTTCACCATTGGAGTGTAAAATTATTTCCTGGTGTTCAGTTGGTATGTTGATAAAGTGCGACGCAAAGGAAAGGGCTTTGTAAAGGAGGTCTTCGGTCATTGATGGGTAGAAATTGCATATGTCAAAAGTAATAAATGACTTACTGCTTTTGTTCTTGATGTTTTCAAACCAGTGTATTACTGAGTAGGAATTCTTCCATATGTTGACGTTGATATGCTGTATATATATATATATATATATATATATATATATATATAAATGTATTTGGATACTGTAGTACTTGACTTGCAAGGTGGTTGGTTGAGAGGCCGCGCCCTAAGTGTAGGAACTGCATGATGTTGGTTGTACTTGACATTTCGACAGTATTGATATTAACGTCTGATTTATTAGCAGTCATTGCATGCCCTAGTGCAATAACAGTCAAGCAGTATGCAAATAGGCTGCAAATAAAATTTATGGGTCGATGAAATACCTAGAATTTACAAAAAATGTTTGACAGGTAATCTACCCATTAATAATCATTTGTTATATTGTATTAGTGTGCCCAGCCACCTTAGCTCATGTATTTTTGCCAGTTATTTTATAACATATTTTCTGCATTCAACACACCTTGGAAGTCATGTATTGTTTGTAGAGCGTAAATTTTCCCTAACAGTGTTTTCATTTAGTGAATTGTAATCATGCTTGGTAAAATAATGCAAATTCCATTTTATATTGATTGAATCTTTTCAAGACACATGTTACATTTAACTGGTTTTAGAACATATTTTTTGATATATCTTTCTTGCACATAATTTTTTGTTAAAAGCTGTAGTGATATTTTGTTGTTATTGTTTTAATAGCTATTTGATAGCAGAGATTTCTCATGTCTATCAAAACGAAAAGTCAAAGTTCTTGCAGCTAAATGAACAGAGTAGAGTTGAAACTGTCCCAGGAGTAAAAGTTGTCTTCTTCTCATCCCAGACCCCTTGTAAGTCAAATTTAAAAATTTGTTTGTGAACTGTAGTCATTAGTAACCTATTTGAATTAGTTTGATTTGCAATCGGGTTTTATTTTCTCACTGAAACCCTCTTTACTTAATGCAGTGGTTTCCAACCTGAGGGTATTTCCCCACTAGGGGGGAATTTGGACTTTTTAGGGAGGTAATTTGGATATTGAAAAATTCACAAAGTTTGTTGAAGGCTTTTTGAGCTTTTGCAAGTTACATGTATATCTATAAACTTTCATCTTAGTTCATTTACTTAACCAAACCATTTTCTGCAATCTTACTTTCTTTCTACATGAATCTGTTTATTACTTACTTTACCCTAACTGCTATCTGTGCTACTTCGAATGTAGATCGAAAAAATTTGTAAAACCCAACAAGCCAACTTTTAGCAGCCAGGCAAATCAATCTCTATGAACTGTATACTACATTCCTAGTGAATATCTTTGCTACACTAAATAATCTGAACCTAAAAATGCAGGAGTGCAATCATCATAACATTGCTTTTCATGGCAGCATTATTGTTTTTAAAGTTACACTGAAGTGGTGGCATCTCCATCAAAAACACGGTGTCTTTCCCCACACTCAATGAACTATTATAGGAGAAAAACCTGTAAACATTGCACTGATGTTGAATTTTCCCAAACAAAAAACCCAAGCCTCCAAACCCCACATACTGAACCCCTAACTTCCACCCCTAATCTTCAATTCTAATCATGAAAATGTGCCAATTCAACTAATTTTCCATTTGTGCCATTTTTACCTGTGCCATTTTTACTGGACATCACCTTTTCCAGATCATTTTTCAAAAAAGCTTCTGGACATCTCTCTGAATAGTCTAGAAGTAACCTCCAATTATCTTTCACTCTTCACACTCCGAGGGGTGGCTACGCAACTTTTTAGAAATGGAGAGTTTTAAGGGTCCTAATTAATCTGTGAAAACTCTAGACTGTTCTGTGCACCCAGTTAGCCACAAAAGCGCTTCAAACTTTTAAAATTAATCAGGTGTTGTTTTCTCTCAACATTTTTGTGAATCGGCTAAATATCTTGAAATTATTCAAGCTAATTTATTTTATATAAGCAAAATAATTTTGCTGATAATTATAGATACTCTTTTCACTTTTCTGTTATAAAAACTCTAAATTTTTCTGTCCACCCAGTTAGTCACAAAAGCTTTTTAAAATTTTACAGAAGTTGTTTCCCCACAACTTTGTCCAAATTTATTAAATATTATCTTGAAATTATTGAAGCTAGTTTATTATATATACAAACAAAAACTTTTGCAGATAATCATAGATGTGTTTTTCACTTCTCTGAGTTTAATTCTAGTGATTTTCTTGTGAAAACATTTGAAAAAAGTGGACTATATGGACAAAAACAAGCAAAGGAATTAGTCTAGAAGTAACCTCCCAAAAAGTGCTCAAAAAATTGGCTTATTACACTTTACTAGGTGGCCCCTCAAAAAAAGTTGTTTCTAGATCAAAATTTTGTGCTGATTCTGAATCTACAAACACTAAAATTCTATCTCTACCCAAACTCAAGATATTGCAAAAAACAAATCGGCATCTGTGAATTGTGCAAAATAGTATCCAATTTTATCAAGCTATCTTGAAGAAAAAATATTTGTTGAAATAACAAAAATAATTGCCTCTTACTTAGAATTCTATGCTGATACTGAATTTAAAGACTGCAAGAGGCTATCTCAAATTATAACCAAGTTGTTTATATAAACATATATAGTCTAGGAGTAACCTCCCAAAAAGTGCTCAAAAAATTGGCCCTTTACATTTCACTAAATGGCCACTCAAAAAAAGTTGTTTTTTAGATCAGAATTTTGTGCTGATTCTGAATCTACAAACTTTAGAATTCTATCTCTACCTAAATTCAAGTTATTGCAAAAAACAAATCAACGTTTTAGAAGGGTGATATAAAGAAATGTAGATTGTGCAAAATAGTATCCAATTTTATCAAGCTATCTTGAAGAAAAAATATTTGCTGAAAGACCAAAAATAATTGCCTCTTACTTAGAATTATATGCTGATGTTGAATTTAAAGACTGCAAGACGCTATCTCAAATTAAAACCAAGTTGTTTATATAAACATATGTGTTTGTTATGAATCGACATATTGCATGCGACATAAGCATGCAGAATAATCATGTTTGACCAAGCTGGTTATACAAAAATAAAAACAAAGTCATGCTGATGTGTGAAAAAACTATATTTATAAAATTATAGTACAAAATAAATGTTGAAATGAATAAATATTGAAACCTTTTGAGCTCAGCCCAAGTGAACCATTTGCTAGTCTGTCGGTAGCCATTAAACGTCTGCAAAAATCAACAAGATTCTGTAAAATTATTTAAAGGAACAAAAGCATGAGAGATTATCAAAATCAAATTGGTTGCAGCAAAATGTATAACAAATGTCTAAAAATAGTGCTTTATTATGAAAAAGTATTCTCGCCATCATTGTCACTGCCATCAGTCTCACCAGCTTCTTCCCCAATATAGAGCTTCTTTTCAGACAATCCTTACATTGACAAACATCAGTGCATGCACTGCATTTGAGATTTTTGACATCCACATCTTGATATGTCGCAGCTAGTCTTACAGGAGCAGTTTAAACTTTGCAATATACATGCTCAGGTGCGGAAGCTTGAATCATCTACTTTATATTTATGTTGCCATGATTCTCAACAATCTTTTCATAAAGTTCTGGGGGTGGTGCATCAATATAGGCTGTTGTCACCTTCTCCAAATGACTACCTGATAATCTGCTCTTTTTACATGCAAATTTAATTCATCTTTTGTTGGAGGCAAACTGTATTAAGTTATTTTAGACGGTGAACGAAATACAGAGTATCAGACATTATCTATATATGGATTTCCTGCTCCATAAAGCTTATAAACAAATTGTTCTACTTCAGCCGCTGTGATGGCTTACAGCTTAAAATACTTCCCAAGGTGTTCAAAGTTTCCCATACATTATGGATATTTTCTCAAAAAAGAGTAGGCTGTGCGCTATCCTTTTCCATAAAAAGCACTATAGTCGAATAAAAACCTATTAAAGCATGAAATCTACCAAGTGCTGCACACAACTGCGGTTTGGATTTATTTGCTGCAATGTTGACATCCAAATATCTAATATGATTATGGTTTTCTCCCAGATAGACGCTATTTTTATTTTGTTACCATATATATTAATATTACCTATATAACTAATGAATTGATTGCTGATATGCTAATAACTATATGTAGCTAATACATATACTAATACTAATACTAATACTAATATAGTAATACATTAATAATAGACACTATAATATTTAATGGTTACTTATTAGCAAAATATATTTTCAAACAACAGACAAGATGTATAAAATAATATACAAAATTAATAAGTTAATGCAAATCAAAAGAATTTATTTATGTGCTAAATAACAAGCAATTGATCCAAGTTTATTTAAATATGCATATACTTCAATAATATTAAAATCAGTTGCACATGAAAATACATTTTACCAAAATAAATGTCTAGCGTCTAAGTAGGAAATTTAGTCTAGCCTCTATCTGGCATGACACCATGATTACCACACCCGTGGAAAAATATAATTAGCACGAAGGTAATGTTTTGCAAATAGCGAGACTTAGGATGAAAGATTGAGATTTGATTATTACACGTGAGATTATGATGTTCATAAGATATTTTGCATGTAACAAAGTTTGTGTATCTGCTTCCTCATGATCTAATTGTAAGCATTTGAGTTGTGCTTTCTTAGGAATTCCACCATGTTTGGTAAAATTGTAGTTGAACGCAATTTTTTTTGGTATGCATCAACTATAAGAACAATATTGTTCTCTAAAATGTTTTTACTCCATGTTTCACACAAAAATGCACCAGTCTCAAACTCAGCTTATTTTATTTGCTGATAAGAAATTATTATTTTTGTAACAAATGGCACACATGAAAAAAGTACATGCCTATGATCTTTGAATGAGGCAGCCCAAGATCATTTTTTTAATGGGCGGCCTAAATATAACCATATATATTAAAAATTATAGGAAAGCTTCAGGGTATTTCTTCTGTAACTATAACTGAGATAAACTGGCTCTATAGTCATTATATCAAGATAGTATAAAAATAGTATAAAAATATGCATTTTAACCAATAGCATTGTTTTAAAAACCAAATCGCTTATGTATATATAGTTCAGCCTAAATTTATTGGCAAAGCTCATTTAAAATATTATCTTCCGGAGTCCAAATCAACCAGCTCATGCTTCTCAATACTTTTTTTGTAAAAGTAGTTATTATAATAAAAATGGTGAAGAAAATTTTAATCAGACACAGCTTTACTTATAATTCGCCTTTTTTATAGCCGATCAATAATAATGTTTGCCTTATAACTAACAAACCCATTCCTTTGCTTGTTTTCGTCCATATAATCCACTTTTTTCAGATTTTTTCACAAGAAAATCACTAGAAATAAACTCAGAGAAGTGAAAAACACATCTATGATTATCTGCAAAAGTTTTTGCTTGTATATATAATAAACTAGCTTCAATAATTTCAAGATAATATTTAATGGATTTGGACAAAGTTGTGGGAAAACAACTCCTGTAACATTTTAAAGAGTTTTTGTGACTAACTGTGAGTTTTTATAAAAGAAAAGTGAAAAAAAATATCTATAATTATCAGTAAATTTGTATTGCTTATATAAAATAAATTAGCTTGAATAATTCCAAAATATTTAGCCGATTCACAAAAACGTTAAAAGAAAACAACTCCTGATAAATTTTAAAAGTTTGAAGTACTTTTGTGGCTAACTGGGTGCACAGAACAGTCTAGAGTCTTCACAGATTAGTTAGGACCCTTCAAACTTTCTATTTCTAAAAAAATTGCGTGGCCACCCCTTGAAGTGTAATGAGTGAAAGATAATTGGAGGTTACTTCTAGACTAAATAGGTTTTTTAGTTATAAGGCAAACATTATTATTGATCAGCTATAAAAAAGCCGAATTATAGGTAAATCTGTGTCTGATAATGATTTTCTTCACGATTTTTATTATAATAAATACTTTTACAAAAAAGTAATGAGAAGCATGAGCCGGTTGATCTGGACTCCGGAAGATAATATTTTAAATGTGTGCAATTGAGCTTTGCTAATAAATTTAGGCTGAACTATATATAAATAAACAATTTGGTTTTTAAAACAACGCTATTGGTTAAAATGCATATTTTTATACTATCTTTGGAATGTAAGGTCCTACTTACTCGACAGTCTGCGTAAGAGTCCCCTCGTGCAGTCTTTACTTTTACTTTCACTCTCACAATAGCCAATATCCAAGCCATACAAGCTGGTAGGAAATCCAGTAGGGAATCCGAATGCTTTTAAGGCAGTTAGCCAATCGCCTCAGGTTAGCTTGTAGCTTATCTGCTAAAGACTATAAACCACATTATATTCCATGCCCTCTCTTATATAGAGATGAACCACTTAATATTCCATGCTCTCCTTTTGGGGATTTAATAGAAAGCAAAACATGGAGTTGAGTACATAATATTCCATGCTCCCCTTTGAAGAATTTAGTAGTATAAAGTAATGCATGGAACTGAGTGGTTTTTTGGGCTGAGCAGTAACACCAAAATACCAATTAGCCTGATAACACAAAATACCAACCTCTATGTACAATACACAGTCTGGTTTACCACCAAAGTGGTTCCCAAAATTGCCACCAAAGTGGACTTTAGCCTGACCACCGAAGTGGACAATAACCTGACCACCAGAGTGGTCGTGAACTTGATCACCGAAGTGATCATCCTTAGCACCACCAGGGTGGGCTAATATTGTGCCACCAAGGTGGACCTCCTGTGCATCCGCTTTACCAGGTGTTTGACCTAGGTCGCACACTGGTAATTTCCCTTACTATAACTAAGTGCTATAAGTCACTACTGCTACTTCAATGTATTTCTCAAAGAAACCAACTGAGCCTCAGTGCTCACTACAGTTAACAGACTATGGTTCTTCAATTCCCTCAAACCTAGTATATTAGACTTAGAACTTTTAATAACATACAGGTTAGTTACTGTTTTCTTAAACTTGCTTCGTAAAACAACCTCAGCTTTGCCTAACACTGAGAGCTGGGAGTTGTCGGCACTCTTTAAAACTCTATCACTTTCGTGAAGCTTAAGTGCTAATGTTTTACTTGTGTCTTCAGTAATTGTGGACACATCTGCACCAGTATCTAAAACAAACTCAATATTTCTATCATGAACACTAAGATTCTGTTTCCATGTTTCAGCTCTATCGTATGGTTCACTATCAATAAATCTAACCTTACTAGAGCTGACAGCTCTAGTTCTAGGTGATCTCCAAGAAGAACTATCTTTACTATCCACTGACCATTCTCTATCTGAGCTACTACTCCTTTGACTTCTATAGTTACTTCTACTAGAGTAATCTTTGTCCTTGTAAAACCTACGCATTCTACAGTCTCTTGCTATGTGGGCATGTTTTCCACATGCATAACATCTTATTTTTGGACAATTCCTAGCAAAATGCTCAGATTTATGACAAACATAACATAAACTGTCTGAACTGCTACTACTACTATTACTGCTAGCTCTATGTCTACTCCTATACTCTGGAGATTTGTGGCGAGAATAATCTCGACTATTATCTATAGAACTATATCTACCTTCATGTCTATCATTATCATAATGAGATGACCTTCTAGTCCCTACTTTATCCGATTTAGTTCTAACTTCAGCAACGTTAGCAAAGTTATTATTCAAATTAGAACTACTAGATCTAACCTCAGAAACCATTGCAGCAGATTCTCTAGCAATATTCCTAGTCTTCAAAATATCAGACAACGTTTTCCAAGTAATATTTTCATTAAGCATAAGTTGTCTTCTAAGATATTCATCTCTTAAAGGATTGCTCAATCTTAGTTTATTACAATCACATTATAATTATGAACTATAATCTAATGTGTATGCAAACAATTGTGACTTTGCAAAGGGATATGTGCCTAGAAAACAGCTTTTCAAAATTCCAATTTTGAGGGAGGTAAAATTTTCAGCCATGAAAAAGAATAGCCTAATACATGACGTGTGAATGCCAGTAACTATGCTGCACGTGCTAACTATAACGCTAGTATTCAAGGTTGCTGAGCACAACATCAACCAATAACGCTCAAGCAGTTACAGCGAGCTATATAGGTCAGATTTGGTGTGCCCGTAATATTGCACAATCTGACCTAGTTTAGATCGATCGCAGGCATTCATCCTAAAGAATGCATGTTTTTGCAATGCTTTTTTCTAATGTTTACAAGCAAAATATGGCCTAATGTTATCACATACATGTTATTTAAAATGTCAAAAAACTATAGATTGAGATAATTCACATTTGCACTTCTATAAATATACAAATTACGAGCTGAAAGATCACATCTCACAGTCATATTGTGATAGTTTTGTGGGTTATGAATGAAACTAGTGCTTTACATGCTTGTTATGAGAAACAAGGCGAGAAATAAGGTAAAAGGTAAGGTAGCTTTATTGTAGTCCGAATGATCCAGTAGTCTGTGTCCAGCGAGCTCCAGTAGTAGACTGAATCTACACTGAAACTCGCTGGCTTTTATATACACACAGGGCAAAGACATTCCTTTGTTTGCCGAGATCGGAGGCCCGAAACGCCGAATAACGGCACTTCGGGAATCCGAAATGCTGAATTGGCATCTCGGCACTTCGGGAATCCGAAATGCCGAATTGGCATCTCGGCACTTTGGTAGTCTGATATGCCGAGAATCGGCATATCGGTGTTTCGGAGGACCGAAGTGCCGATCTCGGCAACCAAGGACACACACACAACATAAATTTACCACAATATTTCTATAGTTATTCATTTGTATAGTCACGTGACCAGCAGGAATGCTGGCGCTGTTACGTCACATTTCCCAGCTCATTTCAAAATCGGCGTTTTGGCTGTTACCAATCTACACCCTCAACTTCAACTAACTTTTTCTACCTTTGGTCAAATGCTTTTTGTCAATGCATGCTTAGAAAAACACAATATTATGTGTGTTTGACCTAAATGGCCATTCATTAGACAAGATAGAGCAATCCTTTAAACCAACTACTGCCATACTAATAGCAAACCTTTGTCCAAGGTCTTCCACATTAGCCCCTTCAACAAATTCTAAATTTCTACTATGTTTCTCAACACGTAGCAAATACTCTAACTCATCTTCGCCACATGTTTGAGACAAAGTTGTTGCCTTAACCCAAGCCACATGAACATTTTCTGTTTTTAACAAATTTAAAGCATCATTATGAGCATTATCATCATTCCTTTCAAGATCAAATCCTAAAGATTGTAACAAATCAATACCCTCATCTCCAATGGCATTGAGCAGAGCTAGAAACTTAGCTTCACCTCTAAATCTATTTACTGCAATACTGGACATCATTTCGGTACCCATTTCAAGGGTTGCTAATCGAACTGACAGGTTGTATTTTACCAACCTATTCTTAAAACTATCACTCTGATTATTGGAGCTCAAAACTAAAGTTGCGTTTATACCTCTGCTGAAAAAAGTACCGAGTTTGAGTTAATAATGCTTGTCCGGGTACCCCTTTATAGTCAAACTGAAACTCGTTGAAATCATATTGATGCGGTTGCTCACTTTCTGAAATTGAAATTTGACTCGCATAATAGCTATTTGATGCCCTTTGTAAACGCCGTGAATTAGTGAAGCGGAAAGCATAAAAGCGATAATTGAGAAGGCGTAGGCTATATAATTATAATCGTATAAGTACGTTGTCTAATCGCCAAAGTAATAACTAAATACCGATGTTTACAAGGAATTATTACTCCTATTCTAAAATTAGCCGATTAAGTTATCACAGTACAAAAATTTCTACGAGTGGCTTTTACAATGCAATGCAACTCGGAGAAGTTCCAACCCGGCCAAATTGAATTTTTGACCGAAAATCGTGAAAGTATAAACGCAACTTAACTTAGGAAACCGATTGAGGTTGGTGAACCTAGTGTTAGTTGCCATTATGATCTGAATGTGAGCGTGATATAAAATTTAAAATTTTAATCAGAAGGCTCAATAACCCTTAGTCAATCCTTAAACCTAATATTAAATTTGAATTGATCAAATATAATACTCTAACCGAATTATGAATAATAATATTAATATTTGAATTTCAATGTCACTCCACTAACTACTACCTCTTACTCTACTGATAACACAAAATAAACTCCACAAATCAAAATGTATCTCGAATAAACTTTTATAATTTTATGGTTACTCTCCACTGTTTGTCTCCCCTCTATTATTTGATTCTGCTCCACTATTCACTTTTCTCCACTATTTGATTCTTCTCCAAACTCCACTATTTGATTCTGCTCCACTCTTTATTTCTTCTCCACTATTCACTCCTTCTCCACTGTTGACTGTCTACGATCCTGCTGACTGCGCCATGGAATGTAAGGTCCTACTTACTGGACAGTCTGCGTAAGAGTCCCCTTGTGCAGTCTTTACTTTTACTTTCAATCTCACAATAGCCAATATCCAAGCCGTACAAGCTGGTAGGAAATCCGGTAGGGAATCCAAATGCTTGTAAGACAGTTAGCCAATTGCCTCAGGTTAGCTTGTAGCTTATCTGCTAAAGACTATAAACCACATTATATTCCAATCTTGATATAATGACTCTAGAGTCAATTTAGCTCAATTATAGTTACAGAAGAAATACCCTAAAGCTTCCCTATAATTTAAAATATATTATATGGTTATATTTGAGCCACCCATTAAAAAAATGACCTTGGGTTGTCTTATTCAAAAATCATAGGCATGTACATTTTTTATGTGTGCTATTTGTCTCAAAAATAATAATTTGTTATTAGCAAATAGAACAAGCTGCGTTTGAAACTGGTGCATTTTTGTGTTAAACATGGAGTAAAAATATTTTAGAGAATGATATTGTTATTATAGTTGTTGCATACCAAAAAAAATTGCGTTCAGCTACAATTTTTCAAACATGGTGGAATTCCTAAGAAAGCAGAACTCAAATGCTTGCAATTAGATCATTAGGAAGCAGATACACAAACTTTGTTACATGCAAAATATCTTATGAACATCATAATCCCACGTGTAATAATCAAATCTCAAGACACAAATGTTTTCATCTTAAGTCTCGCTATTTGCAAAACATTACCTTCTTACCAATTATATTTTTTCACAAGTGTGGTAGTTATGGTGTCATCCCAGATAGAGGCTAGGCTAAATTTCCCACTTAGACGCTAGTTGTTTATTTTGGTAAAATGTATTTTCATGTGCAACTTATTTTAATATTATTGAAATATATATATATATATATATATATATATATATATATATTAAATAAACTTGGATCAATTGCTTGTTATTTAGCACATACATAAATTTCTTTGATTTGTATTAACTTATTAATTTTGTATATTTTATACATCTTGCCTGTTGTTTGAAAAGATATTTTGGTAATAAGTATCCATTAAAAATAGTGTCTATTATTAATGTATTACTACTTTTTGTCCCACACAAATTAGTAAAAATAATAGAATATTATAGATAATTCCTGTTAGCTACTATAGCTATTCTTATATTAGCTATTTAGCAACCAATTCAACAGTTATATAGGTAATATTAACATAAATGGTCACAAAATAAAAACAGCTTCTATCTGGGAGGAAACAATAATCATATTAGGTAGTTGGATGCCAACATTGCAGCAAATAAATCCAGACCGCAGTTGCGTGCAGCACTTACTAGATTTCATGCTTTAACGGGTAGTTATTCGACTATAGTGCTTTTTATGGAAAAGAATAGCGCACAGCCTACCTTCTTTTGAGAAAATATCCATAATGTATGGGAAGCTTTGAACACCTCGGGAGGTATTTCAAGCTGTAAGCCATTACCGCGGCTGAAGTAGAACAATTTGTCTATAAACTTTATGGAGCAGGAAATTCCAATATAGATACACTGTCTGATACTGTCATATATAGATTCCGTCTGATACACTATTTTGTTCACCATCTAAAAGAACTTAATACAGTTTGCCTCCAACAAAAGATGAATTAAATTTGCACGTGAAAAGAGCAAATTATCAGGCAGCCATTTGGAGAAGGGTGACAACAGCCTATATTGATGCACCACCCCCAGAACATTGTGACAGGATTGTTGAGAATCATGGCAGCATAAATATAAAGTAGATGATTCAAGCTTCCGCACCTGAACATGTATATTGCAAAGTTTAAACTGCTCCTGTAAGACCAGCTGCAACGTATCAAGATGTGGATGTCAGAAGTCTCAAATGCAGTGCATGCACTGATGTTCGTCAATGTAAGGATTGCAGTCTTTAAATTCAGTATCAGCATAGAATTCTAAGTAAGAGGCAATTATTTTTGGTATTTCAGCAAATATTTTTTCTTCAAGATAGCTTGATAAAATTGGATACTGTTTTGCACAATCCACATTTCTTTTTATCACCCATCCAAAATGTCGATTTGTTTTTTGCAATAACTTGAGTTTGGATAGAGATAGAATTTTAGAGTTTGTAGATTCAGAATCAGCACAAAATTCTAATCCAAAAAAACTTTTTTTGAGTGGCCACCTAGTAAAGTGTAATAAGCCAATTTTTTGAGCACTTTTTAGGAGGTTACTTCTAGACTAGAACTCTTAATGAAGTTTTAACGGTATTTCTCTGAGCTACATCCAAAAAAAAGAGCTAGATTCTTAACTTGACATGTGACCCACTGCAATGCTTTGTTGAAATAATTTGAGAGGAATTACAAGAGGCTTTTATTGAGCTGGTTAACAATTCAGCAATGAAGGATGATTTGAAATCTTTTCCAACTGATGTATTGTGGGTGGTGTCCAGTGAAAATGGCACAGGTAATTATGGCACATATGGAAAAGTAAGTAAAATTGGCACATTTTTAATATTAGGAAATAGGGATTTGGGTTTGAGTTTGTTTAACATCAGTGTGCTATTTTTACCCACTTTTCTATTTGTGCCATTATTATCTGTGCCATTTGTACTTAAAATTATTCTGAATTGCAATTATCTTTCTTTCAATTATCTTTCAATTATCAATTTCTTTCCACACATAGCTGACAAAGCAGAGTTTTGGTGCCCTCCAGCACCTGTTGTGGTGGCTCGATGGACTACGATTATAATAGAAAAGGGGAAAGTATTAATTCCCTTTTAAAGGTACTGAAGGGTCATTGCGTGGTGCGTAGAGAGATGACCTGATCATGACAAACCCTCCAATGAAAAGAGTCGTATGTTATGCATTGAGGACAGTAGTTTCCGCGATTAGTCAGTTGTTAGTAGGCAGGCAAACTAGAAACATTTACTGAATTGTTGTAAATTGTCAGAGTGAATGTAGAG